>OZ038385.1:67882807-68435307 GCA_964036045.1 Eutreptiella sp. 'Long Island Sound 2002' | reverse complement strand
GCCCGCGGCGATGGGCCTGTGGAACGTGATCCCGGCTTCAAGTGTGACGCTTGCGTCGCCAAGATACGCCCAAAGCCCGAGGTGTGCCCTCTGCTCTTCGCTGCCTCCCTCAGTCCCTCTGCCCCCCTTCCTGCTCCTCCACCGCCCTCCACCGCCCCTGGTCTCCCTCTCTCAGGGAACGCTAACGCTGCGTTGCCTGCGGCGCGCGATTTTGGTCATTGTCATGGAACAGGGAACAGGGCGAATTGTGCCCTTTGTAAACCGTACTTTTGAATGGGGAGTGGTGACCGCAACAGTTTTATCGGTTTGGGGAAGGGAGCAACCGGTGCCCATGCCTATTCAGGACCCCGTGGTAGACGGACGGCATGTCACACAGGGGGGGGGGGGGGAGCAGTGAGCGAATGGGACTTTGGCCGTGAAGTGCACGCGCGTGAGGCAGGGCCTGCACCACAGCCCAACGGGTACAAATGTTGAACAAGATTTTGCATTTTTTTTATGTCCTTCGACATAACGGCAGTTCCGTACAGGCCTTTGCTTAGTGGCTGGTTGGTACTATACCGGGGGGGGGGGGGGGTCAGAGGCCAAAAAAAAGTTTGTGTACCTAAAATCGACCTCCAAGTTCAGGCTCCATTCGATGAATTTCGTTTTTTTTCCCGAGGAAAAATCTTCTGATGTGGGTGGGTGGGTGGGTCAGCCAAAATCCCAGGGGGGCCAATTTAACACCCCCCCCCCCCGTATCACTCAGCAAAGGCCTGGTCCCGTACCTCTACGCCGCTGTTGTGTGCGAATGGCCCCGCAGTTTGTGGGGTTGGCCGTGGGCACGGCAGTCCTGTGGGAACGGGATGTTTCCCTGTTTTTTCCCACGGAGGACGGCCCGGGCCTTGGGAGGCGGATTGCAGTGCACCAACGACGATTGGCGCCCCAGAAGTGCTCTGAAGAGGGCGATTTCTTTGGGCGGTTGCTGTTATGAGACCGTAGGGGGCCCCCGGTGACGCTTGGATTGCCTGAGCGGAGTGCATGTGTTGGGAGGGGGATGCAACCGTGCAACCACCGCCACGCCGTACCTTCAGGTCTGCACCCTCACTCCACACGCCAGGGGGTCGTTGCACGACGAGGTTTACTTTCACTGAGGGGCACCCTTTGAGCACCGCCCTCTGGGTCGGCCCGGCGGTTACCTGCCAACGGGCAGCAGGTAAATGCCAAATTGTTGACCGACTGCGGTGAAGGTCCACGCGGGCTCTCTTTACCAGTGACGAACTTCAGACGGACTGGATGGTTCCGGGTTGCCTTTGTTGGTGGAGTGGTTTGCCATAAAAGCTAATTAAGTGTGCACGTTGGTACTAGAGTCTGGATGTACGCATTGGTTTGGGCGTCTATTTTTGGTTTTGGTAATTGTTTCGATTGCTTGTTCCAAGCCCCGGTGTGGAAGTCCCCATCTTTGCCCTTGGGCGGGGCATGCCTAGCCGTTGCCGAGGGCATCTGGAGGGGGTGATGGGGGCGGCAGCTTATTAATGTCGATGTGCGCGTTTGTTGGGTTAGTTGAGGAGGCTTTTTCGTTTCGCGTTCAGGCCCCCCCTGTCCCAAGCGACCACTCCTCCGCTTTCTCTGAGACTCCAGCCCCAGCCCCAGTCTCCGCTGGTTCCCTCCCACAAGCGCTGCAGATCTCTCTCCGCAGCACCGTCCAGGCCCAAGCACGTGCCGCGGGATTCGATGGCCCCCCCAGCGACGACTGGTGCCTGCGCAAAATTGCGGAGGAGGCGCACCGCGACCCCCGTGCGCGATCCGCCCTCGCCTGCTGCCGTCGCTCTGGGCCCGCCGCTGCCCTCACCGCCGCCTGTGGTCCTGCGGCCCCTGCTCGGCTCTCGAAGTGCCACGTGCTCGCGCTCGCGCTGTTCCTGTTTCCCGCGGTCCGTCGCGCGCTCGACGCGGCGCAGCGCGCCCGCGACTCCTCGTTTGACGTGACCGTGTTTTGCCTCAACACCGCCATCGGGCGTCTGGCGTCGGTGACCGCAGTCTGTCCCGTTGCTGGGCTGTGCCTGCGCGATTCCCTGAGCCCCGTCGGGACACAGTCCGATGCGGCACACGCCGGCAGCGGCAACGCCATGTCGCCGCTGCTGTGCGACCCCGCGGCATTGTCCGCACACGTGGACATCGCGGGAGTCGCGGAGATGTCCCGCGCGCACAACGCGACGCTGTACATTTTGTGTGGCCGCGCACCCGCGCCGCAGTCACTTGACCCGTCCGATGCGACGCCGCTGATGTCTGCCCGGCACCTCAGGTCCAGCTCAGGCCTTACAGTGCGGTACGGCAGCGCAGCGATAGGGGCCGTGATGGCCCCTGTCTGCGCTGCCCTGGGTCTGGCCGATCCGTGCTCCCTGCGGCTGCTGCCCGTGGGGACTCTCCTTTTCGTGCAGCAAGGGCGCTGCATGGCCCTCCGCCACCCGGTGGCAGGGCGTGTGCAGGTGAGGGAGTGTCTGGCGGCATACGCATGGAATGCACACACAGACAGCTGGTTTATCACCAATGCCCCGGCCCCCGTTCCCGACGGTGCCTCGCTTGCCACCACCGTTGCTGCGACGCGGTGACTGCGGCCGATCCCGCAATTCTGACGACTACAAACCAGACCTCTTGTGTACCACGTCCTGATGTGAGTCACCGAGAAAGCCTGTCAGTGTTTACAGTCTGCCTCTGCAAATTACCTCCAAAGCACGCATTCACCCAAGGTCACCTGGAAAAAGGTTTGCGCCAGAGGGTCGTTCGAGCCCCTTATCCCCCCCCCCCTGGGGGGAGGGGGGGGTAAATGGGATACTGTGACAGTGCCCAGTTAAAGTGGCTGTCCTGGCACAGAAATCGGGCCGCAAAGAGGCTCGAAACCCCCAATGATGCATACCTCAAAATGAACGCCATGTCGTGGGAATCATTTGGAAGTGTATATGTTGGGGTTCCCCGGAACCACTTCCCACCCCACCCCACCCCAGCCCCTGTGGGCCCGTCTGGGGCTCCCGTCAGGGGGGGCTGAAAAATGGGCCTGAACGACCCCCCCTCCCCATGCAAACCTTTTGTCCCCCCACCCCAATTGCCACCCATGACAACACAGTCAGTGTTTTTTGGTTTCGCTGTAGATCCCCTCTTTCTATCCTTTGGCTCCTTGCCCCCACTAGCTGACTCATGGTCAGGCAATTGGGGCGCCATCCTTCTGTATTGCTCTCACTTGCCAGTGCCCGTGTGCACAGGGACGACCCCTGGGCACTGGCATGCCTGTGCAAGCCAGTCTCTTGTCAGGGCCCAGCGTAGATATGAAGACCAGCGGCCCGGGCCCAAGCGTTGCACATGATTCATATTCGTCGTTAGCAATCATCCTCAACCTTTGATCACGCGCAGTCAGCCTCTGTCACCCATGTAATCCATGCCACCTTGAGGCTTGACACCGTGGACATTGCTTTGCAAGGCTTTCGCGTTCTTTAGCCCTGCGGGGCAGGAAATGTCCAAGTTCCATTCCTTCTCTCTGGAAAGGCCGACGCTCTGTTGGATTTCGGGGAGCTTCGCCCTGTCTGGTCCGCATTTTGGCAGACCACATGTAAAAGAATCTGATTTTCGAAACATTTCTGAGCTTTATCCTCAGTGTACATAGGCCCCTTGTTCAGTTGCTGCCAAAGGTGCAATGGGCAGTGCTTTGCATATTTGTTTCATTGGTAGTCTCTCCCTGTACATGCAGCACCTGCTGTCTCTGGTTGCTGCTATGCTGTGCTCTGTCGTGTTTGCATCCCTGACGTCTGTTTGTGTGCCCTGCATTAGAATCACTTTGTGTGATGTTTTGCAAGTCATTATGATTCAATGCTTTGGGAAAAGACAATGGTCCCACGTTGGAGACCAATCAACTCTGCTCCAAGAACATACCTTGTTTGCATGTCTGCCTTTGGCATCTCAAGCACACACTAAGTCCATGATATGGTGAAAGATGATGATATCTGCACAACATGGCCGTTCAGATTTTCGATTTCCAAGCTCATGTGCTGCATTGTGCGATCCATCTAGCTACTGCTACAGCGGTTTTCAATGATGGGGCTTGCCATTTTTTTTACTGCCCAAGCGGGGGCTTAAGCTGCCACAGAATGAATGAATGAATGAAAGGATGGGGGTTAGGATGTTACTTTGAAGTAATGCTGTTAATGCAGAAGGCAAGGGATCAAACCACCGTGTCACCAAGTACGGTGTTGCCTACTCAATAAAATTGACCAGACGATAAGGTCAACTAGCCCATTGTTCCACTGCTGTTGTTGCCAGGGAATGGGTGTCTCCGATTAGTGCCACTTGCTCACTGGCTGCCATTGGATAGTTCATGTTCTTTTTTTTGCCACATGGTGTTTCCCCCCATCTGAGTGCACAGTACACTGAGTTGCGTTGCAATGATCATAATCAACAAATGAAAAGGGGTGCCGCTGAATGCAGTGACAAACATATGGTCTGACAGCCCGGGCCCATGGAAATGTGATTTTTGGCGTTAGACTGAAATACCGATCCATTCATGGCTAGTCATTTGCTACCGTATACATTCAGGCCGGGTTAGTGGGGGTATGCAGGGCACCCTCCTGAATGCACGAAGATGTGGTTCTGCTTTGTGTGGAGAATGTCACAACATAGCCCCCAGGCCAGCCACACTGGTGGGACACCTTCAACACCTTCACCTTCACCTTAAACACATTCAAAAAACACCCATGACAAGGCCACGGATGTACCGCAGATGTTACAATCTGGTTTTGTGTCATGTCCACCCACAGGTTCAACCAGAAGTCTACCGCAAACAGGCAACCCACCGATGGGCCGGGCGGATTGTAAAACCAAAGAAACCCACAAAAAATTGCCTTGAATACAATTGTAAATACCCACTTTGGGTCTATTAGGGGTGTGACAATGTGTACATCAATATTTTAAGGACTCCGAAGGCATAGAAATGAGTGTTTTACTATGCTACTTTTCTAGTCAATCTGGGGTGGTACAATATTTGGTGATTGATACAATAACTAGTGCTTTTACCCTAACACACCAACCATTCACATCCACTCATCAGTAGGACAAAATGGTGGCCGTAGGCAGACATGGTGTGCTTAACAAGCCCCACAAACAAAGCACAACCACACACAACACATGCCGGCACGAGTGGGACATGGGACACAACTACACTAGGCAATTGCGGAGAACATCATCCTTGTCTCAAAATACACGCTTATAGATTGCGAAGTCAAGTTTTCCGGATATGATCCACTGTTCTACTCCGGTTCGTGTGGTCGATTTTGTAAGAAAAATGGAACAGCAGTTGTTTTACAAATTAATAAGCACCAAAACTGGCTTTTTTCTAACAAAACCGGTTCTTTTTCAAAAGAAATAATTGAACGAAACAAATTGTTCTAGAACTTCGAAGGTTACATGCTCTAGAACTGCTAACACCAAAAGCGGCATTAGTTGAGTCATAAGAAAATTTACTACACAGTGTCAAATTCATTAATGCTTCGGTCTGCAAGATTCATCTTTTCAGCCTCTTGTGGCTGCAAGTGGACTGTTTTCACAATTATGCTATTTCAGCAAAGACGGTCTCTATGTACCACTACAATTTGTGCCCCATTTTGTGGCCACTATTTCCCAAAATTGGCTGTGCTTTGTCATGGGTATCTTGTGTCCAGCCATGCAGGCCACAAGCCGCATGGGTAGAACGATGTCAAAAAATGAACAAATATGTTGCGTCAAATGGTTCTACCCATCAAGGGTAGTTGGCATAGCACACACCTAGCGTGAGAACCTGTACAGCATGTTGTGGTCTCCATTTGCCACTACATTTTGCGCCTCATGGTGTGGCCGTTGTTTTCTAAAATTGCGTGGGGACAATTCTTCCAAAATACGTGTATGCTTTGTCATCGGTTTTTTGTGCCAAGGAATGAAAGCCACGAGCCCGACTGGTGGAAAACAAAGAAACATCTTGTGTGAAATGGTTCTACCCATGAATGCTAGTTGGCATAGTATGCACCTAGCTGAAGAACCTATGTGGCATGCTTTGGTCTCTATTTACCCGAAATATTTTGTGTTCGAAAAATTAATGTAGAAAATTGCAACCAACTAAAAAAAAAAAACAGAAATGCAACGCAAAAACAAAATAACCGATTAAAGTTTATAGAAAAATGCAAAGCAAAAAAGTTTTACAAAAAGAAAAAACATATGCCAATATTGTCAAATCACTCCCGATGGAATAAAAGTTCGGAAAACGGTTTTTAAAACAATCGGAATATGCCATAAAAAGGATCGAAATGCAGAAGACATTTTTCTTTGTAACAAACTTTAAGCAAACAACGCATATGCGATCAAGTTTCATTTCAGATTTATGTAACATATTGATGTAACAAATCAAGTGAGGAAAATTGGACCGTTGCTTCTGTTTGACTTTGGAACACGGTTTCTTTGAATTTAATTTCGCCTGTAAAATTTTTTTTCGGAGAAACCTTTACAATTTTGGATGCTCAAACTTTGGACACCTACTACTTACATTTTCATTATGGCGGTGTTGTTAAAATGAATTTATGCAACTTCTATTCTGAATGAATTTATGCGAACTCCGTTCTGGTGCATCACACGAGCGTATGACGGTCAATGCTGTGTTTGGTGTTTGTATTTGCCGCGGTGTGGTGGGCCTGTCTGGCTTGTTCGCCAGGCTACATTTTTTTGATCGATACAAACATTCCGGTATACACCGCGTCTCTTCTCGGAGCTAGCCAAGAGTGGGGCTGAATGTATTCGCAATGATCTGGTTGCCCCCTAGTTGCCCCCACCGACGACCGTGCGCTTCTCGTGCGGGTTCATACACCGATAATGGTGTGCACGACAAGGCGAACTTCGAGCACCAATAAGGGGTACGAGTACTTTCACAGGAAGTGGGTATGCATCGACAACAACCCCCGGGGCCACTTGGTGCTGTGGTTGTCCAACACACCCCATTGTAACAAGCTGGCCGATTATGGTGTCAGTGACCCACAGCGAAGGTCGTCTACATCACCTGGCAGCCCAGGGTGCTCTGTCGAAGCAACCACCGTGCATTGAAGAAGCGGAAACTGGACGCCGTCGTGACAGGGGGTAGCACCGATCACTGGGCAACACATGTCCCTAAGATTCACAGGGGCTCGCATTATTCTAATGGTAAGAGGATTTCCAATGTCATTGTGCAGGATGGGTGCTATGACCCGGCTTTGTGGGCGTTGATCCACGAATCCCTGTGAGGCGCGGTGGTGTAAATAAATGACACATTGCAAAATACCGTTCCCAGTCTTCTGTGTGTTTTGCATCACGCCGTGCCGGTTTGTGTGTGTGTATGTTTTGTTTAGAACCGCCATACGACGGATAAAAGGCAACATTGTACAATACGGTACAATACAATACAATAAAGAAGATGGAGAATGTAGTAGATGCTTTGCAACATCGCATCGCCAAGATTGAGGATCGCACCGCCAAGATTGAGGATCAAATACAGGAGATTTTGGGGCAGAATGGCCCGGTGCCTGACATAGGAGTGGGTTCACTGCGCATTCCTGAGGACGAATTGCGCCGCACCAGTGAATTTCTAGGGCCCACTTCCCACTTTAGACAAGCATCATCTATATTGCATGCAGCGGTGCCTCCAACACCAACATATCCACTGGTATTATGCTTTCTGCCCCCGTATGCTCAGACCGGCTTTGCTACAGCTGTCCGAGAAACAGCCGTCACACTACTATGTACTATATTGCAGGAGGTCAAACAGCGGTTTGACCATTTTGAACTTGCATTCGAATTCATCAGTGATCGGAATCGGAATCGGAAGGCCATTGGGATACTCCATAGTCGAACTGAGGGGAGTTACCGTGGTGTAGCGCATGACCTACGGGAAATGATGCATAATGCGAATAGTGTACAGAGATTAATCAACACAACAAGGCGCAAGCGGGGTGACGATGGTGACTACAGTAACTACAACATCGTGTCTATGTATTCTACTAAGGATCGGGATAGGATTACCAACGACGAACAGTGGATGAACAACCAGTGGACCAACGAGGAACAGATCGCATTTCAGAGCCTTCTGACCCCCGAAATCACACATCAAAACGCAAAAGCCAAAAGATCTGGCCTGGAATTCAGGTTTCGTGTCCATACGACGACATTTGATAAATTCGAATCTATGAATCTTCGAACACTTAAAGTGGCATTGGAATATATGTATAATTCTGCAAACAGAGGGCCTTGAGAGTCCTCTGAATCAACTATCAACCCATCTAGCGGTGACAAACGACAACAAATGCCTGCAACTCATGTCAGCTGTGTGCGCAGATTGCGCCAAAATTCGCACAAACACGGCAACAGTTTCTGTTTCTAGTACTGTGGTGCATTGGGTTTGGTAGAAGGTGATCCAATGGCGCTGGGGACTCTTGCTCAACGTGACTTGGATGGGTCAGGCTACATTTTTTTGATCGATGAAAACATTCCGGTATACACCGCGTCTCTTCTCGGAGCTAGCCGAGAGAGAGTGGGGCTGAATGTATCCGCAATGATCTGCGAACTGTCGGCGTAAGTGTCCTGCGGCTTTACGACGAGGACTCAGAGGAGATGGACGCATACAACCAGGCGTTGTCTGAGGTGGCCCGTTCCATCCGCCAGGACGGTGGCACCCTGCACGGCAGCCGCGGGATGGGTGGGATCAGGAAACACTACGGGCTTGCAAGCAGCAAGCAAGGCGGTCGTACGCGCTCGTCTGGACCAGAGGGCAAAGATGGTGTTCTCTGTGTTGCACGGAGTTGACCAGCGGGCATCATGTGTTCGTGGGACGCAGCGGCGATCACCGGCGTGGATGCAGGCAGGTCGCGGCCACCCTCGCACCAAGTACTCAATGGCACCGACTACCGAAAGGCGTTCCATGAACTAACGGGTGGTTCCCTGAAGCCGCATATCGACATCGGGTGGGGCACCGCGGGGGACTTGGTGCAACAAAGGATGCAGGGGGAAAGTGGCATCGACTTCCCGTTCTGTGTGCAATCCCAGTTCATCTGCCACTCGGTGCCAGTCGGCGGCGCGACGCCGTTCTGTGTGTAGCCTTCGCCCCACAGGTCACCAGATCACGGTTCACCTCGGATCACAGACCCCAATTTCCCCGGTGATTGGCAATGTACCAAAAAGCCTACACCATGGCATGCACAGTAAGGCTGGGCCCAATTTCCCCAGTGATTGGCAATGTACCAAAAAGCCTACACCATGGCATGCACACTAAGGTTGGGCCAGTGCGTAGGTATCCTCAACAAAACGGTGGCATGGTTTTATGCATCAACCTGTTGATGGCACCTGCCTCTGTCCCGTAATTGATCTTCAATTCCGTGCCCTGGACTATGCGTTTTTGGGCGACAAGCCAATAGTGTCGGAATCCAACAAATGGATCCATCTGTAACACTGAAGGAAAGCAGGCCTTCCCATTTCGCATATAGGACCTCCCATCCTGCTGCACTGAGAAGTGATTTGCATGAAAGGTAGCCAGACGAACATATACATTGCTTGAGTGGCCCGAGTGGTTGACAAATGAACCAAGTCCACTTAGTAGCGTAGCATCAATGTACCGTTTCTTGGAAACCTGAACTGTGTAGGCTGATTGCACGGGCCGATCTGGCGAAACCAGACCAAGGTAGGGAACAATCACATCACCCTTTTCGAAGTTACGTGTGGCAAACAATGCACAACCCAGGCTTGTTTGATTGATGGTGAGTCCCAGGTATCGCGCTGTACATCCCAGGCAACACGGGGGGGTTTCAGTCATATTTGAACAATTGACACATTTGATAGATAACAGGGCCCTTTCATCTCCACCCTGCCATTCATCAAGGGTACCATACATCCTATCGGTTGCCACCATGTCATCTAAATTGGGATACAAACTAAACCGTACGGGTGGTCTAGTTCGTTGTTTTCCGGTGGGGGGACCACAATTCATCACTGATGGATGCTGTTCGTCATCAGTATCGCTGTCGCTACTATCGTAGATGTAAATATACTGCCTTGCTTGTTCCCCTTGTCCTGCTGTCCTGTTGTCCACCTTCCTTCTCGTCCTTCTCAGCGGTTGTTGCATATCACTGCTCCTTGTGCGCATTGTGTTTTTTTATACACAACACACACATGGGGATGAACCGGACGCTCGCCCTTTGGTTTCGGCATCGCTGTCATATTTGTCCTGTACGAGGCATTCTGGATTCTCAACTGTTCTCCAAAATGTTAACCCTAACCTGCAGTTCACTTTTAGGGGGGATGGTGGGGGATGGACGTCGTGGACGATCTAACTAACCCTGACCTGTACGGCGTGGTGAAATACAACCCGTTGTTGTGGTTTCGTTGCAGATTCAAAAACCAAATTGCAATCCATCTATCTCGTAAAACCCCAACACTTACCCCAACACTAACACTAACCCCAACACTAACACTAACCCCAACACTAACACTAACCCTAACCCTAATCCTAACCCTAACAAACCATGTGACTGGCCCACCTATGCAGTACGCCACAAGGATCTAATGGATAAATTTGGCCACAAAGGGAAAAAACCACTATCTTGAACACGGAAAAAACGAGGCGCGCATTTGTCAAGCGGATCCTAGCATTTGGGATTGTCATACCTATCTGAATGCTGAGAATTCGAAGGATCTGAAAACGAGATTTGGAACAGATTGTACTGCTGCCATCAAACACTACATACACCATGGCCGGAATGAACCGTGGCGTAAATCCCATAGATAATGTGCAACCTTTGGGTAGCCGCATCCATTCAAAACCACGTTGTCCCGTGTGGCGGTTAGGGGGTCCCATCCGAACAGCGACTTCCGGCCTGATGTTTCCTTAGATGGAACACCGTCTCCATTATTCGCCGTATGATAACCGGCAACCCATGGAGTGCTGGCAGTGGGCCATTGGCCTGGGTATGGGACGCAGTGGGTACGACCGCTCAATTCCAAACCCAACGGCAGTTTGTCCTACCTGAAGCAACAAGAGCATGTCGTCGTATTCGAGCAACCCAAGCGAAATGCCATTCATCACAAGGATTGTCACACGAGGTTTGAGGTTTGAGGTTTGATTTTGCGGGTACTAGACGCCTTTCGGCCCCAGGGGGCCACCTGGTCGGGCCAGGTGATATCCTCCCCACCGGGTCCTAGTGGGGGGCCCTCCAAGACGCACCTCCTGCCTGGTGGCGGAGTCCCCCGGGTTCACAGGGCTCGGAGCCCCGTCCCTCCCCGGCTTCCCCGTTTCGCCACTCCCCGGTCAGTGCATCAATTCGCAGCCGTGGCTGCGGGCGCTTACCCACCGCGTTGCCCCCCCAATGCGTGGTCGCCCGGGGCGCCGGCGCCGCCGGGTCCGTGCTACTGGCTTGTCGCCAGTGGGACCCCCTTGGGCTGGCGCGGAGGCTGCCTAGCCTAGGGGTTGGGGCGTGGCGCAGTGCGCCACTACTGCCTTGGCGGGTGCAGTGCCCCGTCCGTGTGTGCGCGGCGCTCGCGGCCGGTTCGGGGGGCTCGGGCCGGTACCTGGTGTTGTGTCTCTCCCGTTTCCCCCATCCCGCCCCGCGTGTTCCGCGCTGCGTGTGGCGGGCCGTCCAGTCCGGGTGTCCCTTACCCTCGCTCGCTGGTACGCCATTCCACGCGGTCTGTGCGTTCCGCGAGATCGGTCCTGTTGCCCTTCTGGTAGTCCCCGCGTGCATTTTGCGTGCGTGTGCGCTTGCGCTCCCGCGGCGTCCGCTCCCCCCCCCCTGGGTGGTGTGGCGTGCGCACCTCGCGCGGTACCGGCACTGGGCGCTGGTAGGGCCCTTCAACGTGGTCCGTGCCCCTCCGTGTGTCCTGCCCCGGTCCCCTGCTCCGTCTGGCGTGCTTGGGGGGGGCGTTCCGGTCCCGGTTCCCCCCTACCTAGCTGTTGTTGCGAGGGGCGTCTGAGGTCAGGCGCTCCCCCTCCCCCGACTGCCCGCCCACTGGGCGGGCTGCTTGGGTCCGCTACCCACGTGCTGTGGGCGCGGGTATGTGGGTGTGGGGGCCCAACACTATCCCATTGGCCTGCATGCCCTCTCGGGGCTGCGTGCCGCGGGGGTGGTGTGGTGGGGGGCCGTCCCCGGGGGGGGGGTGGCCTGCCACTGTTGTGAGGGGCGTCTGGTGTCAGGCGCTGTCCCTCCCCCGGCAGCCCGTCCTCTGGGCCGGGCAGCCGGGGTACCGCGACCCGTGTGTTCCGGGTGCGGTCGGTGCGGGTGTGGGGACCCAGCACCGGTTCCACAGCGTGCGCCCTTGCGGGCCGGCATTGCTCGCTGAGGGGGTGGCGGAAGGGCGTCCCCGGGGGGGGTGCCTTCCACCGTTGTGAGGGGCGTCTGAGGTCAGGCGCTCCCCCTCCCCCAACTGCCCGCCCACTGGGCGGGCTGTTGGTGTCCGCCACCCACGTGCTGAGGGCGCGGGCCTGTGGGTGTGGGGGCCCTACACTGTCCCCTTGGCCTGCATGCCCTGTGGCGGCTGCGTGCCGCGGGGCTGGTGGGGGGCCGTCCCCGGGGGAGGGTGGCCTGCCACCGTTGTGAGGGGCGTCTGGTGTCAGGCGCTGTCCCTCCCCCGGCCGCCCGTCCTCTGGGGCGGGCAGCTGGGGTTCCGTGACCCGTGTGCCCCGGGTGCGGTTGGTGCGGCCGTGGGGACCCAGCACCGGTTCCACAGCGTGCGCCCTTGCGGGCCGGCAATGCTCGCTGTGGGAATGGCGGAAGGGCGTCCCCGGGGGGGGGTGCCTTCCACCGTTGTGAGGGGCGTCTGAGGTCAGGCGCTCACCCTCCCCCGACTGCCCGCCCACTGGGCGGGCCGTTGGGGTCCACCACCCACGTGTTGTGGGCGCGGCCGTGTGGGTGTGGGGGCCCAACACTGTCCCCCTGGCCTGCATGCCCTGTGGGGGCTGCGTGCCGTGGGGGTGGTGGGGGGCCGTCCCCGGGGGGGGTGGCCTGCCACCGTTGTGAGGGGCGTCTGGTGTCAGGCGCTCCCCCTCCCCCGGCTGCCGGTCCTCTGGGGCGGGCAGCCGGGGTTCCGCGACCCGTGTGTCCGGGGTGCGGTCGGTGCGGGCGTGGGGACCCAGCACCGGCCCGGCGGCGCGCCCCCTTGCGGGCCGGCGTTGCGCGCCGTGGGAGTGGCGGAAGGGCGTCCCCGGGGGGGGTGCCGTCCGCCGTTGTGAGGGGCGTCTGGGGTCAGGCGCTCCCCCTCCCCCGGCTGCCCGCCCTCTGGGCGGGCTGCCGGGGCCCACTACCCACTGGCTGTGGGTGCGGGGGGGTGTGGGCGTTGGGACCCGTCACCAACCCCACACCGCGCGCTCTTGCGAGCTGGCTTTGCGCGCTGTGGGGGCGGCACGAGGGCGCCTGGGGGGGGGGGCGCCTCCTGCCTGGGTGTGGGGCGCCCGGGGTGGGGCGCTGTCCCACCCCCGACTGCCCGCCCCCTAGGCGGGCTGCCGGGGCCCACTACCCACTGGCTGTGGGTGCGGGGGGGTGCGGGCGTGGGGACCCGTCACCAACCCCACAGCGCGCCCTCTTGTGTGCTGTGCGGGCGGCATGAGGCTGCCCGGGGATGGCGCCTCTTGCCTGGGTGTGGGGCGTCCGGGGTCGGGCGCTCTCCCACCCCCGACTGCCCGCCCCCTGGGCGGGCTGCTGGGGCCCACTACCCACTGGCTGTGGGTGCGGGGGGGTGCGGGCGTGGGGACCCGTCACCAATCCCACAGCGCGCGCTTTTGCGAGCTGGCTTTGCGCGCTGTGGGGGCGGCACGAGGGCGCCCGGGGGAGGGCGCCTCCTGCCTGGGTGTGGGGTGCCCGGGGTCGGGCGCTGTTCCATCCCCAACTGCCCGCCCTCTGGGCGGGCTGCCGGGGCCCACTACCCACTGGCTGTGGGTGCGGGGGGGTGCGGGCGTGGGGACCCGTCACCAACCCCACAGCGCGCCCTCTTGTGTGCTGTGCGGGCGGCATGAGGGTGCCCGGGAGGGGCGCCCCTTGCCTGGGTGTGGGGTGTTCGGGATCGGGCGCTCTCCCAGCCCCGACTGCCCGCCCTCTGGGCGGGCTGCCGGGGCCCACTACCCACTGGCTGTGGGTGCGGGGGGATGCGGGCGTGGGGACCCGTCACCAACCCCACAGCGCGCGCTCTTGCGAGCTGGCTTTGCGCGCTGTTGGGGCGGCATGAGGGCGCCCGGGGGGGGCGCCTCCTGCCTGGGTGTGGGGCGCCCGGGGTCGGGCGCTCTCCCACCCCCGACTGCCCGCCCTCTGGGCGGGCTGCCGGGGCCCACTACCCACTGGCTGTGGGTGCGGGGGATGCGGGCGTGGGGACCCGTCACCAACCCCACAGCGCACTCTCTTGCGTGCTGTGGGGGCGGCATGAGGGTGCCCGGGGGGGGCGCCTCTTGCCTGGGTGTGGGGCGTCCGGGGTCGGGCGCTCTCCCATCCCCGACTGCCCGCCCTCTGGGCGGGCTGCCGGGGCCCACTACCCACTGGCTGTGGGTGCGGGGGGGGTGCGGGCGTGGGGACCCGTCACCAACCCAACAGCGCGCGCTCTTGCGAGCTGGCTTTGCGCGCTGTGGGGGCGGCATGAGGGTGCCCCGGGGGGGCGCCTCTTGCCTGGGTGTGGGGCGTCCGGGGTCAGACGCTCTCGGACCCCCGACTGCCCGCCCTCTGGGCGGGCTGCCGGGGCCCACTACCCACTGGCTGTCGGTGCGGGGGGGTGCGGGCGTGGGGACCCGTCACCAACCCCACAGCGCGCGCTCTTGCGAGCTGGCTTTGCGCGCTGTGGGGGCGGCATGAGGGTGCCCGGGGGGGGCGCCTCTTGCCTGGGTGTGGGGCGTCCGGGGCCGGGCGCTCTTCCACCCCCGACTGCCCGCCCTCTGGGCGGGCTGCCGGGGCCCACTACCCACTGGCTGTGGGTGCGGGGGGGCGCGGGCGTGGGGACCCGTCACCAACCCCACAGCGCGCGCTCTTGCGTGCTGTGCGGGCGGCATGAGCGTGCCCGGGGGGGGGCGCCTCTTGCCTGGCTGTGGGGCGTCCGGAGTCGGGCGCTCTCCCACCCCCGACTGCCCGCCCTCTGGGCCGGCTGCCGGGGCCCACTACCCACTGGCTGTGGGTGTGGGTGGGTGCGGGCTCGGGGACCCGTCACCAACCCCACACCGCGCGCTCTTGCGAGCTGGCTTTGCGCGCTGTGGGGGCGGCATGAGGGTGCCCCGGGGGGGCGCCTCTTGCCTGGGTGTTGGGCGTCCGGGGTCGGGCACTCTCCCACCCCCGACTGCCCGCCCTCTGGGCGGGCTGCCGGGGCCCACTACCCACTGGCTGTGGGTGCGGGGGGGTGCGGGCGTGGGGACCCGTCACCAACCCCACAGCGCAGTCTCTTGCGTGCTGTGGGGGCGGCATGAGGGTGCCCGGGGGGGCGCGCCTCTTGCCTAGGTGTGGGGCGTCCGGGGTCGGGCGCTCTCCCACCCCCGACTGCCCGCCCTCTGGGCGGGCTGCCGGGGCCCACTACCCCCTGGCTGTGGGTGCGGGGGGGTGCGGGCGTGGGGACCCATCACCAACCCCACAGCGCGCGCTCTTGCGAGCTGGCTTTGCGCGCTGTGGGGGCGGCACGAGGGCGCCAGGGGGGGGCGCCTCCTGCCTGGCTGTGGGTACGACCGCTCAATTCCAAACCCAACGGCAGTTTGTCCTACCTGAAGCAACAAGAGGATGTCATCGTATTCGAGCAACCCAAGTGAAATGCCTTTCATCACAATAATTGTCACACGAGGATTAGATTAAAAAGCGACATTCGGTGGCGACAAGCGGATGAGGCAAGGTGGTGTATCGAGGACTACTACGAGGCAGTGGTGGTTCTGTTGGTGGTGCAGCCGGTAGAACAAGGTTACCAACCTGCCAAATTCTGGGTGAATTGCTGGTACTTTACAGACAATACATGGAATGTGGTAGCGGGAATGCTGAACTGATTCGTATGCCCGCGATAATACAATCCAGTAACTTCATTCCACCTCGGCGTGGAGACATTTTGCGGCTGTTGAGTCGCCATGGCAGATTTAGGATGCAGCAGACAGAAGGCACTGTTCTAATTGGTGTCACATAATCTCGGAATGAACCTATCCTTCGTATACCTTCATACATAGAGAATTGCATCAGTGCCTTTGTTCAGTGGCGCCACATACCCTCCTCCTTCTGTGTATTTGTTTTGTGATTTTCACCCTAACGTGGTTTGCAGTCGGGGGTTGGCGGCTGGGGGTACGAACGTGGATGCGCCTTGTGTGCCGACCGCCTTCCATCCACCAATCTCATGTGGTGTGCAGTTGATTGGATTTTGTGTGGATGATGAGCAACCGGCGGTGCGATGACGACAGCGGTGATCGGTTGTGACGATGGTCTGCACCACGATTGGTTCAATCTACAGGAATCCGAATGGGACGGGTTGTTGTACATCCGATTAGCAGACGCCGTTCTACGCTATGGCATCACAATCTTTCCGTACACCTTCCACTGCGACGCCACGGGTTTTGTGTGCTACGTGTACAACGAGATAGACGGTTTCTCTACCCCATGGGGCCTGTACGATGGACTCGTCCCGGTAGTACATCTCCCGCCATCCCTGGTAAAGTCGACGGAGATTGAACGTGACACCGTTTACCGCGCGGTGTGCCGCGAAAACACCGGCATCGACCTGACTGTCCACTGTCGCGGGGATGACGGTGACCAGTTCTTCTTCCCCTACGAGTACACCACTGACGTCCGCAGCACGTCCAGGCCACCACCACGGAGACAGTGTGAACTTGTGGCGGTATTGGCGCGAGCACACAGTGACGGGGATTGGCGGACGTTTCGGCGCTAGATCAACCGCATTCGGGTGTGCCCGAGTGGTCACACCCTCCGTCGCATCCACTACAACCCCAAGAACCTCGTCCTCATACCCTACCTCGACAAGGCGGATCGCAATCCAGTGCACATGAATTGGTACACCAAAATGACAGAAATCCTCGACACACTCGGTGTGATGGAATCCTACCGGCGTTTCTGTCGCAACGACAACCACACCACCATCATCCCCAGTGAATGCTAAGATACGGGTCGCGGCGGCAGAAGATGGGGTTTGATGAAGACCAATAAGCACGACACGACACACAGGAAGACTCCTATACTCCCGCAAGGTTGACTGCAGGCGACTGCAAGAGGAATCGGGTCCATCGGAGACGGGCACTCACAGGACTGTGAGGGGCAAGTTCGACCCTTCGGGGTTCGTTGCGTTTTTTGACTCTGTGCTGCTGACTGGTGACTTTTGAAGTGTTGTGGTTTGAGGTTTGAGGTTTGATTTTGCGGGTACTAGACGCCTTTCGGCCCCGGGGGGCCACCTGGTCGGGCCAGGTGATATCCTCCCCACCGGGTCCTAGTGGGGGGCCCTCCAAGACGCACCTCCTGCCTGGTGGCGGAGACCCCCGGGTTCACAGGGCTCGGAGCCCCGTCCCTCCCCGGCTTTCCCGTTTCGCCACTCCCCGGTCAGTGCATCAGTTCGCAGCCGTGGCTGCGGGCGCTTACCCACTGCGTCGCCCCCCTAATGCGTGGTCGCCCGGGGAGCCGGCGCCGCCGGGCCCGTGCTACTGGCTTGTCGCCAGTGGGACCCCCTTGGGCTGGCGCGGAGGCTGCCTAGCCTAGGGGTTGGGGCGTGGTGCTGTGCGCCACTACTGCCTTGGCGGGTGCAGTGCCCCGTCCGTGTGTGCGCGGCGCTCGCGGCCGGTTCGGGGGGTTCGGGCCGGTACCTGGTGTTGTGTCTCTCTCGTTTCCCCCTTCCCGCCCCGCGTGTTCCGCGCTGCGTGTGGCGGGCCGTCCAGTCCGGGTGTCCCTTACCCTCGCTCGCTGGTACGCCATTCCACGCGGCGTATGCGTTCCGCGCGCTCGGTCCGGTTGCCCTTCTGGTAGTCCCCGCGTGCTCCTTTCGTGTGTGTGCGCTCGCCCTCCCGCGGCGTCCGCTCCCCCCCCCTCTGGGTGGTGTGGCGTGCGCACCTCGCGTGGTCCCGGCACTGGGCGCTGGTAGGGCCGTTCCACGTGGTCCGTGCCCCTCCGCGTGTCCTGCCTCGGTCCCTTGCTCCGTCTGGTGGCTTGGGGGGGGGGCGTTCCGGTCCCGGTTCCCCCCTACTTGGCTTGGGGTTGTGGGGGTGGCGGTAGGGCGTTACCGGGGGGGGTGCCTTCTACTGTTGCGAGGGGCGTCTGGGGTCAGGCGCTCCCCGTCCCCCGACTGCCCGCCCACTGGGCGGGCTCTTGGGGTCCGCGATCCACGTGTTGTGGGCGCGGGCGTGCGTGTGTGGGGGCCCTTCTCTGTCCCGTCGGCCTGCACGCCCTATGGGGGCTGCGCGCCGCGGGGCGGGTCCGTGGCGTTCGTGTGCCGGGGGGCGGGCTGGGGGGGGGGGGGTGCGCCGTACCCCCCGTTTGTGCGGCCGGGGGGGGGCCTGTAGGGCGCGGGAGTCGCTCTGCCTCGTTCCTTCCCTCTGCCTTCCCTGGGCAGGCAACAAAGCGGGTGTCACTGGCGTCGTGCTGTCCATGGGGGGCGTGGCCCCCCATACCACTCCGGTTCGTGTTCACCCGCCTTCTCTGGGCGCGATCTGTGCGGCGTCCTGGCGCGTTGGCGCGGGCTCGCTTGTTCTCCGCTTGTTCTCCGCGGCCCCCGTGGGAGCCGGCGGCTGGGGCGGGGGGGCGGGTTGCGCTCCGGCTCCTCTCTCGGGCGGGGGGGGGACCATCCCCCCTGCCTCGGGGGCTTGGGGCCGGGGCCCCCGCGGCTTGCGGGCCGGTGGTGGGGTTGGGGGGGGGGGGGGCCGCGCCGCGGCCTCCCTGCTCCCCTTCTGGGTGGCGTCCTGCGGTACTCTATCCTGGCCTCCCTCGTGTCGTCGGCGCCCCCCCCTCCGGCGTGCGCGTGCGGTCGGGGTTGCAGTGCCGCCCCCGGGTGGGGGGGGGGTGAGGGGCGGCCCGTGGACCGCTCTCCCGGGGGCCCCTGCAGACCTGAACCCCCCCTCTGCCCTCCCTGAGTGGGCTGTCGTCGCAGGAGGGTCATGCGGGGCGCGGCCCCAGTACTGTTTCGTTGCGCGCGTTGCTCCGGCACGCTGGTGTGGGCTCGCCCCGTGGCCGCGACCTCCGCGGGAGCAGGTCCAGCCGCATCCCCCCCCCCCGCGTCGCGGTCCCTTCTGGGGGGGGGGGGGGGGCGTCCCCTCGGCTCCAGGGGGGCGGAGGGCCGCTCCTGTGGCTCCCTAGCTGGGGGGGGTGCGGGGGGGGGGATGGGGGGGCCGCCCCCCCGCCCCCCCGCCCCGTCGGGCGTCGGCCTGCCTTCCGTTGCCCCCGGCGTATACCCCCCCGGGGTAACCCCCCCGGGGTATACTCGTGCCGTGGGGGTTGCCGGGCGGCCGCGGGCGTCGGGCGCGGTCCGGTCGGCCGCCGACGGGTCAGTGCGGCGGGGGGGGGGGGGGGAGAGGGGGGAACCCCCCCGCCCCGGTTCGGGCCCCCGTCTTCCCCGGGCCGGTCTCTGATAAGGCCGCTCCGTTTGCGCCGTCCTGGGCGTCGCCGGTCCGCTGTCGGCCAGCAGCAGGCAGGGCGTGTGGGCGCCTGCCTCGGCCGTGGTGCCCCCGCACCCCGGCTGCAGCGGCCTCTTCGGGCGGGGTGTGGGGCCGCCGTTTCTTTGGTCCGTCTACGTCCGCTCTCGGGCCTGAGTGGGAGGGGGGGGGGAGTGGGGGGGGGCCTCTGGTCCCCTGGCGACGCCTCCCGACGGCCGGGGGGGGGGGGGCGGCATGGCGGTCCCGGCCCCGGGGGCCAGCCATCGGCTGGGGGGTCGCACCCTTCCCCCGCCCCCCTCTACCTAGAGCCGGACCCTCGTGCAGGCCCTCGCTGGGGCCCCTCATCCCCCCGGCCGTCGTCGCGCGGCGCTGGCCGGCCGGGGGCGGCCGTGAGGGTTAGCGGTCAGCGGTTAGCGGGCTGCGGGGCAGCTGGTTCCCCCCCGCGCTCGTTGTCTCCGCCCTCCCTCCCGCGGGAGGTGGCGCGCTCTCCTGCGTCATGCCGTACCGGGGGGGGGGCGTGGGTCGGGGGGCCCAGCTCCCCCCCCCATTTACTCGCGTCTGCCGTCTGGGCCGTCACCTGCGCCGCCGCTTGTGTTGGGGCTGGGGCTGTGGCGGCAGCGGGTTGCGCCGGCGGTAGCGCCAGTGGGCGAGGGCGCTGCGCAAGGCCCGGGGGAGCCAGTTGTTGGCGTCTGCATCCGTGATGCGGAGCACCGCTCCCCCTTCCAGGAAGGCCGGCCACGTCGGCTCCCTGTCGGGCCAGGCCGCCCGGATCACTGACCTGAGGACCCTCTCATGGTCCTCTGGGGCTGCCCAACCCCCCTGGGGGTACCTCTCGGTTTCCTCCGTCTCTCCGGAGGAGCACGGCATCGCAGGGCCGGTTCCTCAACCCCGTGGTGGTCCCCTGGTTGGCCCAGCACAACCACCCGTACACCTCCCCCACCAGGGGTAGGGCCTCCTCCCCCAGAGGGTCCGGGACCGTGCTCCAGTCCCGGTCCCACGGCCGGGTCCCCTCTGCTCCTCGCGCCGGCTCCCCTCGCTGCCCCTGTGCCTGCGGCGCCGATGCCGCGCCCCGCGCCCCCTCCGCCGAGGCCATCCGCGCCGGCTCTGCTCTCGGCGCGGGGGGGGCTGGCCGGTGCTGGGGTCGTGGGGGTTGGGGGGGGACGAGCTCGCCGGCGTCGGGGTCGATGTTGTAGAGGTGGTGGTGGTGGTGGTGGTGGTGGTGGTGGGTGTGGTTCGCCGGCATCTGTTGGTTCACCGGCTGCACGTCCGGCTGCGGGGGCGCCCCGCTCCCCGCCCTCCTCCCTTCGGCCCGCCCTCCCTCCCGGGCTCCCATGCCCTGTGCCGCCTGTCCCTTGAAGCCCGCGGCGCCCTTGCCCTTGCCCTTGGGCCCCTTTCCAGCCCCCTGCCCGTGCCGAGGGTCCCGCCCCCCGTCCCCCACGCCCTGGCCCGCCCGCTCGCCCACCGCCCCTCGCCCCGCCCCCTGCCCCTGGGCTCCCTGCCCGCGCCCCTGCGCGCCCTTCTCGTGCCCCCGTCCCTTCCCGGCCCCCTGCCCTGTGTCGCGCCGTCCGCTGCCTGCGCTCTGCCCCCCCCCGCTGCTGCGCCCTTGCTCCCTGCCGCGCGTGCCCTGGCCTGCTCCTTGCGCGCGCTCCTGGGCACTTCCCCTGTCGCCTCCTGCCCCCCGCTCCCCGCTCCCGTGGCTGGCACGCAGCTCTGCCTGCGCCCCCTCCCCTCCTATCCTGGATCACGCGCCGGGCGTCCCGCTGTCTTTGCAGCTGCGGCAGCGTGACGCCCGGCGGCGAGCGCTCGGGCGCAGGGGGGCGGACGTGCCGCGCCCGCCCCGGGGGGAAGGGCTTGGGGGGGAACTGCTTGGGGGGGCTGGTGTGGGTGTGGGTGGGGTTGGCGTGGGCGCGGTACTTCGCGCTCTCCCTGCCCACTGCTGCTGCTGCGGCGGCCGCCCGCGAGGCGCCTGTGGCCCGTGCGGGGTCCTTCTCCTGCTTTTGCGGCGTGCCTGGGGGTCGCGGCGTGGCGGGTCGAGGCGGTGGCGCGGCCCGCCAGGGCCGCGGTCACAACCCCTCGCGCGCCCTCATCTCTCTCCTCTGCTGCTGCGGCGGCCGCCGGCAAGGCGCCCGTGGCCCGGGCGGGGTCCGTCCCCCGCTTTCGCGGCGTGCTGGGGGTCGCACTGTGGCCGGCCGAGGCGGTGGCGCGGCCCGCCGGGGCCGCGGTCGCATCCCCTCGCGCGCCCTCCTCGCTCTCCTCTGCTGCTGTGGCGGCCGCCGGCGAGGCGCCCGTGGCCCGTGCGGGGTCCGTCCCCCGCTTTCGCGGCGTGCTGGGGGTCGCGGCGTGGCCGGCCGAGGCGGTGTCGCGGCCCGCACGGGCCGCGGTCGCAACCCCTCGCGCGCCCTCCTCGCTCTCCTCTGCGGCTGCGGCAGCCCTCGGCGATGCGCCCGGTTCCTGCGCCGGGGCTACCCCCCGTGTCGGCGGCGGGCCGGGGGCCGCGGTCTGGGCCGCGGCGTGGCTTGCTGGGGCTGCGGTCTCCGCTTCCTGCGCGTCTGGGGCCCCCTCCCGGGGCGGGGCGGCAGGGCTTGCTGCTTGGGCGGCGGGGGCGGTCACCTCGGCTGGCTCAGGCTCCCGGGCCGGCAGCGGCGGCCTGACCAGCACCGCCGCCTCCGCCAGCCTCCGCTCCTCGCGCTCCGCGAGGGTCTCCCCCGTCCACTCCTGGGAGGCGGGGGAGCGGGAGCGGCACCGGCGGTGGTGGCGGTCGTCCCGCTGGGTGGAGCCATCGGAGTCTGCCATCACTGTTATCCTGGTAGGCATGCGTGGTGGCAGGTGCGCCCTTCCCACTACCTCCTGGTGCATCAGTGCCGTGCCGTGGGCAGTGCCGTGTGGTGCTCTGCGGGGGGGAGGGGGGGAGGGGGTGGGGGGTCGGCTGTGGCGTCAGCCCCGCACGGCTGGGGGCCGGCGGCCATCCATCGGCATTGGGAGGGGAGGCGGGGGAGCCACGCGGCCCACGCGTAGCGCCACAGCTCCCAGTCTGGGGCGGGGCCCAGGGCCCTGGGCCTCCGGGGGTCGTCGGATGGTGTCGGGGGGAGCCGCACTAGGTGGACCCCCGTAACGGCGGTGACCTCCTGTGTTCGCAGGAAGGTGTGTACTCCGCCGGGAGGGGGGGGCGGGGTACGGGTGCTGCCCCATAGAGGTGGGTGGGGGTGATCCCCAGGACCCGCCCCGGGTCCCCGCGGTCGCGACGACGAGGAGGAGCAGGGGGGTGCCAGGGCACTCTTGCCAGAGGACCTGCCCCCTGTGGTGGGCACCCCTGGTTCTGGAGAGGGGGGGGGACAGGTCTGGGTTCGCCCAGCCGCGGGGCGCGTGCGTCGCCGGCGGGAGGGCGGGGCACCAAGTGGGATCCCTGGGGAACGCCTCGCATACGATGGCGTACGGGGGGGTAGGCCTGGTGCCGTCGTACACCGGGTTGGTCGGCCGGGGGCGGGCGGACGCCTCGTCCGCGCCTTCCACGAACACCGTGATCTCGCCCACGTCCAGGTCCTCGTCCGGTGGGTGTAGAAGGTGGAGCGCCGCATCCAGCTCGGACATCCCCCTCGGGTACGTGGCCCGTGCCTGGTTCAGGTACGGGGCCGCGTCCCCGGGGTAGCGCGCCCTGAGGGCGTGCAGCAGGGCTGGGGCGCTGCTGCGGAGGGACATGGCAGACCCTGCTCCCGTCAGCCGCAGGGTGTCCCCCATGGATAGGGGCCAGCCCGACCGGTTGGACTCGCGCCACTCCATCCAGTGCCCGTAGAGGGCCGCCTCCGGGCTGATGAGCCCCGGCTGAACGGCGTTCACGATCCGGTGCATCGCCGGGAGCAGTGTAGGGCCCCCCGCTCCGTTCAGGGCGCGGACGGCCGGGAGGGCGGTCTCGTTGAGGAAAGCCCTCGCACTGCCCGTCAGGTCACACCGTGCGGCAGCGTGCGCCTCGTGCGCCTCCGCCACCGCGTCGGTCACCAGGCCCCGGACGGCCGCCTCCTGCGCTTTGCGGCGGGCCCTGGTGTGTCCCGGCCCATCCCCCCGTCGGCGTGGCATGGTACTGCGGGCTCTGCAAAGGGCGGCGGCGGGTGGGGGTCAGGGCGCGAACACGTGCGACAGGTGCGCAACGGATGTGGGGTCCCGCAGGTGCACGTGGATCCACAGAAGGGCAGCGCCCGCGGGGCCCGCGCGTTCGTGTGAGGGGGTGTGTGCCTCCTCGATGCGCCGGCGCAGGGCCTCCTCCGCTGTGCGCCTGCGCGGGCCTGCGGGAGGTTCGGGCCAGGGGCACGCGGCCACCTGGGCGCACCGCGCACACCTGTTGGCGCCTGTCGACGCTGCAGAGGACACCGTGTCACATCTCCGCAGAGCCGGCAGGTGTGTGGGAGGTGGGAGGGCGGCGACCAAGGGTCAAGATGGCGGAGCCAGAGGTCGTCCCACCTCTGTCGGAGGGGGTCCCGGATCTCCAGCAGGCGGGCGCGGACGCGGCGCCGGTAGTCCCTGCCAAGCATCTTCCGTTGGACCTCCCGCCACGTGTCGTCGGGGAGGATCCCGTGGTCGTGGAAGGCGGCGATGAGGTCGTCCCACGCCGGGCGGGGGTGCCCCTGGGGGGGGGTTGCCATGTAGACGTGGCGCCCGGTGAGGTGGGGCGTCAGCGCATCCCATCGGCACCCGTTCGCGGTGTCCCGGTGGAGGAGGGCCAGCAGGGTGCCGTCCGCGACTGCCTCCCATCCCACTCGCAGCCACTCGCAGCCGTCCAGCTCCTGGCGCAGCGCGGCTGCAATGTTGGTGGGGAGCATGAGGAGCAAGGGCCCCTGGGTGTCGCCCAGCCGGGACAGGGCGTCGTCGTATACCGGCCCCCCAGCTTTGAAGTGCACCACGGCGAGCTGGGCGGCCCCGCCTTCATGGGGGTGCCACCGGACGGTGGCCGCGGCGTGTCCCCATGTGCGTACCTCGTAGCCCGCAGTACGTTGGCGGCGTGAAGGACGATTTTTGGCGGGACGGGTGTCCTGACGAGCGAGGACACGTCCCCAGTCCATCCCGTTTGCGGCCCTGGGGCCGCCTGCAGCCATTCCCCCGTCGCCGCGTCCCACGGGTGGTCAGGTCCCGCCCCGCGGATCACGGTGGGTCTCGGCCGGGTGTCCGGCCCCCATCCCCTGAGCGGGATGGCGGCGTATCGTTGCGCAGGGGTCTCTGGGGCGCGCCTGGCGGCGCACCACCGGCCCCACTCGCGCGCCCATTCCTCATCCACGATGCGCGCCTCCCACGCGGTCATGGAGCCGCGCCCGATGATCCGCGGTGGGAAGAGGGCGCCTCGTAGGTGCTTCGAGAACCCCCCCGGCAGGTCCTGCTACGGGTGGGGGCCCTCTTGGGGCGGGCAGTCCAGAGTGCCATTCACGACACGGAGGGAGGCTACGAAGTCCTTGTCAGGGCGCAGGGGAGGGGGAGGGTGGTCGCCCTCCGCCGCAGTGAGCCACCGGTGTGCCCGGGCCGCCGCGCTTTGGGGCTCGCGGAGGAGTTGCTCCAGCCGGTGGTTGCGAAGCTCCCATGCGAAGTCCCCCAGCCGGAGCATGTGGTGGAGGAAATCGTCCACAGAGGTCCCTCCCGGCGGGTCGTAGCAGGCTATGGCGCGGAGCTGCGCCTCCGCGTCCTCGGGCACCAGCCCAGAGCAGAAGACTTCCGTCCATGTGGCGCCTGCGGAGCGCCACGAGGCCACCCACAGGGCTTTGTCCCCGGGTGGGAGGTGGCGGGCCGCCTCGTGTACCGCCTGGCAGCAGTGGGGCCAGAGGAGCTGTGAGTGGGCGCACCCCACGTGCATGTGCACCGGGGTCTCCTCCGGGCCGCCGCATAGGAGGCACGGTTGTGGGACGATGGCGACGCCGGAGAGCCGCTCCTTACGGACGCGAAGCCTGCGCTGCACCGGCGTGTGGCCGTCTCGGGCCTTCAGCGCCCGGCGGTTGGTGGCCGTTGCGGTGAGGTCCCGGCCGTGGACATAGGCTGTGGCGTGGGCCGCGCCCAAAGGTGTGTGTCCCCGGTGCGTCAGCGCATGGTCCGTCTGCGCCTGCTGCGCGACCTCGCCGAGCACCCGCATCGTGGGGGGCCGTAGATCGAGATGGCCGTCACGGCCGGCGACAATGAGTTGGGCGTGGCCAGGGTCCGGGGGCGTGTTCTGCAGGACAGTGTCCTGGGACGCCGCCCAGTCCGCCTTGTGCAGTAGGGCGTCACTGTGGTGCGAGGTGGCTCGGACGTACCAGAACGGGTGCCCGGCGTGTTGCCCTCGCGCGCACAGGCTGTCCCGGAGCCACCGCAGGGACATCTGGTTGACCACCTTCGCTGCGCCCGCGGGGACCCCCGTGGTCCGCTCGCGATCTGCGTGCCGCAGGAGGTGGAGGATGACTTCGGCGTCCACCGTGTGGACCCATGGTCGGTGGGCACCGTATTGTAGGGGGAGGGAGGCGGCCACCCCCTGCCCGTCGGGCACCGTGCCCGAGATGGCCACCGCCCACGTGCGGGTGAGGTCGGCGGCGAGAGCGACGCTGGTGGCGTGTTTGCAGGGTCCGCCCCCGGACGCGTCGGAAGAGGTGTGGCCCCAGGCCTCCGGGATCCAGTAGTACCCGGTGGGGCTGAGCCACCCCGCGTCACCGGACGTCGGGGTGGCTGGGGGTCAGTTGGTCCACGCTCAGCGCCCTGGTGTCGCCGGGGCTGACCGCCGGGTGGTCGTGCAGCCGGATCTCCGCTCCGGTGATCGTGCTTGCCCAGGACCCCGAGCCGTCACATGTTCCTTGAGCCACGCCGGGCCTCCGCGCTGGTGCACCACCAGGTGCCCCGTGTCCTCCGGCTGGTCCTCGAACGCGTGCACTGCCATGTGTGGGTCGTGCGGCACCCCCGTAGCTACCAGCAGGGCGGTGCCACGGGGGAGCCCACAGGATTCGGGCTGGCCCGCCCCCACCTGCACTATTACCCACTCGGCCCGGAGCTGCGCCTGCCCCGTCGCTTGGGTGCATTGGTCGTCCGTGGTCACTAACCACAACGGCGTCGGCGCGTGGGGCCGGGGGCGCAGGGGCTCGGGCCATGCCATGTCCGCGTTAGGCTCTTGGTGCTCGCTTTCCGCGAGTACGTCGCGGAGGATGTACATGAGGGCTGCCGGCGGGTGGTACGCCGCCCCCCGTGTGGGGGGGGATAGGCCGCCCCGGCGGCGGTAGCCCCCGACGTGGAGGTGCAGGCCGTCCGGGGTCACCCGTGGGCCCGTGTGGGCGTCCTGCTTAGCCCTCGTGGGGTGGACGAGTCTCAGGCGGGGGTCCCGCGTGCCGGTGGTGTGGAAGAGGTGGACAAAGGCGTCGCGCCACCCGGGCTGGTGGGAGGGCTCCTGCTCACGGCGGCAATAGTGGAGGTGTTCATCGGCGCATTGGTCGAGGCATTCCCGCACCGCCGCCGGCGACGGGTCGTCGTTGTCGGGGAAGGGGTGGCGTGGCCCGTGGTGCCCATGCCACGGCATTGTGTGCGGCACCGTCAGGCGGCACGTGTCGCGGTGCCGTAGCTTGGCGGTGCGCAGCGTGACGATGTTGCCCGGCGGGGACTGTAGTTGGACATGGGCGGCCCTGGGGCACGCGATGGGGTTGTACAGCCCCACTCCCAGGGCGGCCAGGGCCCGGGGTATGCGGTTGACCCAGTCGCCCCCCGCTAGAGTTGCGAACTCCGGGACGGGGTAGTGCACCTCGGGACATATTCCGTGCGCGCCAGCTATTTCCCAGAACATCTTGGTGACCTCGGCGCGCACGGAGGTTGAGCGGTGGTGGACGAGTGTACCCACGAGGGCCACCGCTGTCTGCTGGCACCGCGTTGGCACCAGTGTGAGCCCCAGGGTCCGGTCATCCTGCAGGCTGTCCCGCGGGGCGTCGAAGGCGTACCTCGCCCTGTCCTTCGCGACCTGGACGGTGATGTGGTCCAGGTGGCGTGCAGTGTCGGAGTCGTCGGCGGTGAAAGGGGCGACGTACTGCGTCACCCCCCGGAGGATGGCCAGGATGACGTCCTGCACCACTTTTGGTGGCGCGAGGGTGTTAAGGCACCAGTGGTGCACCGCCGCCAGGCGTAGCCGGTGCTTGCGCTGCAGGGAGAACTCCCCGTCCGGCTGCAGCTGGAGTCCCAGGTAGGGGACGGAGTCCGCCGCTGGTACCCAGTGCCACGGGTTTTCCAGCTGGGGACAGAGGCGCAGCTGCAGGCCCGGGACCCCCTCCGTGGTGGCCATGGCGCACTTGCGGGGGTCGAGCTCCATGCCCATCATCCCCAGGTACGCGGCCACCGCCTCCACGCCCTCAACGAAGTGCTGCAGCGTGTGGGCCACCACCAGCAGGTCGTCGATGTAGGCCTGGATGAGGCCGTGCTCGGCCCCTCTCGGCGGGCGCAGGCGGTGCCCCTGCGCCCTGAGCAGGGGCTCCAGGAGGAGCGCGTACAGCAGGGGGCTCTCGGGGTTGCCCTGCCGGACGCCGCGCAGCATGTAGACGGGCTGCGTTAGCCCGTGTGCGGTGACGATGCGCAGCCTGGCGCACGTGTGGAGGAAGAGCAGGAGGTCGATGACGTCCGGCGGCACGGAGAGGTGGCGCAGGATGAGGTGGAGGGCGCCGTGCGGGGCGGTGTCGAAGGCCTTGCGGGCGTCGAAGGAGAAGACGTAGTTGGGCCCTCCCCGCTGGAGCTGCAGCTGCGCCATGAACAGTGGGGGGCCTGTGTTGGAGCCAGGGAGGGCCCCTTGCTGCCAGTTGCTGACCACTCCGTGCCATGTCAGCACTTCTGTGATGCGCTGGGTGAGGGGGCCCGTGAGCAGCTTCATGTCCAGCTGGCCCAGGGCTATGGGCCTGTAGTCGTCCATTCTGGCAGAGCCCGGTACCTTGGGGCTGAGCCAGATGTGCGCGTCCCTCCAGTGCATCGGCGGCGGGGCGCCGCGGAGGATGGCCCGGTAGGAGTGGACCAGGAGCCACTGGACGGGTGCCGGGAGGGCCTTGATGAAACGGGCCTCCACGTGGTTGGGACCTGGGGCCTTGCCATCGGCCTTGTCCAGGGCGGAACTCAGGTCCTGCATGGAGTACTGCTGGACCTGTGTCCAGGCCCTTTCAAGGACCCGGGGGACATGGCGGCCGAGGACTGCCTGGAAGCCTGGGAGGTCCACCGGGCGTTTGTCATACATTTCTCGCCAGAAGGCGCGAACTGCGAACATCATGTCGTCGGCCTCCGTGAGGAGCGTTTGGGTGTTGGGGACCCGCACGTTCCAGAGGCCTGACGGGCCCGGGGCCTCTACCTCTATGGCTCCCTGCACGGCTTTCCATCGCTGGGAGATGTCGGGGGCGTGGAGGCTCCAGAAGTCCTTGATGGCGCGCTTGCGGTCTGCCGCCAGGAGTGCGCAGAGCTGGCGAATGTCCTCCTCGAGGGCGGCTTGCTGCCTCTCCAGCTCCTCCTGTAGCTGGCCCTGTGTAGTCGGGCGGAACCCGGGCGATACACCCTGCAGCTCCTCTGTGAGCCGCAGCGCCGCCTCGGACCGGATGCCATGCCGTGCCGCGTCCGCCTGGTACGCTGCCGGCGCGCGCGCTGCCAGGGTGTCATAGCGGAGGACCCGCCGCCTGGAGCCGCTTTCCGCTCTCCGGGAGGTCCCCCTCCGCCGGGTCCGCCCCCGCCGGGGACGGCTGCCGGCGTCCCACCACACGCGCCAGAGCGTCATGCGTCGCGTGGAGGTGTTCAAACACCTTGTCCACCGCGGCCGCGGGCATGGACCCGTAGTCATGCTGCTCTGCGGGACCAAGCCAGGGCGCCAGGGAGGGTTCATCCTGCGCGGCGGTGACCGCCGCCCACAGGCAGTGTTGGAAGGGCGCGGCCTCGGCGTCGTACGGGAGGAGGCGGCCCTCCGTGTGGCTGTAGGGGGTGGGCATCGCCGCGCGCCCCGCTGCGCTGAGGAGGCCCGGCAGGGCCAGGCGGACCGGGAGGTGGTCGGAGCCGACCACCTGGGGGTGTGCCATGCCGCGAGCCCAGCCGCTTTCCCGCAGGGACCACGGCGGGAGGGGCTCGTTGACCAGGCAGGTGTCCACCCTGTGCCGGGACGGGTGGAGCGTGGGGGTCATGTCCTCCTCGCCGTCTGCCGCGGCCCTCCGGAAACCGCAGGCCTCCCAGCCCGCTCGGAAGTGCTCCGTGGCCGGGTTGGTGGGGACATCCATGTAGATGTTGGTGTCGCCGGCGATGACCACCAGGTGCCTCCCACCAAGGCTGCGTGCCGTGGCATACATTTGTATGTCGGCCCAGAACGCCGCCCGTCCCGCCCACGGGGAGCAGCCTGCTTGTGGCCCGTGGACGTTGATGAGGGTGAGGCCTCCCCCGTCCATGCGGATCTCCAGGGCCGCGGCCTTCCCGGGGACAATTTCCGTGAAGCTGAGCACCTCGTGCTCCGCCACGTACTTGCTGCTGACCGCGGTGAGGAGGCCCCCCCCTCTCGAGGTGGAGGTGGCTCCCGTCTCTGCCAGCCGGCTGCTGAAGAAGGCGGTGTACCCCTTGTCCCAGAGCGCCGCGGCCACGTGCATCTCCTGCGCCCGGGTGGCGATCCCTGTTTCCTGGAGCATGATGGCAAAGCCCCCCTCCTGGGGTAGCATGCCGGTGATGAAGTGCTCCTTGTCGGTACAGGCCGCCGGCCCCCGGCGCCGCTGGAGAGTGTCCCGGAGGGACCGGTCTGGCGGCACGAGGCAGTTGCGCAGGTTCCACGAGAGGAGCCACAGGGCGTCGCCCGCCATGTCCTCCTGGAGTCAGCTATCCCGCATCGGCATCGCCGCTGGGTTCGCCGGCGCAGCCAGGGCATCCGGGTGCGCCGCATCCGCTGAGCCCGTTCCCAGCGGGGCCCACAGGGGGTCCCGGGGGGGCGGGGGAGCCAGGGGGGCCAGGGGGGCCAGCCCCGCGGGGATGGACATGGACCCTGGTTGGGCCGCACCGCCGGTCCCCGGGGCCGCCCCGGGTGCCTCCTCATCTCCGTCTGCGTGGTCGGCTGCCTGGGGCTGGGGGCGCCGGGTGTACGGGGCATGCCATGGGGACCTCCGTGTCCCCCCTTGCAGGATGTTGGAGGCCGCCTCCTTGTCGTCCGCCGGGGCTGCAGCGTGCACCGCGTGCCACGCCAGGTGTTCCAGCATTGCCCCGCTTGTGTAGTATTTGTCTGCACACAGGGGGCATTTCGTCGGCTCCGTGGCCCCTCGCGCCGGGGGGAGCGGCACCGACTTCCGAATGACGCCCTCCGCCGCTGGTTAGAAGGGCAGGTTGGCCAGTGGCACCGTGTGTGGCGCCAGTGTGCGGCCCGGGGCCGCCGCATCAAGGGCTCGTGTCGCGGGCGCGGGCCCGAGACCCCGGATGGCATCGCGCTGCGCGTCTGCTTGCAACCACGTTTGCCAGTGCGTGGAGCCGATTTGGCGGTCGGGTTTGCCCCTCCATCGCAGGTCGTGGAAGGCTTTTAGCCAGTGGTACACTTTGGTCGGGACCGCCAGCTGGAGCTCCAGGTCGGCGGGGTGCGCCGCTGCCGGCCACAACCCCGGCCTCGCCGCCCGGGCGTTGTCCTTCAGCCTGACCTGGAGCAGGAGGGCGTGGTGCTCGCCCTCCCGTAGCGCCTTGACGATCATGCGGGTGCAGTCTGCCACGCGGATCACGGCTTCTGGCGCCGGCAGGCGCTCGGGGTCGCAGACGACGATGTGCGCGTCCGCCGGGGTGAACATGCAGACCACCCACTGCGGGTTCTGCTGTCCCCGTTGGGCCACCGCCAGGGTAGCCGCTGGGCGGGCGTGCGTGATTGGCCCCGCGTGGAGGTCCGGGACGTCCGTGGCCCTGATGGCGTCTCCCTGCCACGCGGCCCGTAGATGCTCCTCCTGGTCGGGGCTCCACACCAGTGCGGGGGGGTTGACCCACCCCGGTTCCTGCCTCTTGTTGGGGGCGCTGACGGTGTGTAGCAGGACTGCCAGCGGCCAGGGGTCCGCCGACATATAGTAGGCCTGGGTGGGCCCCTGCTGCCAGTCGACGTGGGGCAGGGGTGGGAATGCCCCTTGCCTGGCGGTGCTGTGCCAGACAGTCCAGCGGCCTCCAGCCAGGACGTGCGACCGGTACCCTCCGGCGTGGCCGTGTAGGATGGCCTGGTAGCCTGCCGTCTGCAGCACCAGTGCCTCCCCTTGCTGAGGCCCGGGTGGAGGTGTGCCATCGCCCGCTTCCCAGACGCGGGTGCGCCCGCGGAGTGTGGCATGCCACGTGGTCTTGCGCATCGCGCTGTGGCCCTTGTATGCTTCCCGCAATCTGCGCCGGGCCGTGTTGGTGGACGAAGCTCTCCCCGCCGTCCGCTAGCAACGCCGCCGCGACGACGTATAGCTGCTCCGCCGTGAGGGGTGCCGTCGGCACGTGCGTTGCGGCCGGCTTGCGGGGGTGCGTGTCGCGGCAGGGGACTTGGGGCAGCAGTTGCGCCGGCCACGCCGCCACGGGACCCATGGTGACGGCCGCGACCGCGGACGCCAGCGCCGTGCCGTCTGTTGGTCTGTACTGCCGGAGCCCCATGGTATCTCGGGCGAGGTGCCTGCAGGCTGCCATCCAGGCCACCGCTCCGCATTTCGTGACGTCCTGTTCGGCACCACCCGCGCCGTCGCGTCCCCTTTGCTGTACCGTGGTGGCGGTGTCGAGCGGGGGGCCCTGCTGTAGCGCCTCCGGGTCCTGCCCCGGCAAGAGGGCGGGCGGGACTGGCTGCGGGAAGTCCTGCACGCCTCGGCGCTCTGGGTGCGTGTGGTACGGGTTTTGCCGGCGGTGTTCCGGGGCTGCCCGTGGTAGGAAGAGGAGTTGGTGTAGGTACCAGTGGCCTTCCGCGGTGGACGGGTTGCGGAGCGTTAGCCAGTGTTCCAGCACGCCTCCTGGGTGCGCGGCCTCGACGCGGCGCTGCAACCCCATGCGGCCTAGGCGGTTGGACGTGCCCGCGGGTGGGATGTGGGTCTGCGGGTAAAGCAACCGCAGCGGCTCCAGCGCCAGGTCCAGCACCTCGTCGTTGAGCTGCTCCGTGAGAGCCAACGCCCTGTGCAGGGCGTGGCGGACCCCGGGTGTGGGGGCCGTGAGCTGTTGGAGCACCGGCCCCGGCGGGTACCGTGCGCCCGGGCTCGTTAGCGACTCCCTGGTGTGGCTCAGTATGGCCTTCCACACGTCCCTCGTAAAGGCGTGTTGGGGGGCCAAAGAGGGGACCATCCGTAGGAGGCGGTGGCACGCCGGCTGCGATCGCATGGGCTGTGGGGCGGCCGCTGTGAGCCACCTGCACGCCGTGCCGGGCACGATCGCCCCCCATTCCACGGTTCCCATGTCCTCAGCGTGGAGCAGCGCCTGGCCCTGGTCCAGGGGGAAATAGGGGCTCGAGCGCCCTTTTCCTTCCCTCCACCGTACCCAGGCGGCCCCCGCCTGCAGGCTGCGCAGCAGGGCCACGCCGGGGAGGAGCGGCTGCGAGAAAGCCCCCTTGACGGCTTGGGTGGCGTGGGCCAGGGTGCCCATGGGCAAATACCACAACGGGAGGGTCCAGGGGCCCGGCAGCGGTTGCGCCTCCCCTGCGTCCCATCGCCACTCGGAGTCTGGCGGGAAGGCCGGGACCGTGCCCGTCTGCAGGAAGTGGCGTGCCTTCTTGTCGGTGTGATGTTGGAGGGTTGCCGCGAGGCTGAGCCCCTCTGCCGCGGGTGCCACTGGGAGGCCGCCCCTGGGCCTGCGCCAGGCGTAATCCTGGTCGGCCGGCCAGGTGTGGAGGTCCCGGGCGATTTCCTCCGCGGTGCCTGTGGGGGCGTCCTCCGGTGCCAGGTGCCACATGACGGCGAGCACCGCCCACGTGGAGAAGGGCCACGCCCGTGGGGGGATGTACACCTGGATGGTCCACTGTGGGCACGCCCGCCGCACGCGGGATGCGTGGAGCACCCCTCGGACCATGTCCGCCGCCAGGACCAGCACCATTCCCGAGGGTTCCACAATGATCCCCTCTGCGGGTCCGCCGTGGCGGCCCCGGGTGTGCAAGGCCACTGCCGCCTGTCCCGCGTGGGTGACTCGGTCGACGGCCTCCTGATATTCACGCTGCCGCGCGCGGTCTCATCCAGGATCCAGCCCTGCGCCACCCCGTAGCGTAGGACGGAGCATGCGGCCGCGGGTTTCACCTCGGGCAGCGCTCCGTCATCGGGGCCGGGCTGAGGGTGCTGTTTGGGGCACCAGCCTTCGCCGGTGCAGTGGCCCCGTTTCCACGCGGGGCAGAGTGTGGGCACGCTGCCCGCCGGCGGCGCAGGTTCCGCGGGCGCGCCTCCCGTGGGGGGCTCCGGTACTGCCTCCAGGTCGGAGTCCGTGCCCGCGTCCCCTTGTGGGGGGTCTCCTTCGCCGTCTCTGAGTCCCAGTGCCCTGATGACCTCGTGTGCTTCGTCCAGCGTCGGAGATCGGGGGCGTGTTTTGCGTGGGGCCGCGGGTTCCGCCATTGTTGTATCGCTGTCCCCAAGAGCAGGGGGTGGGGTGCGGATGTCCCGTGGCTGGTGCGTTGGTGCGTTGGTGCGTTGCTCGTTGTAGGGGTGGCGGATGGGCGTCCCCGGGGGGGCTGCTTTACATCATTGCGAGGGGCGTCTGGTGTTAGGTGCTGTCCCTCCCCCGGCCGCCCGTCCTCTGGAGCGGGTAGCCGGGGTTTCGCGACCCGTGTGTCCCGGGTGCGGTCAGCGCGGGCGCGGGGACCCTCACCGGCCCCACAGAGTGCGCCCTTGCGGGCTGGCGTTGCTCGCTGTGGGGGTGGCGGAAGGGTGTCCCCGGGGGGGGCGCCTTCCACCATTGTGTGAGGGGCGTCTGAGGTCAGGCGCTGTCCCTCCCCCGACTGCCCGCCTATTGGGCGGGCTGTTGGGGTCCGCCACCCATGTGCTGTGGGCGTGGGTGTGTGGGTGTGGGGGCCCAACACCGTCCCTCTGGCCTGTATGCCCTGTGGGGGCTGTGTGCCGCGGGGGTGGTGGGGGGCTGTCCCCGGGGAGGTGGCCTGCCACCGTTGCGAGGGGCGCCTGGTGTCAGGCGCTGTCCCTCCCCCGGCCGCCCGTCCTCTGGAGCGGGCAGCCAGGGTTCCGTGACCCGTGTGTCCCGGGTGCCGTCGGTGCGGGCGTGGGCACCCAGCACCGGTCCCACAGCGTGCGCCCTTGCGGGCCGGCGTTGCTCGCTGTGGGGGTGGCCGAAGGGCGTCCCCCGGGGGGGTGCCTGCCGCCGTTGTGAGGGGCGCCTGGTGTCAGGCGCTGTCCCTCCCCCGGCCGCCCACCCTCTGGAGTGGGCAGCCAGGGTTCCGCGACCCGGTGTCCCGGGTGCGGTCGGTGCGGGCGTGGGGACCCAGCACCGGCCCCACAGCGTGCGCCGCTGCGGGCCGGCGTTGCTCGCTGTGGGGGTGGCGGAAGGGCGTCCCCGGGGGGGTGCCTTCCATCATTGTGAGGGGCGTCTGAAGCCAGGCGCTGTCCCTCCCCCGACTGCCCGCCCACTGGAGGGGGCTGCTGGGGTCCGCCACCCACGTGCTGTGGGCGCAGGTGTGTGGGCGTGGGGGCCCAACACCGTCCACTTGGCTTGCATGCCCTGTGGGGACTGCGTGCCGCGGGGATGGTGGGGGGCTGTCCCCGGGGGGGGTGGCCTGCCACAGTTGTGAGGGGCGCCTGGTGTCAGGCGCTGTCCCTCCCCCGGCCGCCCCTCCTCTGGAGCGGGCAGCCAGGGTTCCGCGACCCGTGTGTCCCAGGTGCGGTCGATGCGGGCGTCGGGACCCAGCACCGGCCCCACAGCGTGCGCCCTTGCGGGCTGGCGTTGCTCGCTGTGGGGGTGGCGGAAGGGTGTCCCTGGAGGGGGTTCCTTCCAACATTGAGGGGGGCGTCTGAGGCCAGGCGCCGTCCCTCCCCCGACTGCCCGCCCACTGGGCGGGCTGTTGGGGTCCACCACCCACGTGCTGTGGGCGCAGGTGTGTGGGTGTGGGGGCCCGACACTGTCCCCTTGGCCTGCATGCCCTGTGGGGGCTGCGTGCCGCCGGGGTGCTGGGGGGCCGTCCCCGGGGGGGGTGGCCTGCCACCGTTGTGAGGGGCGCCTGGTGTCAGGCGCCGTCCCTCCCCCGGCCGCCCCTCCTCTGGAGCGGGCAGCCAGGGTTCCGCGACCCGTGTGTCCCCGGTGCGGTCGATGCGGGCGTCGGGACCCAGCACCGGCCCCACAGCGTGCGCCCTTGCGGGCTGGCGTTGCTCGCTGTGGGGCTGGCGGGAGGGCGTCCCCGGAGGGGGTTCCTTCCACCATTGTGGGGGGCGTCTGAGGCCAGGCGCTGTCCCTCCCCTGACTGCCCGCCCACTGGGCGGGCTGTTGGGGTCCGCCGCCCACGTGCTGTGGGCGCGGGTGTGTGGGTGTGGGGGCCGAACACTGTCCCCTCGGCCTGCATGTCCTGCGGGGGCTGCATGCCGCGGGGGTGGTGGGGGGCCGTGCCCGGGGGGGTGGCCTGCCACTGTTGTGAGGGGCGCCTGAGGTCAGGCGCTGTCCCTCCCCCGACCCCCCACCCTCTGGAGCGGGCAGCCAGGGTTCCGCGACCGGTGTGTCCCGGGTGCGGTCGGTGCGAGCGTGGGGACCCAGCACCGGCCCCACAGCGTGCGCCCTTGCGGGCCGGCGTTACTCGCTGTGGGGTTGGCAGAAGGGTGTCCCCGGGGGGGGTGCCTTCCACCATTGTGAGGGGCGTCTGAAGTCAGGCGCTGTCCCTCCCCCGACTGCCCGCCCACTGGGCGGGCGGTTGGGGTCCGCCACCCACGTGCTGTGGGCGCGGGTGTGTGGGTGTGGGGGCCCAACACCGTCCCCTTGGCCTGCATGCCCTGTCAGGGCTGCCTGCCGCGGGGGTGTTGGGGGGCCGTCCCCAGGCGGGGTGGCCTGCCACCGTTGTGAGGGGCGCCTGGTGTCAGGCGCTGTCCCTCCCCCGGCCGCCCGTCCTCTGGGCCGGGCAGCCAGGGTTCCGCGACCCGTGTGTCCCGGGTGCGGTCGGTGCGGGCGTGGAAACCCAGCACCGGCCCCACAGCGTGCGCCCTTGCGGGCCGGCGTTGCTCGCTGTGGGGCTGGCGGAAGGGCGTCCCCGGGGGGGTGCCTTCCTCCATTGTGGGGGGCGTCTGAGGCCAGGCGCCGTCCCTCCCCCGACTGCCCGCCCACTGGGCGGGCTGTTGGGGTCCGCCACCCAAGTGTTGTGGGCGCGGGTGTGTGGGTGTGGGAGCCCAACAGCGTCCCCGCGGCCTGCATGCCCTGTGGGGGCTGCATGCCGCGGGGGTGGTGGGGGGCCGTTTCCGGGGGGGGGTTGGCCTGCCACCGTTGTGAGGGGCGCCTGGTGTCAGGTGCTGTCCCTCCCCCGACCGCCCGTCCTCTGGAGCGGGCAGCCAGGGTTCCGCGACCCGTGTGTCCCGGGTGCGGTCGGTGCGGGCGTGGGGACCCAGCACCGGCCCCACAGCGTGCGCCCTTGCGGGCCGGCGTTGCTCGCTGTGGGGGTGGCGGAAGGGCGTCCCCGGGGGGGTGCCTTCCTCCATTGTGGGGGGCGTCTGAGGCCAGGCGCCGTCCCTCCCCCGACTGCCCGCCCACTGGGCGGACTGTTGGGGTCCGCCACCCACGTGTTGTGGGCGCGGGTGCGTGGGTGTGGGAGCCCAACAGCGTCCCCGTGGCCTGCATGCCCTGTGGGGGCTGCATGCCGCGGGGGTGGGGGGGGGCTGTTTCCAGGGGGGGGGTTGGGCTGCCACCGTTGTGAGGGGCGCCTGGTGTCAGGTGCTGTCCCTCCCCCGACCGCCCGTCCTCTGGAGCGGGCAGCCAGGGTTCCGCGACCCGTGTGTCCCGGGTGCGGTCGGTACGGGCGTGGGGACCCAGCACCGGCCCCACAGCGTGCGCCCTTGCGGGCCGGCGTTGCTCGCTGTGGGGGTGGCGGAAGGGCGTCCTCGGGAGGGGTGCCTTCCACCATTGTGAGGGGCGTCTGGGGCCAGGCGCTGTCCCTCCCCCGACTGCCCGCCCACTGGGCGGGCTGTTGTGGTCCGCCACCCACGTGCTGAGGGCGCGGGTGTGTGCCTGTGGGGGCCCAACACTGTCCCCTTGGCCTGCATGCCCTGTGGGGTCTGCATGCCGCGGGGGTGGTGGGGGGCCGTCCCCGGGGGGGGTGGCCTGCCACCGTTGTGAGGGGCGTCTGGTGTCAGGCGCTGTCCCTCCCCCGGCCGCCTGTCCTCTGGAGCGGGCAGCCTGGGTTCCGCGACCCGTGTGTCCCGGGTGCGGTCGGTGCGGGGCGTGGGGACCCAGCACGGGCCCCACAGCGTGCGCCCTTGCGGGCCGGCGTTGCTCGCTGTGGGGGTGGCGGAAGGGCGTCCCCGGGGGGGGTGCCTTCCACCATTGTGAGGGGCGTCTGAGGTCAGGCGCCGTCCCTCCCCCAACTGCCCGCCCACTGGGCGGGCTGCTGGGGCTCGTTGGGTGTGTGCGGTGTGTGTGGTGTCTGTGCCGTGCGTGTCGTGGTGCGTGGTGCCGCTCTTCTCTTGTCCCTCTGGTGCTCCCCTCTCCGGTGTCTTGGTGCGGTGTTGTGCTCGCCGTGTGCCTGCTGTGCCCCCTTCCCCGTGCGCGCCCCTTGCTCGGCCGCTGGCTGCCCCTTGTTGCTTTCGTGGCTTCGTTGCTCTTTACCGGTTCCTCTACCCTTCTCCCTGGCATGCACTTTCTCCCTGCCTCCGCTTTGTTGCCTGTCTCGGTCTTTTTCCTTGCCGGCTCGCCGTTCTCTCTCATTGGGCCTTCTCCTTTGAACCTGCGAAGAGAAAGGATGTAAACAGGCGTGCGGCGGCGGGGGTTTTGTCGCGACATGGCACCTCGACAGTGCCATCCTCGGTCGGTCTCTTACTCCCGCGGCGGTGTGGTATGTTACTCATTTATGCTTCGTTCGTGTGCTCCTCTCTCCTTTTTCTTACCGTGTTGTGCTTGTTACGGCGTTTTTTTTTCCTGCGTCGTTTGGCCTAGGTTTATTTCCTACTTGCTCTCGTCTTGGCTCCACACACCTCTTTGGCCGCGCAGCGTGACATGCAACATACTTGTTTCTTTCCCCACTATCTTAGTGTGTCCTAGTCCTCTTGCTTTGCCTACGTGTGTATGATGCGGGCCGGGCGCTCGTCGCTTCCCGTTGACCTTCCCGTGTGTGCGGCGTGACATTTAGGGAATGGCGAATGAGAGACGACGGCACGACGCAAAACAAGCCTAAGCGTCTAAGACAACCCTGCTTTAACGCCCAAACGACGCAAACACGAGCACACACTTCTCCTTTGGACCTGTGAAGGGAAGGGAAGGTGGGTGCATGCACAAGAAGGTCAAGAAGGACAAGAAGGAAGCGTGGCAACGTGTATATGTCGGAATCCGGCACACGACGCTATGCATATGTTGTATGTTCTAATCAGCGCAACAAAAAGGGTGGTTTTGCTGTAAGAGCAGTTGTCACGGTTGCCCCGCATTGCACCGTAGGGCAGGACCGTTAGCCCCCCGTGACAACCACTCCCTGGCCGAAGGCCATTTCTTTTTCCTCGTCTGGGTTGGTGGCGCGGGCCGGGCGGCTGGCGGCGTGGCACGACATGGTAACATACCTGCGTTCTTGGTGGCGGTGTGTGGCTCCTTGCCTACTATTCGTTTGCATGCGGTGGCATACCTTTTGTCCCGTTTCGCTCCCTTTCGCCTCCTACGTATGCGGGCGTGCGGGTGGGGGGTGGGCACGTCTCGGTTACGCCTCGTGGTCACCTTTTGCTTTTGGTGGCGCGGTTGCCGTTCTTATCTCGTGTTCGTTGCGTAGCGTAGCATGGCATGTAACGTACTTGGATCCAACTAGCCGCGTGTGCATGTTGTGTATGTTTAGTTTTTGTTTGTGTGCTTTTATGTGTGTTGTGCTTCACCTCGGTGGTGTGTGGCCTCCTTCGTGCGTTCTTCTCTCCTTTGTTCGTTATTTGTTCCCCTGTCGTGCCCCTTCATACCATTTTGCTCGTCCGTGGCGGTGATGACCTTGCGGCGATACGGGCATGCACGTACGGGCATACCTTTCTTTCCTTGTTTTTCGGCGACTTTTGAAGTGTTGTGCTATGCCACTGGGGAGTCTGGGTTCAAGTGAGGGCATTCTGTGTACCCCAGCGGGCGCCGCAACGACTGCAAGAGGGGCAAGTTCGACCCTTTGGGGGTTCATTTCCCTCATTTGAGGTACAAGTTTGGCGCACATGTGTTGCTGAGCAAGGAGGCCATGATGGCGGCTGTGGCAAGGCGCAGTGGACGGGCCCCTGACGTGATGGAGAGCTGCATCTGCCTGCAGCAGGTCCAAGTCAGCATTTTTTGCTGTGTCTGTAGTTTCACCTCTGTGGATTTGAGGGCATTCGGTCGCATCCTAACGCCTGGACCGGCCAGCATGTCCAACGTGGAGGTAGGGTTTGCCGCCAACATGCTACCGTAGACGGTGTTATCAAAAAATAAAAAATAAATAAAAAAGTCGACATGCCACGTATCAGAGGAGCAGCAGACAAGTATCCACCAGAAGATACAGAGAATCAATCGAAACACGAAAGGCGATCAAGGGTTGCACTTATACACCTTATCTCCACTCTGAGTAAACATTTTAGGTCACTGTTTGATGACGACATTCTCCGTGAAATGCAATGGATCAGAAGGAATGGTATACCTGTCATTGAAGGCTTTTTTCCTGGTAATACAGCGACACGGCCAAGCGAATTCAACTGGGCATGGTACCCACCAAAGGGGCGATTTGTGAGTACAGATGTACTTGAAAAAGCGTACCCGTACAACTGGGATGGTGAGCTGATGGATATGATTGATTATCATCTGCAAATACAGCCGCCAATACAACCCATGTTACCACAAAGGGCGCTCCCCATCGACGTCACGTCCTATATGAGCCAATGGCCAGATAACCGATGGCCATATTTTGGCCAGATAACTAATGGCCATATATCGCCACAACGGGTGGAACTCAAGATTCGCTGGCCGGGCTTTGACAGGGATGCATACGAAAAACTGGTGTCGCTTTTAGACCAAGCGATGCCTACCAGTTCCTTTGGATGGGACTTCGAATGGAATGACGACACTCTCATGATACAAATGGTGGGACAGATACGCGCAAAATTACAGAGGCTGATGCCCTACGTTAAACGGCTAAATTCGAGGTAAAATGGCATTGCATCGACGACCAATTCACATATATATCACGTATACCACTGGCCATTTCGGCCACCACACGGGGATTGTCTATTCCCGGAGGCCATGATTGTTCGTGTGTGCTTCAGTTGTGTCTCTTCGGTGATGGGTCTTTCTCGCATGAGCCGTTCACACAAACCAAAAACAAAGAGGCTATTTTAGGTAACAAAAGCGCACACACCGTAAAGGCACCACAAAAACCCTGTTTTTTTCACCCATGGGCAAGTGCAAAAGCGGTGTGGCGACCGTCTGTGTGGACAAGGGAATTTTTGACAGATTTACAAAGGTTTTACAGAGTGAAAAAAACAGGTTGCGGCTTTTGGGGTGTGTAACCTTAGGTAACTTTAGGTAACGTTAGATGGGTTACTACTGCGGCACCTGCGGCTGCTGCTGCTCCCCGACAAAGGCGCTGAGGACAGGCTGTTTGTGGTTATACGTTTTGCATTACTGCTTCCATTTCCATGATAAATGCGTCTCCATGGCAAAGATTTCAGACACCAGGTTAGGGTTGACCGGATGCACCGAACAATGACAGCAAAGTGCCAGTTAGTTTCAACAATGGTTCAAGAATTTGTAGATTTTTGTCTAGGAAACATGTTCACATTGGACACCTGGTTGGAAAAATCCTATGCGCACGTGCTATTTGAGGACCACCATGAGCAAATCATCATTTGGTGATGAGAATCTGAGCCAATTTTGGACTAGTAAATATGTGAAAATGTGAAATGTTGCATGTTTTTTTCTCGGATAGTCATCCTTTGTGTATGGTATATGCCGGAGCTATTTTTTGAACGATTTCTGTGGTGAAAACAACAATGAAAGTAGAAATGATGGGCAATGCACCATTAAAGCACCATTAAAAGTAGAACAAAGTTTCTTTTGGGTAGATTTTAGAGGCATTCAGATAGATTGTGTGGATTTGGGAAAAGTCGGTCGTTAAATTACTAGGTGCACTCTCCTTTGTGTTTCGTTCTTTGTAGTTCACGCATGCATTTGGAAAATGTCTGATCATTCCAAAGAAGTTGTGGCAATGTTGGAAGGAGAAAAGGAAGACGAAATTCGGCATATAGAGCGCATCATCCGATCAAAGCCATTTCCGTACGGAACGGTGACGCTTTCAGAGAATCGATCACGTGTATACCCACACATACAATATACAACGACCTTGAAAGACTACATTCGACAGAGGCATGCGTCCAAGCTATGTTTGGTGGGACACCTGCACGACAAAGCGCAAACACGGGTATGCCTACACGAGGACGCACATCGTTTTCACGTCGCCGACCTAGCCAGTTACCATATCGAAGTATACGCTGAAATGGTCATAATGGCGGTCGCGGTGCTGGCTGCATCCGAAGGCATCGGTTTGTCAATAAAGATATCCGAACTCGTTGTAACGTGGGACTACTGGTTTGACAGGTACATGCGTGATCTAGACAAGGGCGAACGGAATCTAGGCATGGAGCTTCTCAGCATGACAAAAACCACCCAGAAGCGGGGATATTGGTATCCGTACCGAGGCGACATGCTGCGTAGCATCCGCTGGCGGCTGCGTGAATCAGAGACGGCCCAGACACTGGTGGAATTAAAGGACACCAGTGACGGTGATGTGACGATCCGGTTGACAGAATGACCGCGGCACCTAACCCTTTCCTGTTCATTCTTCGCATGAAGATAACACGGGAAGAGGTTCGTTGGGACCCGTTGGCCTTGTGCATAAGCCACCCAACCTAACGATGACTGTGAACATGGGGTCACAGTCACCGCCTTCGGGTGTGCCCGAGTGGTCAAACCCTCCGTCGCATCCACTACAACCCCAAGAACCACGTCCTCATACCCTACCTCGACAAGGCGGATCGCATTCCGGTGCACATGAATTGGTACACCAAAATGACAGAAATCCTCGACACACTCGGTGTGATGGAATCCTACCGGCGTTTCTGTCGCAACGACAACCACACCACCATCATCCCCAGTGAATGCTAAGATACGGGTCGCGGCGGCAGAAAATGGGGTTGGATGAAGACCAATAAGCATGACACGACACACGGGAAGACTCCTATACTCCTATGTATATACGATGCATGCCAGCCACGCGCTGGTGGTGGTGGCGACCCGCGAGGTTGACTGCTGGCGACTGCAAGAGGAATCGGGTCCATCGGAGACGGGCACTCACAGGACTGTGAGGGGCAAGTTCGACCCTTCGGGGTTCGTTGCGTTTTTTGACTCTCATTTGCTTGCAATGCATGTGGCAGGTAGGGTGGAAACCTCTGCGCTGCTGACTGGTGACTTTTGAAGTGTTGTGCTATGCCACTGGGGAGTCTGGGTTCAAGTGAGGGCATTCTGTGTACCCCAGCGGGTGCCGCAACGACTGCAAAAGGGGCGAGTTCGACCCTTTGGGGGTTCATTTCCCTTATTTGAGGGACAAGTTTGGCGCACATGTGTTGCTGAGCAAGGAGGCCATGATGGCGGCTGTGGCAAGGCGCAGTGGACGGGCCCCTGACGTGATAAAGAGCGTGGCGTACGGGTGTGGATCCAGACACGTACCAGCTCTGTACAGTACTTCAAGGCATGGGGCGAGCGTGTATGGGCAAGTGCAAAAGCAGTGTGGCGACCGTCTGTGTAGACAAGGGAATTTTTGACAGATTTACAAACCTTTTTACAGAGTGAAAAAAACAGCTTGCGGCTTTTGGGGTGTGTAACCTTAGGTAACTTTAGGTAACGTTAGGTAACTTTAGGTAACCTTAGGTAACCCCGCAAAACCCGCACCCTGTTTTTTTCGCCCAAGGAAAAAATCACAATTAGGTGCACAAGGGAATTTTTGACAGAGTTGCAAAACTTTTTACCGAGTGAAAAAAACAGATTGCGGCTTTTGGGGTGTGTAACCTTAGGTAACTTTGGGTAACCTTAGGTAACTTTAGGTTAACCCACAAAACCCGCACCCTGTTTTTTTTGCCCAAGGAAAAAAAATACAATTGGCGCACAAGGGAATTTTTGACAGAGTTGCAAAACTTTTTACAGAGTGAAAAAAACAGGTTGCGGCTTTTGGGGTGTGTAATCTTAGGTAACTTTAGGTAACCTTAGGTAACTTTAGGTAACCTTGGGTAACTTTAGGTAACCCCACAAAACCCTTTGCTGTTGCCGTTGCTGGTCATCATTGTGTGTTGCGGTGGTAGTAGCCTCTGGACGGACGCGAGCGAATGGTGCATGCATAACGCCAGTGTCCGACACCAATGCAACACACGCGAACGGTGGGTTAAATGGCACTGGGAGGAAGGATCAGGATGCTGTTTTGTGTGTTAACGTTTTTCTTGAGGTATTCGGAGGTTGCGATACAGGCATCGCTGCAGCTCCGCTAATGCCGATGTTTCCCGACCGAAAGGTTTGCGTAATGCTCGTCATATTCCAAATTTAACTTTTGGTGTATATATGTAATTAAATAAAACCTGATATATCATGCGAAACACAACTATGGACGTAAGACCTCCTCGCGGCCAGGCAAGGCAGGAGCAAAGGCAGCAGCATTTATCAGGATCTGCCGCGAGTCATGACGGGTATACGCACAAAAAACGGAAAAAGTTACGCAAAATACGCATATCATAAGGGTGCATCTGACATTTCAGAAGAGCAATGGAAGTGTAACGATTTAGGATGGAAACGACGAAACATCCACCCATCTGGCGCCGACCACCCGAACTATCCGGCTGTAACTTGTCAGGACGACGTCAGGGGTCGTCAAGGAGGCGATGGCCGTATGTACAGAAATCAGTGTAATTATGTGGTTCCTTGTAAATGGGTTAAGGTCCTGCTTGATGAGTATCGCAATTATCCGCGTCCCTCTTGGTTAGACCGTCCCGCCCAGTGAACGCTTACCGCTAAGAGCACCAACATTGATTATTTGTGAGATATGTAGAAAAGATGCTGCCCACCTGCATAGATATGTTTACGGGTATTGGCGGGCTGGCTGTCCTTCTACCAGTAAAACCTGTACTGTATGTCGAGAAATGCACATTTGCCCTAGATGTACTGCGTCAGAGAATGGCAAACAACAATCTGATGGATGCAGCTATATGTGACGATGTGCGATATGTTCCACATTTAGCGAATGTAGACTATATTGTGGCAGGATTCCCGTGTCAATCGTTGAGCAGTATTGGCCAGCGTGCAGGATTGAGTGCAGATAGTGGTACGCCGTCGAGCCTGTTTCATCGTATTATTGACGCTGCAGTCAGAATGTGTGTTCCACATCTGTTCTTGGAAAACGTTGAGGGATTATTGCAACGCCGTGTGCATTGGGAAGTTGTACTCGTAACACTGCATTCCTCGGGCTACAATATAGCCTGGACAACTGTTGGTGCATGTCACTGTGGTGCACCACACCAGCAACTGCGCTGGTTTGCACTCTGCCATTTGCGACGGGATAAGACTGCAGCAAAACGTCTCCAGATTGACCAGAAACTGCAATCACTGCACAGGTCGGGAATGATGGTGGATGGCGTGCGGCAGTGCAAACCATGGTCCAGTCCTTCAGTTTGCGGGTTGCCGGTGCTAATTCACCTGCCTTTTGGAAGGAGGTTGCGAAGATGGGCAACGCCATGTGCAAGGTCCTTTTATGCAGCGGCGCGTGATCTGCTAACGTCTGCCAGATGTCGCGTGTACAGTGATTTGGGTACGCAGGCTTGTTATGCACACTCCACCAGTGGGCGCCAGCGAAGACGTGGATACATGTTGAACCCTGAGTGGCTGGAGTGGGTGATGGGGTTTCCGCTTGGTTGGAGCAACCAAGGGGTTACTCATGTCACTGAACCGGTGATTAGTGGTGCATGGGAGGTTGAGGCTGATGTACCACGCTTACCGTGCCGTGGGGATCTTGACAAGCCTGCTGTACAACTAGCCAGACGACGCAACACGGCATTGGGGAACGCGTGTGTGCCACAGTGTTCTCTGCAAGCATGGACAGTTTTGCACAATATGATGTTGAACATTTGAAATTTTTGCACGTGTTTGTAAAAAAAAGAGAAAAAAACATGTCGATTTCAAGAATGATTTCAAGAGCAAAGAATTTGTGTGCGGTGGTGCATGAGCAAGCAACACAGTGGCAGCATGAGCTAAATTTCAGCATGGAGGTGAGAGGGAGCAATGGCACCGCAAAATACACTTTCTCCCGCTCCCCTCTCCCCCATGTTATGGAGCAAACCAATAAGGACGGTTTTACGGAAGTGCTACACAGTTCATCAGACTTGGAGATTGGAACAATCAGTAAAGTCAGGTTCATTAACGTGAATGATTCAGATTTTGTCGAAAACGTGATTAATGAGCTGCAAATGAAAGGAATTTATTTATGGACACTCAATGATAATGGTGTGGAATTGTTGTTCAAAGTGTTGAAAAGTTCCACCACCGCAGCGGAGTATCAAGCAATGTTGAACAAATACAACGACGCGCAGCCAGGCACACCAAAAGTTAATAAGAAAGGTTATCCTCATAGGGGGTTCGCACAATCGTACACCAGTATACCGGTAACGTGTGAACAGTGGGATGCCTATCCTGCATCCTATACACGTCCGGATCGTCCCACTCGTCCGGCTAACCATTGTGGGGCGGATGAGGTAGATTGGGCGCCTGATGGCACCTTGTGGAAAGTTGAGTGTCAGCCAGAACGGCGGAAGCGAGTATGTAGATGGAAATTGTAAGACCACCAACCACGGCTGCCACGGGCTGGCACAGCGGGCACAGCGAGCACGCAGTATCAAAAAGTAAAACAAATTGGCAGCACTCGTGCTGGACCTGCTGCTAGACCTGCTGCTAGACCGCAACTGCCGCCGCCGGTAGTGATGGATTACGATAGACAACCATCATATTTGGATCAGCAGTTTAGGGTTGATGATTTTGACAACCCTAACCCTAACCTAGTGCGTGATGATGCTGCTGCTCCACAACCAATAATTCATTATGGTGGTGGTCAGGATCAGGATGTTCAGTATGTTCAGGATGAGGTTATGGAGGATTCGCTAGGATTCGATAGGATGCATGCCGATGCCGATCCGGATGCCGATGCCCTAGCCCTAGACGACATGGTAGTGTCCAGTAGAGCCAGAAGCCGGACTAACGCCGCGATAGGGAGGATACGGTCGTCTCGGTACCCTCAACAATCTCCGTACCTCTCTCATCGTTGGCTCGGTAGGGACCGAGGTACACCGCAAGAACAATAGAAATATGAGGCAGGAGTTGCCACCCAATTATATACTTCTCGAGCGACCAGATATCGAACCCTAACCGCCTAGATCGAGCTCAGCCAAAACTTCATGTCTGCACATTGTTGTCTGTTGTTGTACCCGTCCACAAGCACTACAATCCCGTCATTACCTAGTACAGTGTGGGCCTGTCTGAGAAACGAAACTCGGGTTAGGGTTACTGGTGTACTCAGGTAGCACAGACTTTCACAGGAGCCCCCCGCAAAATATTGTGCCAAATCGGTGGCAGTTTTTTTCTTGATTGCAAAAGTGTATCGCGTGGTACAATTCCTTGTGTTTCCGGTGTTCCTCCTTTAGTTAGGGTTCGGGTCACCGAGCTGGTGGAACCAGTCTTGGTTTTATAACCCTTTTTAGTGTCTAGGGTGGACCTACCAGGTTTAGCAAGCAAGAAGCAAGCAGCAAGCAAGCAGCAAGCAGCAAGCAGCACGCGCGAAATGGGCCAAAATCAGAACTCCGTCGTGGTGCTTTGGATTTGAGTGAAATTTAGGTGGATGGTACCTATGGGTGTGAAGTACAATCACACAAGGTTTGAGCAGAAAACTTGACAGTGGTGGCCGGTAACCGGATTCGTAAGTGGCGGACCTCAGTTTCAAAAACTGCAGTTTAGGGCCAAAACAGCCATTTTTCGGCCAAAAAAGCCCTAGAACACATTCAAAATGGCCAAACGAAGGGAAACGGTGGCTACACTTCACGTGCGGCTTGACCTCCCCGTGACAACGAGCTCTTTGCCGCCCTCTAACTCCATGACATGTCCCGGAAACGGCCCAAAAAGGCCCTCAGAAGCTCCAAATGCCGACAGCCACAAACGGAGAATAGGCCATATCTTTGGCTACATGGCTCAAAATGCGATTCTGAGGGCACCTATTCCACCCGCAACCCCCCACTTTTTGTGGTTTCCACCCCTCAGAATTGCCCAAAGGGACGCCTAGACCCCAATGCCTAGGCCCACTAGGCTGCGGCAAGCTGCAAGCTGAAGCCCAAACAGGTGGGTGCCCAAATGGGTCAACAGGGTCCAGTAGGGGCAAAAAGATGACTTTTCTCAAAAATGATCCCAGACCATGTGCGACGCTAAAACAAGTGTTTTTGGACCGTTTTGAGCTTGTGGTGGCCCATTTTGGGACTCCGAAAATCCGCAAATTGCATTGAAACTGGGCTGTTTTGGGACCAAAAATGGGTCAAAAATGGGTCACAAACGAATTTTTCCAGACCTCATCCTAGACCATTTGGGGTGCACAAACGGGTGAAATAGGCCCATTTTGAGCCCATTTTGGGGGTATTTTGGCCCCTCAGAAGTCCAAAAAGCCTTGAATGTGGGCCTCGTGGCACCCCGTAATGCGTGAAATAAGGAACATGCAACACTTGACAGGCGCACAATAGCCGGATAGAGACATCAATTTTTTGGTACAGGTATGTGGAAGGAAGTACAATGCATTGTACATATGCATCGATTTGCTCATAACAAGAGAAAGAGGAAAGGGATCGCGGTGAAGCGAAAGCCGAGCGCAGACGTCAACACGAAGCTTGGGGAGCACATTCATTCCGAGTGGAGTACGGGGTTAGGTTGCTCGCTTCAAGGTTAGGATGAACGTGGTCCAAAACAACCCTAGAACACATTCGAAACGGCCAAACGAAGCAAAACGGTGGCTACAATTCATGTGCGGCTTGACTTCCCCGTGACAACGAGCTCTTTGCCGCCCTCTAACTCCATGATATGTCCCGGAAACGGCCCAAAAAGGCCCTCAGAAGCTCCAAATGCCGACAGCCACAAACCAAGAATAGGCCATATCTTTGGCTACATGGCGCAAAATGCGATGCCGAGGGCACCTATTCCACCCGCAACCCCCCACTTTTTGTGGTTTCCACCCCTCAGAATTGCCCAAAGGGACGCCTAGACCCCAATGCCTAGGCCCACTAGGCTGCGGCAAGCTGCAAGCTGAAGCCCAAACAGGTGGGTGCCCAAATGGGTCAACAGGGTCCAGTAGGGGCAAAAAGATGACTTTTCTCAAAAATGATCCTAGACCATGTGCGACGCTAAAACAAGTGTTTTTGGACCGTTTTGAGCTTGTGGTGGCCCATTTTGGTACTCCGAAAATCCCAAAATGCCTTGAAAATGGGCTGTTTTGGGACAAAAATACAAAAATGGGTCAAAACGCATTTTTCCAAACCTCATCCTAGACCATTTGGGGTGCACCAACGGGTGACATGAGCCCATTTTGAGCCCATTTTGGGGCATTTTGGCCCCTTAGAAGTCCAAAAAAGCCTTGAAAGTGGGCCTTGTGGTGAAGGGGATCACTTGCACGCTGATTCCACTCTGTCAACGGCTTTCAATGTGTGACTCGTTGGTGTCCCTCACCAGTCATAGCTAATGTCCCCTCCCCCACCAGCTCGGTCCCAATATTCAGTCTTGATTAGGGTTAGGGTCACCGAGCTGGTGGAGCTGGTGTCTTGGTTTTATAGCCCTTTTTTGTACCACCTGTAGCCACCAGTTCTGGCCATCCTATGGTCAGAAGAAGCCGTCAACGGCAATTTATAGGGAGGAAGAGAGGGCTTGAACCCTTCAGGTTGGAGGGATAGAACGTAGGAGGGAGAAATTGATGAGGAGGGAGTTGGGAGAGGATTGGAGAGCATCATTGATACTACTTTTAGGTTAAGTTGGTGGTGGCGGTACTGGGTACCATTGCCGTAAAACTATTGATGTGCACTCAAATTTGGGTGAGCCACTCGCCACGCTCGTTGATAAGGTGCAAGTTTACGTATGGTGATGCGTAAACTAGCGGACTTATCTTCGCCAGCTCGTGGCGGAACGTCTGGGCGTCCGTGTTGGGTGGCACGGAGAGGACTTCTTCTCCCGTAAGATTCAAGCAAGAAATACTACCATCCTCGGATTGAAAAAGCTGGGTGACCACGTCTCGTGTGTATTCAGATGCAGGATCATTCGGAATTTTTATTCTGCATGTTACCGGTTCGTCGTGAGGACTAATAATCTCTGCCTTGACAACACGGGAATGGGAATCAGGAAATAATAATGCAATATTCGCAATTTCATCGGTCACAGTTGTGCCATAATGTACATCAGTTACAACGGGGCTGACAATCTCCTCCGTCGTAAGCAAATAGTATAGCATTCTTCTACATTCTTCCATTGTGATATTGGTTGCACATCTCTGGAATACATACATATCTCGCAGGGTATCTCTTGTATATGTGTATTTCTTGGATATCAGACTCTCATCATCATCATTGTCATTCATTTGACTGATTTCAAATACATGTTGCATACCAACTTGCAGATCCAAGCAAGACCGTGGACCCTGGACACGGTAGGGTTCCCGAGGTTTCCCACGATGCCAATCCCAATCAATAGAACAATAGAATTCCTTGGTATATGTATTTGATACGGACACCGATATGGAATGATGGGATGTGTAAGATGTTTCATCAACCTTGATTTTGTACCGAATCCCATTCTCCACGTCGACAGTTATCCTGTAGTGGTCACACAGAGTGGACGGCATGGTGTCAAACATCAATGTGGATAGGGACGTGACCTTGCCGTCACGCAGCACGTACCCTGTATATTGTATATTGTATTGCATATATTGCATAGGCTCCCAATCCTTCCCTGGACTGCAGAGTGCGCCATTAGGAGGTACGTGGTACAACAACAGGTAAGGACACGTGCGTCATGTACAGGCAGTGCATATTTAGCAATAAGATCGCGGTCAAGGAGATTGATTGGTATGATGTCAACTGCATAATAACCCACCCTGCAGACAGCAGGCAATGCATCCGCATTCTCCTCACTCCCGATCACCAGTATATCCCCTTTTGGGATATTGGATTCCGCATCTTCATCTTCATCTTCCTCTTCATCTTGTGATGAGACCATTCGTACACATGCATGTAGACCCATCTTCTTTGCGTTGAATATCACTCTCTGCAGATCCTTAAGAAGATTGTCAAGATTCATGTTTTCTGTGGTCGCGTACCACAATCGTACATAGCTGTATTCATTTTCTGTGACGACCATATTCCTAATCTTTTTATTTATCTGACCGCGTGCATACAAAAGGAAAGGGTGGCTGGCGGTGCGGTCTGCACAAATTCAAAGGCATATCAAACGGTCCATTTGATGGAGAATGTAGTACATGCTTGGCAACATCGCATCGCCAAGATTGAGGATCGCACCGCCAGGATTGAGGATCAAATACAGGAGATGACTATATTCAGGTGTATGGTATGGGTGCATAGAGTCTGTTGCTGCTTCTGGACATAATCGGGTTGAGATTTGGTCATTGTCAAAACAACAACACCAGCTTGTGCCACGGAGGAGAAAGGAGAGAAGTAGAGAAAGTAGTAGTAGAAGTAGAGAAATCATGCCGAAATTGCCTGGAGATGATTGTGGGCGCGCCGTCGAATGTTCTCCGCCATAAATGCTTTTGATCGCTAGGCACGCTGGACGTCTGCATCCGCGCACCGAAATATATATATATATATATATATGTGTGTGGGTGGGGAGGATATGAAATGCATATATGGAATAAAATGCAACGATGCAAGCGGTGTGAGATCTCCTTTACGGAGGGCATGGACTGTCCAATATGTGCTGGCCCCATTGAGCCTGACAATGCAGCCTGCACACCTTGTGGTCACGTCTACCACTTCCCGTGCCTGCAACAGTGGCTTATGCGCTCTGGTACATGTGCACTTTGTCGAAGTCCGATTGAGCCCTTTTCTAAGGACGTTTGGGCGATGCATCCGGCATGGCTAGCACCCTGGGAGCACGGCGTCCCATGCACAGACTACGGACCCCCAGACGGGACTGGCAACCTACTTGAACGATGTACAGCCGCGTACAAGCGTTTGGATGCAGCCTGGCCGCCGAAGCATGCAGCCTGGGCTGCTCTGTTCTATACTGGTGAGAACTGTGAGAACTGTGAGGTGAACGTGGATGCATATGCGTCGGAGGGTGTTCGGAACGGCAGGCCGGCGGAGGAGGACGGCGAGGATGAAGAGCAGTCAGCGGAGGAGGACGGCGAGGATGATGAGCAATCGGCGGAGGGGGACGGCGAGGATGATGAGCAGCCGGCGGAGGAGGACGTGGAGCTGAGTCTGTTCGATGTCTTAGGGTACCAATACCAACCTAGGGTAGCAATAACCCTAACCAATCCTAGGCTTCATTGTCGGGTACCTATACCCGGGCGAGGTACGGCCTGGTTGGTGCCCTGTCGGTTCCCTTACGTTTTCAACCGCAACTTAACCCTCCTGATGAATGATGACAGTAGACCTCATCATCAATACATCATCAGACAATCGCTCACGTTTAGACGTGTGGACACGCATGACTGGATTTTGAACCATAGGCCACCCCCGTCTGAAGCACTTCATACAGGTATGGTATATCAACCTGGAGCGGAGGAACATACAATCAACACTGCTGCGTTACGCATGCACATGCAGACGCATATGCTAGAATCCCTGCTGGCTGAGCCGTGGCCGCAGCCGATCTTGCGTATTTTCAACATTCAACACGGAGAGGCCTGGCTGCTGCACTCAATTGGTGCATCGAGTGACGGAAGTCTCACAATCACAATCCGTCAGTATCCAGACTACATTTTACGGCATAACTTGGTGGATTGAGTCTATCTGAACACGGATCGACTGCAAGCGAAACAAACCGCACGTAGGATAGACCATCACTCAGGCTCTGCCTGTCCTCAGCGCCTGATGTCCTTGCGGCTGCCCAGGATGATGTGGCTGTGCTCCTTCCTGCTGCCTGGAAAGATGTGGAGGGTGTGCTTGTCTTCAGCGCCTGATGTCCTTGCCGCTGCCCAGGATGATGTGGATCCTTGCTGCTGCCTGGAATGATGCGGGGATGGTCCTTCTTGCTGCCCCGGATGATGTGGGGTGTGTGCCTGTGTACAGCGCGCCTGATGTCCTTGCCGCTGCCCAGTGTGTCGGCAGCTGAAGAGTGATATTGAAGAAGCGTCCACCACCGTCCCAATCGTGTTCAATAACGGGTCGTTTATTCGGGGCAGTGAGGCCACGGGGAAATCGGGACTGTGTCACACAGATGATTCAGCAGTGGAGCACAGACGAACACATTGCGGAGTAAATAGGAAGACTACGCAGATCCTGTTGACAGAGAGAGCAGCACCACAACAGCCACATCACCACAACCCTGTTCAAGGTTAGGCGTGGACGTATGGGTGGGGTAGCATGGCTTATCAGCCGCAACGCATGTGGTTGTCCTGTGCGTGTTGTTGTACTCTTAGGTGGCAAGGAAAAAGAAGAGGAAATAAACGAATTTATACCTCTAAAAATGGAGTCGGCCAAAAGAAGAAGACGCCTAACAAACAACACTGGCCGTGTGCACGCAAATCAGGGTATACAGAGCGACACGCATAGCCTGCTTATCAGATGTGGCGAACGTGGCGGTCTGCGGTTATCTAGGAATGGCACGTCTTTCACGTCACAGCAGATACGGAGTGACATGGGTGTCGTGAGTCGAATGCGGCTTGGGGAACCGGATACCAAGTACCTGCTGGACGCAGTTGCCACGCGTCTGAATGTCATACAGTATGGCCGATCGGATACGGACCCCATGCGATATGCAGTGAGCGCGGATGAGGAACTGAGGTACATTGTACCGGGCATGGTTGAAGGCGATGGCATCGTCTGTGACAAGCTCATTCCTCTGTTGACACCATTGGCAAAACGACAACAGACTATCAACCGATCACTGGCACACTTCACAACGGGTGAGACGCCATTATTTGAGGGCCGCGCGTTCGTTGACCTATTACAGATGCACGGCAGCAAGTTGGTACAGGCACTCGCTGGTAGCCGGTTTGGTGTGACGGTGGATCACACACCCCCATGCGCTGCAATGCACACCCAGCTCGCGGTTGCAGTGGACATATACCAGACACATGACGGGCGAGTGTTCCTGGCAGTCAACACCGGTGATACCAAGACAGAGGGTAATATCCGCTACTCTATAATGGTGCAGCAGGGTGCAGCCCCGGAGGTGGTGGTGCTGTACAGCGGTGCGGATTTTACCGGGGAGACCATTGAACTACCTTCACCCGGGTGGTACAGGTACCTGGACCCTAACCTGGTCGTGGGTTCCGTGTATGTGCCTTTTGGTCGGAGTGTGTCCCTGTACACGACGGGCAATTCAGATCCGTCTGGTGGGGTGTCACTGCACTTATCCTCGAGTGTCAGCGACATGGGCTCACTGACAAGCAACACTGCGAGACTTGTGGGGGAAGTCCGGTCCGCCGTGGTGGGCACCGGCACCGATGCCGCCCTGGTCCCACAGTTCGCACCCATCCCACTACGGCCATTCCCAATTGACACCAACCCTTTGGTACCCATCCGGTGGTTTGACGCGTCCATTACCGGCAGCATGCACCGAGAAGGCATGTATTCCATGGATGTCGCCCCTGGTGACCCGGTCAATCTATGGACGTATGCAGGCGGGCCATCGTCCACCTGTCCAGCGGTGGCAGGCGCGATGAAACCCATGTACTAACCCAACGGATACGGGATACCCGCCGTGTTGTTTACGGATGATGCGGAACGGCTATCGGCCGACCTACTTGGCAACAATACTGCCCGCATGCCTCAACACCACCGTATTCTTGGTAATCGATATATCAAACCTAGTCAACAACGGTGTCGTTCTCCAATCAGATGGTTCAAATCAGACGATGACGGCGGGTTCAATTCGGCTTGAGGTGAAAAGGGACCAAACGCTGCACCTGTACCAGTACCCGTACCGGGACCATATTGACGACCCCACAGCAGGCGACGCGATCACGACCACCACAACCTACACCGTACCATACCATACCATAATGGTCATTGCGTTTCGCATTATGGAGCAGACGGGAAGCCTAACTCTCTCTCTCTATTACCACGATACATCTGGGCCAGCAGTATACACTGACATATTTCCGAACATTGCGCAGACTGCACAGCAGTGGATAACCCACTTGGTGATCGGTGCCGCCGGTGTGGGCCTCCACGAGCTACGGGTCCACCCCGGTTCCATGCAAACGAACGACATAGCGATGACAATGACACACCTGCAGACCAAATGGTCAACACCTGAAATATTTATTCCAAATAGGGACCTTATGTGGGCGTGGTATGACTTCGCCGATCCAACACTGATGTCGTCTGATCATTCCGGGGTCAGCATGGGTGTAAATCACAACAACAACGTTCAGTATGTCAAACACAAGTCGGGGAATAACAGGGACATTTCGAATGACATTGCACACGCATCCTACGTGGACGGGGGACACCGCATGGCCATCAACAACAAAGGCGTCCTCCGGTTACAGGTTGGAACTTCTGTAACCGAATCGTTGCAGTACCAACTGACAAACAACCCACCAAACCAGATGTCACGCCTCCTGGTGTTTCGCACCCAAACCCGCGGTTCGTCCTACTCTGTACACCCATCGACGACGAATGCCAGCAGTCATCTGTTGAACGGGATTAGAAGAACGCGGGACGTGTTTCCTCGCAACCTCCCTCCGGAAAGCGAGGTGACGGTGCTCTATGACGAACCACTGAATGGAAACCTGGCAGTGTCATACGCGTCGTACGACCAAGACGCACAGGGAAATACAATCGTGACAACCAATCACATGAACACACTGGAAACTATTGCGGTACAGCTGACGGGTGCCATAGACTGGTTCCGACCGGGTGACTATCTACGGTGCGGGATTCAAACGACACATGACACACCCACTGAATGGTGTCTTGCAGAGGTCATTTATTGGTCAACCGCGCTCGACCAGGAGTCGATCCGGCGACTGGGTGTATATCTGACCCAAAAATGGGGCTGGTCGGATATCCACAAATTTGTGCAACGGCCCACCATCACGCCCCTCTTGCTCCATCTAGACGCCTCGGACACAAACACCCTGTACAAGGACGAAGCAGGCAACGAGGCAGTTGCCACGGAAGGTGACCCTATCCGGTTCATCGCCAACAAGAGTGGCAACAGAAACCACGCGACACGCAGAGTCAAAGCTTTCGTCGATGACGGGGCCATCGTATGGAGTAAGGATAAAGTTGCGACGGATTCTGTGACCGGTGCCATACGTGGTAAGAGTAGCACAACCCACTCCGCTGGGTTCGAATACACCATACCGCGATTCCTCAATGGTATCAGCCAATCGGGCGCCACGATGGTCTTGGTCATGAAGTTCCCACGGTATGCCCAATTCAGCGGTACCAATTAAAAATACATTCGACACCCATTGACACCACTGGGTAAGAACCCGTCTCCAACTATCATGGACGGAAATGGACGGATGGCAGAATGGTTTGGCTATGATCAAAGAAAATTGTCATATGCGTGGCCACCGATGCACCAGAGCGCAGACGTTCCGGTTCTGTACGTGGTCGTAGCGGGTGATTCCTCACAGAATACATCTACGTGGATAAACGGGAAACAGGTGGACAACTCGGTGGAAACATGCAGCACCTATTTCGACAAAAGATACTACGTGTTCGCAGACGACCAATCATCCCCCGATGGGGGGTGGTATGGGGACATGCTGGAGCTTCAGGTGTACAACGAAGCATTCGAGGCAAACGAACTCACCATTCTCAGCAACCAACTCATGGCAAAGTGGGGAGTGACACCTAGGTTATAATGTACGGGTATGTACGGGTAATAAGCTTTCACTGGGTATGTCTTGTCATGGTCATTGCGTTCGTAGGCAGCCCAATATTTCCCAGATTGAACCCTTTCGGAACTGACAGAGTTTCCCGTGTCCAGTACTCACATTTCCCGGATTAACCATTGTGTTTTATTTATTTGTTGGTTGCTTCCATCCTAGAGAATTTCCCAGGCTGAACAGGTTGCGTTTCCCGTATCCTAGAGAATGCTTGGTGTGTGGTGTTGAAGTGGTGTTGAAAAACACTGTTTTTCTTCGAGCATACTTCAAGTGGACCGCTTTGGTGCCACACAAAGCAGCTCTTCAGAGAATTGCGCCTCCTCTTGGTTCCTCATCCGCATCCCGAGCAGACAGGTCCTTGTCATTGCCACACATGTGACATGGCGCTTGTGATTGGGTACATATTGTTTCAGCTTACGCCATCCATTTGAGGTTTGGGGCGTGGTGTGATTTCAAAAAATTACAGCGCGACCGCACGGGCCAGGGTACTTAATTTTTGACTTCAATGTCAAATTGCACGGTTCATTGGACTCGGTTGAGTGAGCCGTTAAGTGCTGGATCATATCATGATGGCCCTTCAATCTGGTGTGGTGCGGTGGGTTCTAATGCAAGGCCTCCCCTCTGTTTTTGAGGTGGTATGTGTATTGCAGTGATACTCATTCCATGAACCGTGCGGTAGGGTCGCGGTCGGGTAAGTCGTTAAATACATCAAATTTAAACTGAAGGCCGTCGTTCTTGGCCTTTGCGTTTTGCTGTGGGACAATGGTGGATTTGAGAAGTTCCTGAATCGATTTATAATGGTTCTGCACCTTCTCTACCCGTTCTAACCCTGACCTTAACCCGCCACACCAAAATTTTGCACTAATGCGACTGTATCCATCAACAACATCCGGGGACACATCGCTCCAGGAGGACTCAGGAATCATGGGTTTGTCCATGAGCTTCCGTGTGTAATCTGTGGGATCGTTTAGAGTATAGGGGTAGTCGAACAAATCCAATCGGTCAACCCTCATCATTGTGATTATCCTGATGCTGTGTACAGAGATGTTTGCCAGTTCCAGCATCGCCATCATCACCATGGGTTTCAGAGATGCTTGTATGAGCCAGGAGCCTACCGCACCAATGATGTTCGCCGCAGAATCGCTGATTGCATCCGCAAAGGGGTCATTGTTGTACCGCATCAGCAAACACCAACCCAGTGGGTATGTTGGGGCAGCAGGCACCACTGCGTTCAGTATGGCCGATGTGTCCTTGAGCTTCACTGCGTCCTGATGTGGCAAAAACTCGGCCATTAGGCGCACTCCATCGTCGCCCACACCTGTCATGTTTCCCATGCCAGGCAACGGTCTGCGAATACGAGGGGCTCGGACGTCTTCCTCGTCCATCGTGTGTCGCTTTCTTTTCAAGTGTTCCTCGATTGCGTCCAGCCGATCCTCTATGCTGCTCAGTCGGTGTTCCATTTTGCCTTTTTGTTTTATTTTATCTACCCTCGCATTTTCATTTGTTTCGATTCCAGCTTTGTGTGCTTCCTGCCAATCCATAAACGCCAATATTTGCTCAAACGATGTCCCTTTTCCTGTGCGTCGTGGGCGACGTGGGCGATGCCTGCGCATCATCATACCTGCCAGCAACAGGGATGTATGCCATAGATGGTGACGTTGACATGGAACACGAACCATTATTATGGGTGGTATGGGGACATACCATGTGGTTTCAGGTGTACAACAACCGAACTCACCATTCTCAGCTCGATCATAGGTTATAATGTAAGCATGTGTGTACGGGTATATATGTAAGTAACAAGGAGAAAAATGCCAATGAGAAGTCTGGCAGTGCTTTTGTTTGTCAGTGGCGTCGCAATGCTTTCACTGTGTCCACGCGGGGGACATTTGGATCAAACCAGGGGCCACTGTTCGGTGAATGGTGGGGTGACAATGGCTCAATACAAACACGGCGTACTGCGTGTGATTGATGGGGACACACTGGTAATCAGTGCTACGTACCTACCACCCCCGCTGCGCCCGGAGCTGTTACTGCGCATCTGCGGGATTGATACACCTGAGAGGGGTTGGCGAGCTGATTGCAAATACGAACGTGCCCACGCTGATAGAGCACAGCCTTTGTGCAGGATCTGCTATCCGCAAATAATGGTGTGACAAACACGATCATCAGAAAATGGGATAAATACGGTGGACGGGTACTGGGAGAGCTATACTTTGCGGCTACAGATAGCCTTCTGTTTGAATTTCTTGTGAACCACAGTCTAGCACTGCCATACGCAGGTGGACGGCATCCACCCAACAATCCATGGTGCACCAACATACTTGATTGATTGACAAAGCACGTGGTGGAACCATTCGTACAACAGAACGCCGCGAAATTCGGCAGCATGATATTGTTGAATACTGAATACTGAATACTGAATACAGATTGCTATGCCTACTACTAGCGAACTTTTTGTTGTTTTTGCATGTAATGACAACATGATTGTTCAGTTCGAAATGGGTTCGAGGCTGCTGTTGTGGTGGACACCTAACGTTCATTTGTTTTTACGCGAAAGGGACATGTATCTGTTTCTGAATGACCCTGCACGAGACGAGTATCCAAACGTAACCCAAAGGGTTTGCAGGACCAGGGCACCCCTTCTTGTTCAATCAATCCCAATCAGGGTGCAACTCAGCCACGTTCTGCCATGTGGGTTGCTGTACTTGCTTACTTACGGGTATGTGAGTTCGCACCGTCGGATTTTCCAGGTTGTATATTTCAGGTTTCATCCACCCGTGATACATTACCTTGCCCATTGGCAACATCAACTCTTGTTGCACATGTTCCAGTACCCCCTTTTGATAACGAATCAGTGGTTTGAACGAGTGGTTCGTGGATCCACGTTGCAAAAGGATGCAGAATCCTGTGACATTACATAGATTAGATGGCGAATCCCCCCAGGTCCCCGTTGCACCACCACTGCCGCAAAACAATACTGCCCCTTTCTGGCATTTACCACCGCACCATGTAGGTACAGGGCACTGAGTGGTCCTGACCTGACCTGATTACCACCATGGTCATACCATGTGAATGGGTCAATCTCTGTAACGTCCTTCAGGGAAAAGGTTAACGGGTCCTCAATGCTGCTCCTTCGAGGATGCCTGGATTTGTTGTACATGTGCTCACATATTGCACGACCAACTGTATTTATCGTATTGTGCTTATCAGTTGGACCCACCCACTCCCAGGCCTTACTGTAAATTTTGGTTACAGGATCCTGAGTCCTGATTGCCAATGGTGTATGCACGAACTGTGGGAACTGTGGCGTACTGTCATCCACAGTTATAACAGAAAACATTCTGCTTTTATTTCTGACAACTTGGTCATTCAGATAGATATAAACAAACAAAGCAATCCAACACCCGAGATCCCCGAACATCGCAGAGCTGGGATTGGCGCTCTTTTCGTCTTGCGCAAACATCAACAGACTGGAAATAAACGATGTTACATCAAGTGGTAATCGATTTTTGTTGTTTGGAGCGTGCCATAATGGCCTGAGTTACACTAGATATATGGATTATAGGGGTTATCCAGAGGTGTATGAAGATGTAGCCAGTATATTCATCGGGCACGAGGATATGGTGAATGACCGTCGAAATGTCACATATCTGGTGCATGACTGGTTCCTTATGCAAGATCCACTGATAGATGATGATAATATGAAGCACGTACTGATGGATAACATGCGGGACGTTGTACGGACAATGCTTCGTCGTCTATACACCACTGGCGCGTATCCTTCTGACCATCTACAGTTTCTGGAAACTCGCCCTTCACAGGTGCTGGAGATACAGGTCTGGTGTAAGACGGCAGAAGCGGATTGTATCACACCCGGCTGGGTAAAGTACCTACAGGGTTCAATCTGGTTTGAACTTGGTCTGTTGGAACAGAATCCTCGCCGGTGGTGGGATGGGGACTTCAGGGGCCGAACAACAGTGGTGGATAATGCTGCTCATCCAGACATCACAGACATGGTCATTCAGCTCGTCCAATCCAAGGATGGTAGTATTTGCTGCTTGAATCTGGCGGGGGAGGAGGTCCTATCTGTGCCACGCAACACAGATGCCCAAAAGCTCCAGCCTGAGCTGGCAAGGATCAAAGGTGTATCACCACACTTCCTGCACCTTATCAACGAGCGCGGCGAACTCCTAACCCCTCCCAATGCGAAGTTTTCCATCCCCCCGCCATCTGACAACTTTTTACCGATTCGTGTGCCCTAAAACTAACCCTCTCTTGATAACGAATCAGTGCAACGAGTAGTGTCGTGGACCCACGTTGCAAAAGGATGCAGGATCCTGGGACATTACATAGATTAAAAGGCGAATCCCCCAGGTCCCCGTTGCACCACCACTGCTGCAAAACAAAACTGCCCCTTTCTGGCATTTACCACCGCACTGAGTGGTCCTAACCTGACCTGACGTCCTTCAGGGAAAAGGTTAACGGGTCCTCAATGCTGCTCCTTTGAGGATGCCTGGATTTGTTCACATATGCACGACCAACTGTATCTATCGTATTGTGCTTATCAGACATTACCCACAATGCTATTCGAAGAGGGAACTTGTATTTTCTTCTATGTCATACAGCATAAAATTCGTGTATGCCCATACCCTAACCTACACTGTCCATCGGATCGAGCATCCCCAGCACTGACCGACGGCTCATTTACATTAAAAAATGATTGCAAACAGGAGAGTATTGCGCAACGAGCCCTCACTCGCTGTAGTATCACTGATATTTGATCTGTTCCTATTTTTGCGAAGGATTCGTCGCACGTTTTTCGGAATAAGGGTGGGCAGAGGCGTCGGTACCAGATGACTCTATGTACAAGGCAAGTGTACTTGTGTTGAGGAGCTCACATTCTCAATATTCGTGCGTTACCATGCATTCCAACACCTGCCCTCCACATGGGTCAGATTCACAAAACCTGGATCCCCATTGAGGCTGGCAAGAACGCCTGATGAAGTTTTGTCGTGCCTTGTACATTACCTTGGCGGTCAGCATTCACAGGACAGCCACTTACACCTGACAACGATGTTTGGTAACCCAGTGTATCTCAGATGGTGGGCAGCAACAAGCACATTGATTCCCGGTAGTTGGCAGATAGAAAAGCCCGAGGGTAATCAATTGATACTAACCGGAGACTCGTAAGGCTGCTTACCTTTTTACTCTTGGCCATGTACTCACTCTTCTGTAATCCGCATCATCTCATGGCTCCTCTCTCTCATATTATCACGTGGATCAGTTGTACTTGAACTACTGGACTGCACTTCCCGGAACATTGCAGAAGTACTTTTTTGGGCACCGCACACCCGATATGTGAAGGGTGTGGCTTCATGATTGGATATCTGATGTGGTTAGGGAAGTTGTTGTCGTCCTATTGCGTCCAGGTACTCGCGTTGTTGATCCAGAAGCAACTGTTTGTAAAACCAGAATCTGAAATCCGGGTACCATTTCGCAGTACGAACGTCATGATACCGGGGAGCAGCCATTGCCAGGACCGGCCAGTGTGCAACTGTCCGGTGTAGCTGCTGAACCACCCTTCCAGTCAATGTCATTGAGTGAAAAAGCAACCATATCGCAGAGATCAGCTCACCTTGGCGGTTAGTGTTAGGGTTATCTGCGGCAATGTTCTGCAACACTGCCAGTAATTCCCTGTCCTCCCTTGGAGGATTATATGTCCCGGCAACCAGTTCATGGTATTCACACAGCAAATCATTCATGTGCTGAAAGTCAGGTCTGTAGTGGGGGTGGGATCTGTGGTAGGGGTGGGATCTGTGGTAGGGGTTGGAGTCAGGTCTGTGGTAGGGGTGGGAGTCAGGTCTGTGGTAGGGGTGGGAGTCAGGTCTGTGGTAGGGGTGGGAGTCAGGTCTGTAGTGGGGGTGGGATCTGTGGTAGGGGTGGGATCTGTGGTAGGGGTGGGAGTCAGGTCTGTGGTAGGGGTGGGAGTCAGGTCTGTGGTAGGGGTGGGAGTCAGGTCTGTGGTAGGGGTGGGAGTCAGGTCTGTAGTCGGGGTGGGAGTCAGGTCTGCTTACGCGACCTTGACAAGGGTGCATGTAATTAATGTATGGGGAATTGTAGCACTGGACACGCTGTCAGTTCGGAGACGGTTCATATCAGCAACAGGTTAAACCGGGAGATGTGAAACAATATCACCGGGCCATTTGCATTTTGACTTTATGTGTGGCTCGTGTGATTTGGCATCAATCCATCGAGCCATCACTGCATCTGCCAACACCATGCGCCGCCTCGTTGCAATTGAATCCATGTTCATCGGTCACCTCAAACCTAAATTTGTGCATCGAAACATGGTTTTTGAGACTGCTGTGGCCATCCGCAACAAATCGATACAAAAACCGCTCCAGCAGGTAAACCAGGCGCATCGCCAATAGCGTATCTGGTGTGCACGGAAACGGTACACAGTGGTATGGATTGGGATGTACAATACCCAACTCAAAAAATTGCGTATTGGCCCCCTTACAGTATTTCCCATGGGTAACGTCCGCAACCTTTCCCAGGAACAACGGAAATTTTGTGTCGGTCGATGTCCATGATCTCACATCTGTACAAGCCATTCCGGTACTCCTCCATTTCTTCTGGCGGCACCGTGAAGCCATCATAATACTCCACCCAGTCCGATAACCCCCTTCTCAACTCCGACAAGGCATGGCAACGGGTTGAATGATGCACGAGGGGTGACCAGATGTCCAGATCTTGGGCTGCCGCGTACAGGACATGATTGTACAGTATTTCACCCCCTCTCAGAAATGCCGCCAAGTCCCTGCGACGCATCATGTGGGTTTCCATTGATCCCTGAGTGAGTGAGTGAGTGTGTATACATACGTTCAGCATACATACGACAAGGCACACACGTTCATCCGAAATCAAGGGTCCATCCATGGTGTCTGTATCACTGCACCCTCATCCTACGTGTCTACGTGTCTACGTGTGTCTACGGGAATGCATCATTTCCCCATTTTCCTCCCCACCAGGCAACATGGGAACAGATGGGACCCTCCCGTACCAACCTGGAAGCACGCGATCACAAGGGGACGTTGATTGACGAATGATGTGCAGACCAACCCGTTTCGTAGTCAACTGTCATACAATCTGTATACGGAAAACATGGTTTCAGTCAGGCAATCAGGAAATGTGAAGTGCCTCCCCACTTCATGCGCGGTGCCACGTCACACCAGGAACGCATACCCACCGAGTGAACAATACCGTGGTTTTGGTGATCGGGAACTTGAACTACGGCTACGGCTACAGACAGACTGGTCACAGTTAATCATCGAGCCAGATTTGGAGGTCACACGGCAGCAGGGCAGCAATGTTCATGAACATGGTGCATTTTCCAGAACGCGGGTTCATGTTTTTTCATACTCCATAAAAAATCACAGATTCTGAACTGACAGCGTTTCCCGTATTGTCCGTACCGACCGGGCTAGGGCACACAGACACTGAGTGGCAAATTTTGACCAACGATGTATATTCGGCATTTGTATATTCGTCACTAATATACAAAAATACAAAAATATGTCAGAACCTCATCAAACACACCCACTGTTGTGGTGTCTGTATTCTGTGGACGCATTTTCTACATCGGTAAATGCTGCATTGAATTGAATTATTGGAGCCGCAATGAACGCAGTTGGACCCAACACCGCGGTGGACAAGGTGAGAGCATACTCTATTAATAACCCGTCCATCAGGTTCGTCCATATGGCTTCGGGTCACGGTGGCCATTGGCGTTGGCATCCAATTCAGTGGTGACATAACCATGAATACTACGATTGCATTGAAATTCGTATTATCAGTCCGTTGATAGACGATGATGATGATGATACTGACGTGGTCATCCAGCTTGAGAAGTCTGAGGATGGTAGTATTTCCTGCTTAGATTTGGCGGGAGACAAAGTCCTATCCGTTGCACCCAACACCGATCCCCGAAAGATCCAGGCAAGGCTCCGCCACAAACTGGCAAAAAACATATCACCACACGCGAATTTGCACCTCATCAACGAGCGCGGCGAACTACTACCAAAAGAAGGCGATGAGGAGCGCATCACAAACGTGATGCAATCGGCGTTACAGGGAGAGAATGCTATGGCAGATGACGGGAATATGCGATATGAATTCCATGTGGACCCGCATAGACCGATCAAAATTTATCAAACGATGGTCCTACGTCGTCAACCTCCCCAAAGGTGGCCGAATCAGCTCAAAACTGTAATCAGCCTGCAATACCGGTTTGACCAATCGCTAATGAACCCAGATCAGTACTACCCGAGTGCTGATCTGATGACGATGCTGACGAGTGATCGGATGGTACTACGTAGTGGCAGAACCATCCCGATGTTACCATGATAGTATCGAAAATCACGTAATGGCTAATATCAACGGCTGGAAACGTCTGGCTAGCTATAGGTCGATGCCGGCTATTTCTTGTGGCGACTGATCCATTCTGTGGTGTGTAGCGATCACTAGGACGACGGTACCGTAAAAAATGCTCCATACACAACATACTCACTCACTCACTAGATGGGGCCCCGGTTTTGAGCCACGGTGTGGTCGCAAGGTTAGAATTAGGGTTACGTACCGATGCCAGTGTCTTCCACTGAATTATCGTCAAGATCAAGGCCCCACTAGCTCCCACTGAATTGGAGGAAAGATCAAGCGTCAGAGTGTGCAACAAGGGGGCCTCCTTTAGTGCTGCAAGTGCTTGGGCCCCACCAGATCCCACTGAATTGGAGTGTAGGTAAAGGGTTAGAGTGCACAGCCAGGGGGCCTCCTTCAGAGCTGCAAGTGCCTGAGCCCCACTAGCTCCTACTGAATTGGCGCCAAGATCAAGCGTCAGAGTGTGCAACAAGGGGGTCTCCTTAAGTACTGCAAGCGCTTGGGCCCCACGGTCTCCTATTAAATTGGAAGAGAGACCAAGGGTCAGCGTATGCAGCAAGGGACCCTCATTTTTGAGTCTGCAGGGAAACAGCAAGAATGCCCGTTGTTTAAGGCTTGGAACCTTTTTTGACATCCAAAACCGGTTATTGTTGCTCACTTCAAAAATCCATACCGGTTATTGGTTTTTTCATCATATTAAAAACCGGTTATTGGTTTGGACTTATGTATCTAAATGGGTACCGGTTATTGATAATTTGGGTGTCCAATTGTCAGTTGTACAAGTGGTTTCGACAATACAGAACCACGTAACTATTTATGATTTAATTGCCAATACCGGATGTTTAGCAAAAAAACAAAACCGGTTATTGGCTTGTGTGCAGAAAATGAAACCGGTTATTGGTTTCAAACAACCATGCTAAGCAGGTACCGGTTATTGGCAATACCTGAAAAACCGGTTCCAAGCCCTACCGTTCTTTTTGTTATTTTTTGTTCATGGCCAATCAGTGATTTTTTTTGTGCAGGAGCGACTCTGCAGTCTTCGTACCAGTCTGGGAAATCCAGAGACGGGAAACACGGTCTATCTGGAAACCGTTGAATCTGGGGAATTTCCTTGGATACGGGAAACACGGTCAATATGAAAACTGTTTAATCTGGGAAATTCTCTGGGATACGGGAAACACGGTCAATTTGAAAACCGTTCAATATGGGAAATTTTCTGGGATGGGGGGGGGGTATGTGTACGCTTTTTTAAAAAGACTTGCAAAACAGGCGAAACTGGGAGCAGTATGCGCAGTTGAGGGTATCCCCAGAATTCAAAATTCCGTTTTCATTCCGGATCCTTTGGAGCACAACGACTTTGAACACGACGGTACACCCCAACGGCCCCATAAAAAATGCTCCACAACGTCTGCAGTACTCTGTCAGCCTCTACTACTGCTTGTCTCGCTCTCTCCTAACCCGCGGTAACTGTGCTGCCCATGTCTCTACCTTGTTGCTGCCCATGTCTTTATTGGTAACTGTGCCACGCGTGTCCGCTCCATCCGATTTTATGCTGCCTGCCTACTCCTTTTCCTAACATTCTCAATGGCCCCATACGCGATTTTTTTTGTGCCCATGAGTGAACCATGTGAACCCTGGACCCTCGTCCCCAGTAACAAGCAGTACACAAAAAAGGATCCCAGTCAGTGGTTGGGGTCAACTCGCCTCAGCAGTACACAAAAAAGCATGCCAGTCAGTGGTTGGGGTCAACTGGCCTCACCTGGATCTGTGGAACTTAAATGGCAATGGCCAGTCTGCAAGCAGTATATATCCCCTGATGGCAAATGACCTGACCTGCCCTTCACCTGACCTGTCTCCATCACAGGGATCTGTGGTAGGGGTGGGAGTCAGGTCTGTAGTGGGGGTGGGAGTCAGGTCTGCTTACACGACCTTGACGAGGGTGCATGTAATTAATGTATGGGGAATTGTAGCACTGGACACGCTGTCAGTTCGGAAACGGTTCATATCAGCAACAGATTACACCGGGAAATGTGAGTACTGGACACGGGAACCTTCGTCAGTTCGGAAACGGTTCATTTCGTCGTATCCCTTCTCTTTAAAAAACATGGGACAGACTAGTAGTATATCCCACCGCGAGCGCCTACATGTGGGTCAGCTGTTGGCTGCCTACCAGCGCAATGACCGCAGCAAGACATACCCAGTCATCCTAGCATTCATACAGTGGTTGTGCATCACCTCCAAAAAGCCAACCATAGCCTTCCATATGCCGCTCGACTTCTTAAACTTTGGCCTGACAGGGTTTGATACATTTCTGGCACACTTGAGTAACTCAGACAACAGGAGGGAATTCTGTGTTGCCGTGGTGCTATGGAAACCCCTTTCTGAGGGGCATGCATCCCTGTTGCTGGCAGGTATGTTCAACCACGGATTTGGGGTCACTGTGCGCTGGCGGATGTATGATCCAAACTTCCCGTTCGATAACATCTCTCATGATGCTGCATATACCCAGGCATATGCAGCACTACTTCAGAAAGTGCAACACAGACTGCAGCAGGCAGTTGCAGCTTCGCCGTACGAAGCCCACGTAGCACAGATTGCTTGCAATTCGCGTGGAGCAGGGCCGAATGCTGCACTGGGAGACCTGCAACGCTCATGCCTCAGGATGTCTCACACGAAAGGCATGTGTATGCTCATCTGCCTTTCAGTGCTGACACAGCTTGTGGACAATGCAATAATCTGCAATGTTTGCGATGATAAATATGTGCGCGCATTCGGGAATTTCTCAGTCATTGATAATTGCATATGCTCATACATGCGTGAATTTTCGGAAACATGTCGGTGCACATTTCAATCGAACTGCTACCGTGCCCTTGTGACGACACTGATGCAATTGAAGCTGCTAACCGATCCAGATGTGAGACTGTATATGTTGTCAGGCGATGAGGACCCAAGGATATTCAATCGGCGTCTAACGAATCGCGCGGACGGAGGATTCAACTTTGATGACATTGCTGAGTTCCACATCCTGTGGGCCAAGCATCGTGATTGGCACGAAAATGCTAACGCAGTATGCATGAGATACGCGGCATACACAGCATACCGGGCAGACTTCGATCTTCAGGTGAGCATGGGACGCCGGCCGCTCATGGCAATGGTTGTATACCACATGCCCACAATAATGCAACCGAGCACAGAAGATGGGTGGTCAGAAGATGGGAACATTCCGATGGAGGAAGAAGAAGATTCTGACTGGGTCAAAATATCCTCACATTCTCCTGGAAAAGGGCGTCGCACACGCCTGTTCGGTGACGTGGAGACACAGGGGACACAGACACACAAGCAACTAAAAGCACACAGCGCCACACTATCGAAAAAGCGGTTATCGACGGGAACAGGAGCGGATACGCGGCGGGACAAGCGACCAAGACAATCAACACAACCGGCTGCTTCTACAATCTATTGACCCGCTGTTGAGATTGTTACAATGTCGGTTCACTGTGTTCATCCGGTATTTTAATGCCGAACCAAGCAGCAGTAAGACCACGCAACTAAACTAAAAAAACCCAACAAACAACGTGCACCCCAACACACTGTCTGTGGCCACCGCAGGAGTCAAGTTATTTTCTCTGCGTCAACTCCATTCGCAATTCCAAAGTGGGCGAAGCATGCTTTTTGCAATTCAGGGTCCTTTAGTAACGAACAGTGTGATCCATCCGCCGCCATGTACCGAAATGCTGATTCATGTGTGGTCGCCGTTCGAGTTGGTGGTGGTGCCGCGTGCTGCTGCACCGGTGCCCGTTCCTGTTTCTGTCGCTTCTTCCAATTGGCACATGATGTGGGTGCATGGTTACACACAAATGTGTTCTCTTCCAATCGGCATCCCCGGATAACCAGGCTTCATGTGCAGTCTTTATCTCACTCCAGTTGATTTGCCCGTTTGTTTGAAGGTGTTCTATATCTCGCCATTGTAATTCGCATCCAATTGTTTTTATTTTGCGGATTTCGTTAATGAGGTCCAATACAGCCGCATTAACGTTGTTCATGACAGAAAGAGAGTGATTCTGTACAGAAACATCAGCTGGTGGTATCGGTCGTTATTTGTAGATGCACCAAGAGGAATACATATAAGGTTTTGCTCGTAATTATACACACTTGCTGAATATCACTTGCTCGTACTCGCTCATAATTGCTAAACATCACTTCACTCTTGCTCACACTTGCTAAATATCAGTTCACACTTGCTCACACTTGCTAAATATCAGTTCACACTTGCTCACACTTGCTAAATGTCAGTTCACACCTGCTCACACCTGCTAAATATCAGTTCACACTTGCTCGCACTTGCCAAATATTACTTTACACCTCCTGGTACTTGCTCATAATTGCTAAAGGTCACTTCACTCTTGCTCACACTTGCTAAACGTCACATTTGCTAAACATTGTTTCACACTTGCTCACAAAGTTTCATGGACCATGGAACATGAGGGACAAATACCGGAACCGCTGTCAGTTCGGAAAGGGTTCAATCTGGGAAATTTTGATACCTGACACGGGAAACGCTGTCAGTTCGGAAAGGGTTCAATCTGGGAAATTTTGGTACCTGACACGGGAAACGCTGTCAGTTCGGAAAGGGTTCAATCTGGGAAATTGGATTGGGATATCGATTTGAGTAGATGACAGCGCTGTGCCATTGCTAGATAGATGACAGTTGACCGTGACCCCCATGAGTTCTGTCGTGGTGTTTTTCAAAAAAATGACCACACAAAAGATTCCTTCTCCATACATCATGACATTGTAATGCTGTACGCACGGCAATTATCCGACCGGCGAGGAAGCACCACCATCGGGATACACTGGTAGGACGTTGGTTTATATCATCCTTTTTTTTTTTGTGCTAACAAGTGGGACCGGACGTTTTGGACATGGTCACAGGATGTGTTTGAGCGCAAGTTTGAGGCTCAATTTGTGTACAAGACTGACTGACAACCCAGCCTGATATAGGCAGCAGTGTTTTAGGAAATTTTAGCACTGTATAGGGGAAACGGTAGCTCTTGTGCAGGATGACTAAAGGGCTGTCTTGCCGGGATGGTGGTGGTGTGTGCCCTGTATGGCGTCAGCTCAGTAGCTGTTTATTTCCGTGTCCGTGTTCAAAATGTTTCGCCGGGACGGTGTGGGTTAGGGTAGTCAGGGTATGGGTTAGCTAGGTTGCTTGCAAGGTTCCAGGCCTTGTGCCGTTGTTATGCAAAGGTTTGGTCGTTAGGTGGAGGAGTGGGTGTTCGGGAGGATACCTGTTGTGCAGGTGTTCGAGAAGCTTGTGCAGGACGACCATAGGGCTTCGCCGGGGCCCTGCTCTTGGATGTCCTGGAAGTGGGATGTGTGCCCTCCCCTGCCACGTGCCCTGTGCCCTCCGAACCCATTTATTGAATTTGCCATTGCAGTACTCCCAACAATCATGCAACACCGTATATTCATCCAAACAACTGCGACCCACTCCAAAATTCGGTATTTGACATCTGATTTTTGAACTCTTTTGCATTTTCTGTTTCTTTTTTACTGGATGAACCCCTTTTCCTTGTGCCTCAAGGGGAAGGATAGATGGATAGATGAATACATAGTCCACCAAACTCCGATCCATCCAAACTCGTGTATGTCACAATTCGATCTGACCATCTGCGATCTGACGCGCCACGATCTTCCAGAGCTCCATGCCATGTCAAGAGGGTTGTGCATCATCAACTTGGCTGGGATGAGATATATGTGTATGACATGAACGGAAGTCTTCTAAGTCGTAGATATCGACTTTCGATCAACATCCCGTCCTGCGAGCACATTGATCTCCTCTAGCTTGTGGATGCTTAGTAAAAACTCTGCAATATTGGTCACATGTTGTTTCCCTTGCAATTTTAGCCACTTGCGCCAGCATGTCAGCATATGGTTCGCGAATGCGAATTCGAGGATAGGCTCTTATTCGTAAAAGCTTGGATCCACCGGTTGCTCTGTGTGACACTTGGTCCATGACCCATTTGTGTATGCTGTATGACATAGAATAAGATACACGTTCCCTCTTCGTTCCACAGTTTTCCTTAAGCTGACCCTTCGTCACAAAACTGATTTTACTGATCGCGCTGCCGCTTCCGCAGCTTCTGCCGCTTCTGCCCGCAGCTTCCGCAGCTTCCGCAGATTTTACGTCAGCTTTTTAATAAGTTTAATAAGTTACTTAGTTTAATAGCTAATACTGTTAGATCACTAATTACTAAACCCGTCCAAATGCAAAATAATAAGGTGCAATCGGCAGTGAAATCAGCTTCCGTCCAGAGGTTCGGGTACTAGTGCAAAACCGCATTGAGAATGCTATGGGTAAACAATTGAACTTCGTTTCCTTGCAGACATGTGCCTTGGTGTCGTGCATTCAACCAAACTACGTGATTTTTGCGCACCAATCACTTATGCTTGGTTTTGGTAAGTGAAATCAGCTTCCGTCTAGAGGTTTGGGTACTAGAGTGCTCCCCGAAAGGTCATAAACGCATTGAGAATGGTATGGGTAAATAATGATTGCAATTCAACTTCGTTTCCTTGCTTAGATGTGCCTTGGTGTCGTGCATTCAACCAAACTACGTGGATTTTTGCGCAAAAATCACTTGTGCTTGGTTTTTGTAAGTGAAATCAGGTTCCGTCTAGAGGTTTGGGTACTAGAGTGCTCCCCGAAAGGTCAAAAACGCATTGAGAATGGTATGGGTAAATAATGATTGCAATTCAAGTTCCTTTCCTTGCTTAGATGTGCCTTGGTGTCGTGCATTCAACCAAACTACGTGGATTTTTGCGCAAAAATCACTTGTGCTTGGTTTTTGTAAGTGAAATCAGGTTCGGTCTAGAGGTTTGGGTACTAGGGTGCTCCTCGAAAGGTCAAAAATGCATTGACAATGGTATGGGTTAATAATGATTGCAATTCAACTTCGTTTCCTTGCTTAGATGTGCCTTGGTGTCGTGCATTCAACCAAACTACGTGGATTTTTGTGCAAAAATAATTTCTGCTTGGTTTTTGTAAGTGAAATCAGCTTCCGTCTAGAGGTTTGGGTACTAGGGTGCTCCCCGAAAGGTCGAAAACGCATTGAGAATGGTATGGGTAAATAATTTGTCTGTCTCAATACCCACGCCGTTATATTAACAAAGGGGAGTATGCTTGCAGAAGAAGTAGCAACAGAGCAATTGGTGGCAAGGATCTGTCTAGAGGAACTCAGGAGGCTCGAAGACCGGGAACGAATCTACACTTACATTTCCCCGAACTATGCATACAGCTATTACACATCAGAAGACAAAACACTAGAAATTGTTGAATTCATCTTCGCACATTTGCGAAATCCGAGACAGGGGGTTGTCTTCTTTGTAGTTGGTGTGCACCGTAATCCTGTGACAAATGATTTCGTAGCCGACGAAATGTATGCGGAGTTGCGATCACTCGTTTGGAACGCGGGCAAGACAGCATTGGAGGATCTGCAGGATTGCGGAAACCTTGAAATGATCATTCAGAGGGTTTATCAGGAGGAACAGGGAATGACAAGATTCAGGATTTGGTTAACAAGGGGGCCACTCGCAGTCCCCACCCCTACCCATATTCATGTGTCCATGAGGACCTCCTAGTGAAATATGCCATCTTTGGACCCATAAAGTCGGCTCCTCTGGCTTTGCACAATATTTAGGATGAGCCATAATTGCTTTTATTTTTTTTTGCAAATCATGTTTTGAGCCCCTGTCTTCGGCACCTCCAAGTTCTTGCAGCAGCATTCGTTGTGCACTCTGTGTGCGTCCAGACGGGAGGTATCGCTCTTCATCGCGCGAACACCGCCGAGTACGCCTCACGGGACACTAATGTGCACTTTGCAGAGCGATGGGTACATGGTGCGTGGCACACATTGCAATAGCATGGCATACGGGGACCCACGGCGATTTGCCGTCCAGCACCCACTGGCAGCTGTGGGAGGAAAGGCCCGTCGGTGCATACTGTTCTAAGCATGTGGCAGACGAGGCGCAGAGTAAAAAATCGCGGAATCATCCACCATAGGTCGCATAGGATAGGACATAGGACATAGGACATAGGAAATAATGATGTCATAATGATGGTAAGTAGAGTGACACTGGAACCAGGTCCCTGAGAATGATGCGGACCACTGCGGCAAAAGCAACAACGATAATGGGCCCAGCCGAGAATTTAATGAACGACAGAATAGGATCATGCCCATCCATAGTGGTAAATGTCGGAAGAACATCACCCTCCAAAAGTATCCTCGAAAACGACAAAGGCAGTGGCAGACCTGGCTGCAGTTTGTCGCGCTGTGCACTGGTGGGTGGATGTGTGCTCTGTTTACCTGGCTGATATATATGCCTCCACGGGTCTGTGATCTGAGGTGAACGCAATCATTGGTTCATCGGCCCAGTCCAATGTTTGTATGCGCCTTGGGAGGTTCCAGTGACCCCGGCCATCAAATATCCAAACCTGGTGGTACATTGATGTTCCATCAACACTATTCATGCGCCGATTGTTTGTGTTGCGGGTTTGAAGGTCCCAACAACAGGATGCCCCGCGGGCCTGGTAGTCGTGCACAGACTGCAATCCCATGAGGTTGGCGATGGACCCTGGTTTGTGTCCTGTGTTGAAATCACCCACCACTGCCACGGACACCTCGCCGCGACGGATTTCTTCTATGTAATTACCCAGTGCACCAGCTTCCATGCCTTTGATGATCACATTCCTTGTTATTCTGTGGGGTGCATGCACATTTGTGACAACCCAGTCCCTGGTGTTGTACTAGTATACGACTGAACAGGAATGCGGTATACGGCCTACCTCGCCTCAGTGACCCCGAACCCCGTGGATTTTTTGACTTGTAAACGGTCGTTCCATACCCGTCCATGGTGAACCATTGTGAGGGCAAGATCAATCTTGGTGCGTGAAATGTTTTGTTGTACATGATGGGCATGTGCAGGTTCCTGACCGTCGTCCAGACTATCCCAAGTCTGCCTGGTGCATCCCGCTGGATTGCACGCAGAAATGAATGCCGGTCATCTAGCCACACCTCTTGTAAGCACACAAAAAAAGGTCGGTGGATGTTTTGCCCTATCCAGCCCAGTATGCGTTCAATTGATCTCTGCACACATGGTGTCAAACCACTACCGGATGACGGGCAATACTCTAATATATTGTCATGCTGGGCTTCGTGACACAGGTTCCACTGAAGGAATGATGTGTATCGCCTACTTGTTTTTCTAACCCTAACCTGAGGCCTCCCGTTAGGTCTGATAGGTATCATTTTCATTTATATTTGATGAAATGATATGCAGTGGAAATGATACGCAGCTAAGTGACAGGTTAGAACCAGAACATTGGTATACAATGATAATCAATCGATGAGGCCATACAATGTACACACTGTGTGGTCATGTGTTCCACACGATAAATATGCATGGTTGCGACTTAACTTATATTGCTGCTGTTGCTTGTTTGTTTGCTTGTATGATGATGCCCAGGTACAGTCTTTGAGTGGCACAACACCGTCGTGTTGTGTGGTCAATTCATCACCAAGACCTAAAAGGTCCATAATCTCACTGTACTCCAACCCAAACCAGTCACTGGAGCCCCATGGGTTGTTGCCACATAAAGTTACATCCGGTCCCGTTGTTCCATTGGACAGCATCCAGTCGCGCAACACTTTGAGCGACGGGGTGTCGGTTAACTGCAGTAATGCGCGGGGTACCTCTTCGCACTGTGTGTCACACTGTCCAACATCCCACAGAAGTAGGCGTCGTGGATCATCGTCAGATTCACGAATGCGTCTGGCTGCCGTCGCAAGAGGGGACCCATACCACGGCGTACCAGCCGCAACCCTCCACCGAGTGAGGGGATTGTCGATAATGTGGCGTCTGACTGCCTCGGCAAACACCAGCCCCCCCATGGAATGCGTGAAAACAAGGCAGCTGCCCTGTCCATGTACTGCGCTTGCCACGGCATCGTGAAGCCTGGTGTCCATCCATCTGTTGTTGACGGTATCCGTTCAGAGAAATGTACTGTTGCGACACAGTGGTTCTACCTAATGTGCAACGGACCCCCAGTAATCAGTTCGTCCGGTCTGGCCCCACCCGTGAATGAAAACACCCCTGTTGTGTATTACTGTTGTTGTTGTTGTTGTTACCGCTGCCACTACGGCGATGAGAAGACCTGATGTTGCCAAATAATACCAAGACATGGATACTTTTTATCACACGTACTAACAGACAGGGGAATAACAGGATTACTGGGTGTGCCCAAGTTTGGTGTTACTGAATTTAGTCAATAAAAACAAATGAAAATGCAGAGATCGAATACTTCCAGGAGGGTCCACACCGTCCTTACGCCGTATAGTCATCCCGCACAGGCATCCAGGCGAACAGAGACTAGAGAGGGAGGAACAGACAGAAGTAGTCACCAGGCTCTTCACCATCGATATGTAAGTGGACCTGCTGGACAGAATGACTGCCATCTTCTGTGGAAACAATGCAAGCAATTGCAACCTGCCAACAAGCAATGTTTGGAATGGGTGAAATCCTGTCAAACACTTCGGGAGAAAAGCCTCCAGCAACGGCATAATGGCAAGGCCTCAAAGGTGCCCAATGAAGATCCGATAATAAAGTGCTGGGAACACTGGAAACGTGAATCCAAAACCTGCCCCATATCTCTCGAGGATACCGAAGACATTGCCTGTTTTCCATGTGGTCATATGATATCTGTGGAATACTACACCAAGCTACCAAAAACGGAAGGCCGCTATGCCTGCCCCAGCTGCAGGAAAAACGCTGGGAATGATGGAATTCGCATCCTCCACATCCCCGACAGACGACGGTATCAATGATGTCATTGCATTAGGACAATAAAACCTGAAATTCCACCCTGTGATTTCCGTGCCAAAAATGCCACGTTGGTAGCCTGATGCGATCTGTTTGCATCGGAATCGACTCAATCAGAACAATTGACCAAATATATTAATAAAGGGGACAAGTAATGACGTCAGACGATTGTCCTATTTACTCATTGGAGTTATTAGTTCAGGACGTGATCCCAGGCCTAAATTCTTCCCCCTATAGCCCCGTCCGGTGCAGCAGTTCAATGACGTCCTTCCAATCTTCGAACTCCCGGTGGTGGAGAGAGAACAGAGTGGAGAGAGAACAGCCAACTTTTCGCACAGCGCGTGCACAGCGCGCGCACAGCGCACAGTACGCCCCCTAATGCATCGTTAGAATGTCAATTCACTGTGTTCATCCGGTATTTTGATGCCGAACCAAGCAGCGGTAACGTACTGACGCATCATGGGGTCAAAATGCCCTTTGTTGATGTGCAACAGACAGAACCCTGGCCATTCTGGTGGTAGTTCCCTCTTCGTTTCGCCTATCGCTATACATATCAGTTGCCTCATCCTCTCCGGCTCTGTCATTGCGCCATCGTCGTAATATATGGCAAAGTGTGGATGGCCCACCTCGGCGACCGTGTTGTACGATCAAATCACGTTTTCCATTGAATGGGGAACCAGATTACTGCTGCGCCTCTTTATAAACACGTGGTCCCCAACAATCCTGAAGTGGGACAGCGAACAAGGAGCATGGACATCTAGGAAACGCCTGCTACTGTCCACATCTACGCCGAAGAGGGCTTGCATATGCGACTGCAAGGACGCCAGGAGGACGATGAATGATTGTTGTGCCATTTCACGCCAAACGGGGTTGTACCGAGTGATGACATCCCATTTGTGTGGCGGTACACTAACACCCTAAAAGGATATCAATTCACGCAACTGTGTCAGCTTGTGTAGGTTTCTCGATTCAATGGCTTTCATTTCGACACAATCTGGAAAATTGTCGATGTACTTATATACCCATTTCACCTGTACCAGTTCACCCCCCGATAGAATGATCCGCCCCCTGTTGAAATTGGCGTTTGCCTGTAGAGTGGTGGAGTTTTCGTAGAGATCCAGTGGTCTGTATCTGATCGGCGAAGAAGCACCATCGGGATACACTGGTAAGACGTTGGTATATCTCATCCTTTTTTTTTGTGCCAATTGACGTTTCAGAGGATGTAGGGGTTGCTGTGCTCGCTGTGCACTCCAATGGTAACCTGGCTGTGCTTGCAGGACACCAGGACACGTTTCCAAACTGACAGCATATCCCGTATCCAGTGGTGGAATTTCCCAAATTGAACGGTGTCCAAACTGACACCCTATACCCGTATACCTTGGTATATCACCAGCGAACATTCAAGAAAAAGAATGCGTGGACTTTTGGGACTGCTACTTGTCATTATGGGGGGAGCTCTTGAAAAACTCCTCCACGGGAAACAACAACGTAACGAGCAGGTACAACAACGTAGCGAGGGAGGTCACCACCAACGGAAACAACGGGGACACAAACTGCACATACTACTGCAACGGCGCGGCAGGGGTCCGTTCAACAATGAACTGCCCAGGGAGTGGAACGGGGCTGAGTGCGTGCGCACAACGAACGGCACCCCGTGTGACATAAGGACCCCGGGTAAGGCGCTTGGGTGTGTGTGCAGAGCAACTGGAAGGGGTTGGTACCAAGGGGGCGCTAGGTTTTCGAATGTGATCACACCAGGGATAAGGCCAAATTCTGCTGGGGAAATCACCACCAACGGAAAAAACCGGGGACCCAAACTGCACATACTACTGCAACGGCGCGGACGGGAGTCCGTGGAACAACGAACTGCCCAGGGAGTGGAACGGTGCTGAGTGCGTGCGCACAACAACGGCACCCCGTGTGGCAAGGGGACTCCGGGACGCGACCTTGGTTGTGTGTGCAGAGCAACTGGAAGGGGTTGGTACGGTGGAGGTCCTAGGTACTCGGACGCCTGAGTTCTTCAGGACTGCTGGGGGGTACCACACACATATCATTCCCGGGCCTGCCCCATCACAGCGGAGTGCTGGTCCTTGTGCTGCAGTTGCGCCAGTAGTGGAGGTGCTGGCGGCAGTGCGCTCCCCACTTGTTGTCGCTGTGTTATATAAAATGTATCAATCCCAAAGTGAAACACGACATGCGAAACACGCATCCATCAATGAGGTACTCCCCAGCGAAATCTGGAATTGGGTTTCTGGTTTTGTTGAAACTCCTAAGTCCGCCATGGCATTGGCAACAGTTCGCAAAGGGTATGATAACCATTGTGGTTACATAAATTGTTGGGTGGATGGCCGCTCACCCAATTGTGAAACCGCTTGTGTGTGGAGAATGTACAAATTTTGTCGCATTGTGGCTGAAATGGCCAGCAAGCTGTGGCGGTATGTCAATGTGTTCAACGAGTTCATTCTGCATCGAGGTTTCTTTAACCTAAGAATTGGCATTGACTTGAACGAGGATTCCGGGGACGAGGTGGTTTGTGTGGGTGGTCATACAGGTCACATATACTTCCAGTGTGGTGATTTGGGCCACAGTTTTGATGGCCGCACAAGGATGTCTACCTGTTGTCTCGCGGATGAGCTTTGAAAGGCATCGAAATATCACACAATAGCCAGTGGCGAAACCAGATGTACCCTAGAATGGGGGTTTTCTGCAAGCATGGACGCTTGGAGGATAAACGTGTTACGCAATAAGATACAAGACCTTTCGAATCATTGTCCTGAAGGACTTCTGGTAGCCGTGGAGGTTAATGCTACTACTCGTCACAGGTACGCACGTCGTTACGAGGTGAAGATAACTTTAACTGACGAAGAACACATGGACATGTCACATTTCGAATTTTTGCAAATGGAACATGACATTGAACACTGCCAACTGGGCGCCCATCATAATCTAAGGGATACCATATCATCATTCCAATAATCCAGTCCATCCACTCAATATATATATTGCAAGTACCGTTGGCGTGACAGTGCGTTCACGCAATAAGCGTAACCAGAAACCAAGCAGTGCGGTGGCAACTCCAAATCTGTAATGAACAACCTTGGTGCAATATCAAAAAATGACAGAAAGGCAATCTCTACTTACACTTTCGACTACCTACTACCTACCTACTCCTTCCCTGTATGCTGACCGTCTGCACTGGGCTGACTCCCCCGCCAGCACTGCCGGTATGCCGGTAGCCCGGGCATACGGAAATTTACCCCAAGGAAGTGCACTTCCTGCAGTTTCAGATGGTCAACACGTAGCCAATCAAGGTGAATCCCTCCACCGGCGGTCTCTCCACCGCCAGGTGTGTCTACCATGTCTACCACCAGGATACACGAAGGTGGTTTCTGGTTATATGTTTTGTATTACTGCTTCTATATCCGCGTCCCATAGCCCAATCACTGCCAATGGCGAATGCGTCTCCATGTCAAAGATTTCAGACACACGATCTTTGTTGACCGGATGCACTGCTATGTGTGACTGTTGCATGTGATCGTTTTCAACAACGGCAAACAGGGAATATACAGCCTTCGAGTCATTTGGAATCCTGTTGTCAGAAAATTCCTGAATGCGTTCCATTGCCCTACGCTCTTCTTTGTGTTTCGTTGTTCGTAGTTCACGCATGCAATCTGGATGCGTGAAGTGGCGTGCGGTAACTCTCGAAAATTCATTGCACTGCCGTGCACCAAGTAAGAGCATCTCTGTGGGTGCACGCCAGAGCACTGGACAAGCCTCGGAAGCGATGAGAATCAAATACTGTGCAAGTGTGTGTGTGAGGTAGTCCACACAGATGGTCGCCACACCGCTTTTGCACTTGCCCATACACGCTCGCCCCATGCCTTGAAGTACTGTACAGAGCTGGTACGTGTCTGGATCCACACGCATACTCATCTCAGAGACGTACATGAGAAATGCCATACACACCAACGCACAAATATCCTGCCCGTATCAAGCGATACTTGAAACTCGTAGCGGCTGTGTTGGTATTGCCATTTGGCTGCCGTGCCATGCACACTGTTGCATCCTGACATCGAATATATTGTACCCGAGTGCCAGACGTTGTAGATGTGAGCCCAGATTATTAAGCAAATCCTGAAAACTGGTTACGTACTCTTGAACCTCAAAGATGGGTTCCATGGTCATATTGTCAAAGGGTATGTTAGGATCATACAGACGCCACACCAGGTGTGTCCTGCCATCCGGGTCACGCGTTTGCCGCAGCATAAGGACACTGCTGTGTGAACTATTCAGCTGTGGTGACCACGCCACAACGGCGTACAGCATCCTGAACCTGCCAACCTCGTTCAGCAAACGTTTCAGGGCATCGTCTGGTATGGTATGCAGCAAGCTGTCACACAACAGGATTGAACCGTGTACGTACACCCCCCTCCCGTACCTACAATCCTGGTGAGCAATATCCGACTCCAGGCAAGCCACAGAGATAGTGTCATGTAGCTTAGATCCTGCCCACAATACCAACCCCTGCCAACACCGCATCGGTAGTGCAGTAGTGCTAACATTAGGGCTGCACGCCGATGGTACAATGCACGTTCCATTGACGATGATGCACACAATGACTGTGAACCCATGTTTATGTTATGTCTATGTTCTGTCTAATGTTTTCATTCTAGGACCACTCTAACAAAGAAATGGCAAAAAAAAACGACTACATAGGTGCAGACAACTACTCAGGTATTCAGTCAAATCCCCCGGACTATCATGCACTTCGGTTCCTTGCAAGGCGCCTTCTGCCTTTCATGTAGACATATTCCACTTGCTGTAGCAATGCATTCCGGTTGCTCGCACCCGTACTTCAACCTCCCACTACAGGGGAAGGGACTGGAAGGAGGGGGTACGTCTTCACCTATATGGATAAATCCATGAAACCTGCCCAGGTGGATGCTGTCAGAGCGCATGTGGGTAACAGATACGGACACCACACTGTCCCAATTGGGCGTTTATTGGGGGCAGTGAGGCCGTGTATGAAATTACGCGAAGATTGAGGAATGGTGGGAAATTTCGCGTGGATTCGCGGTGTTTCTCGTACACGGCTCTCTCTCCCCTATGGTCTTTGAATAAGCAGCTCAGACTAGTGTTGACGTATCCTTCGTACGGTGTGGTAGGTGAGCCATTCATACGTAGGGCAATTTTGGGCAACGTTATGTATGTGTGCCTGGACTGTTTCTGGATGACCATAGGGCGATATCCGGTTGGATGGTTGGATTGTCAGACATAAAACATTACCCATCAAAACGTAGGGCGGGGGGCATGCATCATTTGTTCAGTGGTTTGGGGGTCAGCCGGGGGAGTTAACGTACGTGGATTACAGAACGCAGAAGAGTAAGTACATGGTAAAACTAAGATTTGGTTATGACTTTCTTGATTAATTGACCTCCTTTGCCCTTTTTCGTGGGTGAACAATATCGTGTCCCCTCATAGCTTGACCCCGACATCACGCACATTTTTGTCGCCAATCTTTGCAGTCCCTGTTCAACGACTCATCGGCAGGACATTCGCCGGTCCACATACTCCAGTCCCGACCCAATGGAGACGTACAGAGGTATTTTTTCTCGGACTTTCTCTTCCTATTCAGGGGTCCTTGAATCTTCCCTGCCAATGTTCGGGCTGACCTATTCTTGTAATTTCTACACGATGATATTGCATACTTGCAATTCCTGCCACAGTCAAGGTATGTTGGTCCGAACTTTGATTTGTTCTCTATGCAATCCTGCACTGCATCCCCGCAGCTTTTTCCGTGAGGTAGGTACTTTTCCCATAAGGCAGGTGCAGGTGGCTCCGCATCAACTCGTTTTGCAAACACCCACAATTTGTTTGCTGCACCATAATGGCCTGTTGCGTCGTGGCTGTACTTATTATCCCACGCTTGCACTGTTGCTTCTGTCGGAAAACCCTACCAGTCCACCTGACCAGTCGTCATCACCGCATGGTATGACGACCCTTCGTCATTTGAAGACAACTCGTATGAGACAACCGTCAAGGCAAACCAATCCCGATTTCGGTGTACAGGTGCCTCGAAAAGACTTTTCGTGCTATAGTATAGGCAAACACCACACCAAACCGTGTGGTTTCGGCATACGGTTCCGACATTCTCACTGAGACCAAAATCTGTCAGGACTGCTCGTGGAGGATTGGAATATATCAGAATGTTGTCCGGCTTGATGTCATTGTGCACCAACTCGTGCTCCTCATGCAAAAATTGAATTGCGCTGCAAACATCCTCACGTATCCATGTGCTCGTTTCCTTTGCTTGCTTGTTTTTCAATATGTCCAAAAGAGTTGCATGAGCCATTGGCATGACCATCCATGCCCGGCCCGATAGGTCACGTGGACATTCACCATCAAGAAGGGTAACCACGTGTTTCTGTTTCGAACCTTTCTGTACCTTCTTCAGATTTTCAAGTTCCGTACAACCGCCCCATTTAGCAATACTTGGGATACCTGTATGCTTCTTGCTCCTTCCTTTGCAAATGCCGCCATTGTTTAGTCCAGTTGTCTTGATTCTTTCATCACAAACAAATCGATCAGTATCAATATGTGCCCACAAATCATCATGTTGCTGCTGTTGTAATTGTGGGATTGTAGTCGGCTGTGCAATCTGTGGCTGCTGCTGCAGTTGGTGCTGTAGTAGTAGTTGTGCTGGGTGCTGTTGTGGAAACATGGCTTCTTTTATTTTTTTTCAAACAACAGTTTGTTGCTGAATGAATGTCACATACAAAAAGGGACATAAATCAGCATTATGTGTCCTTGCAGGAGATGTACCCTAGAATGGGGGTTTTCTGCAAGCATGGACGCTTCGAGGATGAACGTGTTACGCAATAAGATACAAGACCTTTCGAATCATTGTCCTGAAGGACTTCTGATAGCCGTGGAGGCTAATGCCCATCATAATCTAAGGGATACTATATCGTCATTCCAACAATCCAGTCCATCCAGTAGATATCTACATTGCACGTACCATTGGCTTGACAGTGCGTTCACGCAATAAGCGTAACCAGAAACCAAGCAGTGCGGTGGCAACTCCAAATCTGTAATGAACAACCTTGGTGCAATATCAAAAAATGATGCAAAGGCAATCTCTACTTACACTTTCTACTACCTACTACCTACCTACTCCTTCCCTGTATGCTGACCGTCTGCACTGGGCTGGCTCCCCCGCCAGCACCGCAGGTATGCCGGTAGCCCGAGCATACGGAAAATTACCCCAAGGAAGTGCATTTCCTGCAGTTTCAGATGGTCAACACGTAGCCAATCAAGGTGAATCCCTCCACCTGCGGTCCCTCAACCGCCAGGTGTGTCTACCATGTCTACCACCAGCATAGTGGTCGTTGGTTACCCCGTTAGGGTAATATTCTTCACGGAATGCTTTACTATTGCTGTTTTCTTTGTTCCAAAAATATCGCAGGTGTATCACCATATCGTCATTCCAATAATCCAGTCCATCCAGTCGATATCTATATTGCATATTGTTATCATCGGCTGTAATATTTTCCCGTTCTATTGCCGACTGCAAAATGCTGTACATATTGCTGTACATATCGTGCAACATTTTTTGCTGCATGTTTGCATGTGCCCTCGTGCCCCTCATGGCCAATCTCTCCAATTTCATCCGGGTTTCAAATGGCAAAAGAATATTGAACCGCAATATAATACCGTCATAATGTTCATGTAAATATGGCACCCAGCTGCCACCCTGCCAATGGATCTCTCCATCATATCCAAAAGCGATTGGTATGCTACGTAACCTGTCATCATCGTATCGTGTTGTGTATGCCAGCGCTTTCCAACTTGTCTTGTTTGGCATAGCTTGCGGTAGACTGTGTAGAATTGCATGCAACGAGTCTTTCACTGAGAGCATCCGGGGAGGAATGAAGCACGGCGCTAGCCCCCGGACTGGATCGTCCGGGGGTAAGCCCGGTGCCAGGAACTGGAGCGTCCGAGGCAACTGAGAGAATACAAAAAAAAAAAAAAAAGGCGCCCCGGGTTGGAGCATCCGGGGCGGAAAGAAGCACGGCATCAGCCCCAGGACTGGACCGTCCGGGGGTGAACCCGGTACCGCGGACTGGAGCGTCCGAGGCAACAGGGAGAATATCAGAGAGCACCCCACACGTAGGGCGCGCGAACGGCGGGGGTAAAGGGCGGGGGAGGTGGGGGACAACGGCGACAGGGCGCAGGGCTCAAGCGTCATCCCATGTGCAGTGCTATGTCACAAATGCCTGACCCACAGCCCAGCCAGCCGCCGGCGGTGCGGGCAGCAGTGGCCCGCATGCAGGCGGGCGCAGCCCCGCGGCCACCCTCACCGGCGTCATCGGCGACGTCTGCGGGCGTGTCGTCGCCCTCGTCTCCGGAGAGCCCGGAGAGGGTCAGGGAGGAAGGGCAGAGGGCTACAGGGCGACGAAGGGGGGAAGGAGCCGTGGTGGGGAAGGGGGAGGGGAAGGAAAAGGGAGGACAGGCGGAGGCGGGGAAGGGCGGGGCAGAGGGGGTGGCGGCGGGGACAGAAGGGCAAGGGAAGGGGCAGGGGCAAAGGGCAGCGGAAGGGCCAGGGGTGGACCCGTTCAGTGTCGGGGATGTGAGGGAGGACGTGGATGTGAGGAGGGAGGAGAGGAGGAGTCCGATGGAGTCGGTAATCGCCGACATCCTCGAGGTGTCGGAGGATGAGGGGGAAGGGGCGGGGAGGATGGCGGTGGAGGGAGGCCCAGGACAGCCGTCGGCGCCCAATGTGCCGGCGGCTGCCATGAAATCCATCCTCCCGGAGGTGCGGAGGCAGGAGGAAGGCAAGGGCGGACGAGGGCAGCTAGAGGGGGGAGCGGCAGGGAGCGAAGACAGCAGCGTGAGCACCGGAGGGAAAGGGCGGACGGGCAAGAAAGGGAAAGGACAGGCAGGGACGACAGGGGCTGTACACGCGAAGAGACACCTGGCAGGAAAGGGGGGAAAAGGGAGTGGATGGGGGCGACAGTGGCTGCAGCCCCAACGCTCGTTCAGGCAGCCGCCGCCGAGGTCGCCCCCAGGGGTCAGTGCTGCGGTGAGGGCGGAGGAGGAGAGGGAGGCGGGCCGCCAACAGGCGGCGCGGTACGAGGCGCTGGCGCACGTGGAGCACCAGCGCCGTCGCCGCCAGCCCCCAGGGCAATTGCCGGACAGCATCTACCAGTTGGAGATGGAGCCGGGAAGGACGGGGATAAGGGGGGGGCAGGCGGAGCAGAGCAGCGCAGCGGTGCAGAGCGGTGGTGCGGAACAGGTAGAGGCCGGCAGGGGCAAGCAAGGGAAAGGGGCGGGGCAACAAGGGCTACAGGGGAAGGGACAAGGGAAGGCGGGGCTCCGTGGAGTAGGCGGCCAGGGACGCGGGGCGATGGGGCAACAAGGCAAGGGGCAGGGGAAAGGGGGTGGCCTTGGGTACATGGGCTCGCCAGTGTTCCCAGGGGCGGGATTGGGATGGTGGGGAGGTGTAATCCCGCCAGCCGTCCCACCAATCGTCCCAACGTTCCCGCCGCCGCCATCCCCGGGGGATGATGTACCCGCCCCTGCCGATGTACCCGGGCATGCAGCCACAGGCGCACATGCAACAGCACCAGCAGGCCGGAGGGACAGCGTGGGGAGCGCAGGAAGGGAAGGGAGAGGAGCACAGGAGGGCGTGGGAGAGGTTCGGGGAGGCAGGGAGGAGCCTGCGGGAGAGGGAGGCCAGAGACAGGGGTGAGGTGGGCGGAACGGAGGAGGGGAGGACCGAAGGAACCGACAGGTGGCAGGGAGGGGAAGCACAGGCAGTGGAGGAGCAGCAGAGGGCGGGGGCGGACCGTCGGAGGAGGCAGGAGGGAGATGAGAGGGCGGAGAGGGAGGGAGGACGACAAGAGGAGGGTAGGGGGCGGGAGGATACCCCGCTGGTGCCGTTCCGACGGCCGGCTATCCCACCGGAGCAAGAGGGAGAGATGCAGGAGAGGGCATGGAGGCCGATCAGGGGGGAGGCGGCAAGGCTGGCGGACAGGGACAGGGCGGTGGCGGCGCGGGAGCGCAGGGTGCGTGAGGAGGAGGAGGCGGTGGCCCGGGGGGCCCGCTGGGTCCTCCCGGATCCGGAAGGGGACACCCCCTCCACGGACGTGGAGGGGCAGTCGCCGTCAGGGAAAAGGGCCAGGGAGGAGGACGAGGAAGTAGGGCGGGAAAGGGGGAAGCGGCGCAGCGGGGAGGAGCGAGGGGCAGGGGAGCCGGAGGGGGCACCGCGGCCGGCCAGCCCCAGTCCGGAGCCGACGCCGACGGACTGGGACTCGGAGTCCCCGCCGCCGCGGCAGTATGCGCCGGTGTGGAGGAGACCCGGGACGGTCGCGGGGTGGGCGGAGGGGGACGTGGCGGAGCTGGCCAGCTACGTGAAGTGGGCGGGCAAGACGAGGGGAAGGCGGGATAAGAGGGGGCCGCGCCCCTTCAGTGACCTAGTTGGCAGGTGGGGGGGGCCCGGGGAAAGGGGGCCGGAGATAGAAGAGTGGCGGTGGAGGAGGATGCTGGGGGCGGCGCTCCCAGGGGTGCGCCTGGACTGTCCCCAGGAGAAGGGGAAGAAGCCCAGGGTTCAGATGCTGCGTGAGCTGTTGCAGCGGGAGGGACAGTACGGTGGCGACGCGTAGGGCCGGGCAGGGACAGGGGAGGGCGGGCGCTAGGGGCAGGGGGCCAGGGGCGTGCGGAGGGACGGGCAGATGGGATGCGGGGAGGCGGACGCTGGGGGTCGGCGGAGGTGGAGGAGGGTGAGGAAGGGATGTGACGGACAAGAGGAGGGGAGGAGGGGAGCACAGAGGTGCAGGTGCGCGGAGGAGGACAGGGACACGGCAGACAGTGGAGGGGGATGTGGTGATGGAGGACGCGGACGAGAACCCCAAGCGGAGAGCACAGGACCAGCGGCGGGGGAGAGGGGAGAAGGGGCAGCGGAGTACGGGGGCGCAAGCGAGTGCGGAGGAGGCAACCGGGCAGTGGGATGCGCGACGTATCGTGGGTACGGCGAACGGAGTGGGGCAGAAAGGGCAGCAGACGGGAAGCAGTATCGTGGTACGGTGACGGAGCGGAGCGCGAGGTCGTGACAGGCGAGAACAGCCGGTGAAGGCGTGGAGCAGCGCAGCGCCAGGGCTCGGACTTGCAGCCCTCTGCGTGGCAGGAAGGTGCTGCGTTGAAAACTTTGAGCTAACGTGCGCAGAGGGGTTGACCACGCCAGGCCTTGGTGGCCGGACTCCACAATGCGACTGCAGCGGCGGGAATTCGGCTAGCGTCTCCAGCACATGGGGGGTACAGGGCCACAGACCAGACCACAGATACACCCACCCCCCACCTACTCCGCCACGCCACCCTGTATGCACCAGCGCACACACAGACTGCACATGCAGGCGCCCAGGCGCTGCCCACACCCCCCCCTGTGTGGCTGTATGTTGACCTCCAAAAAAGCCCGTACCCACTGGGGTTTTAAAATCCTAAGGACCTAAATGACCCATGGCCGGTGGCAGCGGCCCACAAGGGTGACTCTGACCGCCCCACCCCCCACGACCGGGTGACCCGGAAACACAGGTGTGTGGCCAGCGCAAGCGAGCATGCCAGTGCAAAGGAGGAAGTCAAAGTGGGACACGTCAATCGCTACGCCCCAACCTCAGTCCGAAGGCGACAATGCCCTGAACCCTGTAGAAGCAGCCTGACTCGTACCCCATCCAGGGACGAGGGAAGGGACAAACAGCGAAGCACTGTCTGCGTGACACGGACAATCATGGAATTGAGTAGGCGATGAGGGTCGTGAGGCAGGCGCGGCTGGAGCAAAGTGGCGGGTACACACCTGACCAATAGAGGCCCCCCCCCCCACACAGGGCGCCAGGCAACCAGGAAAGGGTGAGAGGCGGGGACCGAGGGAGCACCCAGGGGAAAGGGTAGGGGCAAGAGGGAGGGGCAGGGGTAGGGCACACGAGTGGCACACACGAGTGACAGCGATGCACGGGCAGGGAGGGCGGACGTGCAGGCAGGGTCGACTGCGAGAAGGAGAATGGGAGGGGAGACAGGCGAGAGAGGGGACGCAGGGCAGCGGGACCAGGGTGACGCGAAGAAGAGCAGAGGTCACACGCAGGGCGCGCGGGAGCCGCAAGGAGCGCGAGCACAAAAAAAAAACAACGGCAGGACGGGCGGACACGCAGGAAGGGCGCAAAGAGGAGGTAGGGCGCCGGGGCCGGGGGGCACAGGGGGCCAACGAGGGCGCAAAGGAGCACAATGTCTCTCTCAGAGAAGCACCATGCCGTTGACCCGCAAAGAGCCGTACCTGCCGCCCTGCCCGACCATCAGGGAACTGATGGAGGAGCGGCCGGCGGGAGAGAACGACGGGGGAGTCCCCCCGAAGGGGTGTCTGGGGAGGCCGCCCAGGTCGGCCTACAGGTCAGAAGACAGGGCGGAGGCCCTGAGGCACGTGAGGGCGCGCGAGATACAACCTTGGCGCAGAGACGACCAGCGGCGAGCACACGGAGCAGGGGAACAACACTAAGAGGGCGGGCAGGAGACAGAGGGGAGGGGAGGGTAGAGAGGGGAGAGAGCGGATACATGTACAGCAACGCGGGCTGAGTGGCTGGGTCGCCCGGCATGGCCGGGGACCGCCAGGGGCAACGCCACAGGATGGCGGAGGGACTGGACGTGAGCACCAAACAGAAACGAGATGGCGATGAAGTAATGTTATGCGTGCATGCAGGGAGGAGGGAACCAAGCAGAAAAAAAAAAGGCGGAAAAAGAAGGGGGGGGGGAAACAAACGCGGACAACACCACAAGGAGGCGGGACAGAAAAGGACGAGTGGCTAGGGCCACGCGACGGCCCCAGGTGACTAGGACAGCTAGCGAGACGGCACAGGAGAGAGCGGCGGGGGAGGGAGGGGAGCGACCCGTGCTAGGCGCACGAAACGGTCCCCGGATGGATGAGGATCCAGTGGGCCCGCGCCACAGGGTTGCTGGCGGCCCGGTGGGGTATAAACACGGGATGAGGGATGGGATGGGGCCGCAAGACAGCCCGGGGGATTGGGCCAGGGCCCCGGCACAGGGGAAAGGGACGGGGGCGGGAAGGGAGCGACCCGTGCTAGGCGCACGGAACGGTCCCTGGAAGGAAGAGGCCCCAGTGGGCCAGCGCCACAGGGTAGCAGGCGACCCGGAGGGGTATAAACACGGGATGCAGGGACAAGGGGACGGAGCGGGGAAGGACGTGTGGCTAGGGCCGCACAACGGCCCGAAGGGGTAGGGAGTCCATGGGACGCTGGGACCGGCCGGTGCCGGGATGAGGCAACGGGGAATGGGACATTGGAAGGGCAGGGAGGCCGAAAGCGCCAAGCAACAGCCCCGTGGGATTGGGAAACCAGTCGCCATGGAGTGGTGAACCATGGGCCAACCATGGGGAACCTGGCCACGGGAAGTCAGGAAAATGCCCTGAACTCCGGGACGGCCGTGAGGTGTCCGCAGGGGTGAGGGTTGACCTTGAGATTCCCGGGTCAATGGCCTGAGTACACGTAGGTTCACGCGTGACCGGGACCAGGGGGAACGTGGAAAGGGTCGCCCCCTGGCCTCCAGCCGTGGATGGACGAAAACCAAGTGCATCCGGGAGCCGAGTGGGTACTCCAGCCCGTGAGGGATGGGGAGTGGTGGAATGTGGTTGACAGAGAGAAATGCTCCGCTGTCGGCAAGGGCTATCCACAGGAAACCCGCCTGCAGACGCCTCATAGGCTGTGCTAGGGGGGGAAGGCCGGGGGATCCTTCAAAGGGTGACCGGAAGGAGCTGAAACCGTGAGGGCAGCGACTGAAGGGAGCCTACCACCGGTCACGCCCGAAGGGAACCTGGTTGAAGTTCTCTGCCGTGAGGTGAGACAGGGGTCGCCAGGGGAACTGATGGTGGAGAGCACTCCTTCCCGCCAGAGGCGGCCACCATGTAAAACAAACAAGGAGGAGTCAGATGAGGCTGCGGACGCGGCCGCCCTTACTTACTTACTTACTTACTTTGTTCCAAAAATATCGCAGGTGTATCACCATATCGTCATTCCAATAATCCAGTCCATCCAGTCGATATCAATATTGCATATTGTTATCATCGGCTGTAATATTTTCCCGTTCTATTCCCGACTGCAAAATGCTGTACATATTGCTGTACATATCGTGCAACATTTTTTGCTGCATGTTTGCATGTGCCCTCGTGCCCCTCATGGCCAATCTCTCCAATTTCATCCGGGTTTCAAATGGCAAAAAATTATTGAACCGCAATATAATACCGTCATATTGTTCATGTAAATATGGCACACAGCTGCCACCCTGCCAATGGATCTCTCCATCATATCCAAAAGCGATAGGTATGCTACGTAACCTGTCATCATCGTATCGTGTTGTGTATGCCAGCGCTTTCCAACTTGTCTTGTTTGGCATAGCTTGCAGTGGACTGTGTACAATTGCATGCAACGAGTCTTTCACTGATGTGCAAAAATTGTCTGCACATTGCCCTGACGTGGCCCACAAAAATGGGTACGATAATGCGGGGGGCTTAGGGTTAGGGTTTTGGAACACGAATGGCCAGCTGCCGCTATCAACTAGGGGAAGATATTCCCTGACATATCCCTTAATATCGTAATCGTTATCTTTTTCGTTCATCTGCCTTTTTCTTTTATCTCTTTCCCTTTAAAAAGTAGCAGTCTTTGCTCCACGCTGCATTGCGTTCCACAAGACTAGGACGCAGCTCGGTTCTTAGATCTTACGAAAACCAAAGTCCATGCACATGATGGGAGTTCCTGCAGGCATGCACATGATGGGAACCATGGGATACCCGTTCCTGGGGCGAGTGTTGTCTCGATGGAAACAAATTGGCGGTTCTTTGTGGGCACCCCGCATTTTCAGCACATTGTTTGTACCACCCGGTCGTTGTACAAACAATCTTGATTGGTAGCAGGCAACACGCTGACCCCTCGCACCACATGTACGAGATCGAAGATGGATGGACATCATACGCATATGCTGCATATGGATGCAATTAAATACATGGGTCAGGTAATTGCGGAAAAACTTGGGCGCATGTATGGTCTACGGATTTATTACTGGCAGGAAGGAGGCAGGACAGCCTGGCTTAACACAGAAGATCTGTTGTCCGGTATCTCCATCGCTGGTCCTGATCATGATCCCAATCGCCGGCGTTTGTATCCCTTAGATTATGATGGGCGCCCTGTTGGCAGTCGGGACCCCCCACGCATCCATCAATGAGGTACTCCCCAGCGAAATCTGGAATTGGGTTTCTGGTTTTGTTGAAACTCCTAAGTCCGCCATGGCATTGGCAACAGTTCGCAAAGAGTATGATAACCATTTTGGTTACATAAATTGTTGGGTGGATGGCCGCTCACCCAATTGTGAAACCGCTTGTGTGTGGAGAATGTACAAAATTTGTCGCATTGTGGCTGAAACAGCCAGCAAGCTGTGGCGGTATGTCAATGTGTTCAACGAGTTCATTCTGCATCCAGATAGATGGCGACGTTGACATGGAACACGAACCACTATGGAAATCATGTACCTGATTGCATGCAGGTTGTCGGGATTGACGGTCGGGAGACAAGGGGATCCACAAGACAAGAAGATACTATGTGACTTCAGGTAAACATAAGCTTGGGCCCAAAATGCACGGTCACAAAGAAGGTTTTTCCATTCCTCGTTGCCTGTTGATGTCAGTACTTCCGTCTGAGTATGACGACAACGAAACGTATACAGACCAATATGTAATATGCATACATTGGAGCGATTGGGACCAGCGATGGAGATACCAGACAACAGATCTTCTGTGTTAAGCCAGGCTGTGTACCACGCCGTGGTGCCACGCGGTGGTCCATTTTGAGGAAACGCTCCAATCTACTGGACACATGTGGTTGTCTACACCGGATTCAGGCTTTGGATTGTACATGTAATAGATGGTTGAGACATGTGAACGGCTTACAATATGCAGCCCGGGGTACAGGAATGTATTTGGGGTCACGAATTCTGACCGCCAGTCAGTTTCCGTCCCAATGCAGACATCCTCTTATGCCCCGTGTTCCGGCAAAGTGCAACTGCTGCTGGTGTTATTAAAAAAAACCATGGAACACCAATGGAACACCAACAGAAGACAAAAAACAACAGAGGACAACACAGGAAAAACAATGAACCTCCTGAACCACGAAACCAGGGACATTTGGAGCAAAATCGTGCCCTATCTGAACACGGAGGATCAACTGCAAGCGAGACAAACGGCACGTAGGATAGACCATCACACGCCGATTGCAAGCAATAAATGTTTACCCTGGGAATGTGTGTACCGACGCAGCAGATGCTCTGCTGATGCCTGTCGACGCTTTTCTGATCAAATCTTCGAAGCTATTTATCGGTGGCTGTGGTTCATGCATCGATTTAATGTTGGATCGGGGGGAGAAATTATGCAGCAGCTCAAGTTTGAGATTCGGGGTTTGGACAATGAATGGCAGTTTCCCCTGCACTTGCGGTTTTTTGAGGACGAGCCTCCCTGTTTCTGGCCTGATTCCGGCCTCCTACCACGGGGATGTGTGAGTGCAGTACATTGTTATGTTGCCATCATGCTTATGATACATTCTGCGCTGTTTGGTCAGCAGACCAGGGTCCAACATGCATACCGAATTAACCTGCCACAGGATGGGTCCGAGAATACACTGCCCTTGCAGATTAAATTGAGTGCCATTGGGGATACATACATACACGAGGATAGGTTCAATCGGCTATGCGACGAACTCCTACGAGAAATATCAACTGCTGTACAGGATCTACATGTGTATAGAATACATGGTGGTGAGTTCCAAGAAATAAGTATCGTCATTTCCGATGTACACCCAAACCGTTACAAAGCTTTCCCACTCCCCAATGGGTTCACCTACCAACCACAACAACGCACATTCAGCAACAAGGCCATACAACTATGAGGTCGCAGACCATGTACCCTCCTTGCAGTTGAAACTGTTGGGAACAGTACAGGTACGGTAGAAGGGGATTACTACAATTTTCGAGGTATACGCCTAGAATACCCTCAATACTGGCAAAAGCTAAAGCATTCGCTATTCGGTTCGCATGGATATATACATGAAACGATGCCTGGAGATCCAGTTTTTGACACTTCGGGGGAATTCTTCCCCTGGAGGCGTATAAATGGACACCGAAATGTCTATCGGTCTATGGTTGTGGTGGTATAGTGGTTGTATAGTGGTTGCAATGGGCTGCAATGGAGTGCATCCATGAATTCCAAAAATTCGTCAACCATGCAGTATCACCCGTACATTCAAGTTGTGTGACTTCGCCAGTTATTTCGCTGAGGATTTCCCTTGTAACCTCACCTGTCTGCTGTCTGTAGTTTTGCATCGCCCATGGCACATCCCAATACGTTCCGCCGTGTACCAAGCTAGCTGTGCCATGGTCGATGGGGATGCAGATGGGTGGTTTGCATTTTGGTAATCCAGGAGGCCAAATGTCCACATTTCTTCTGGCAGACTGAAGATTGCTCGTTGCAGTCCTGCACCGTGCAATTGGCAAAAATTGCATTTGTTTTACCTTAAAGGTAAAACATGCAGTTGCCCGCCGAAATCTCGCAGGACGACATTCTTTTGTACCTGAATGCGGACAATCCCGCCCAATTGCGCGGAACAAGGCAGAGTGTTGCCAAAAAAGGTACCACAAACACCTGTGTGCACACCATGGGAGTGTATTGGGAGGCCAACTGGACTTAGTTGAAAAACTTACTGGAGGAGTTTTTGTTGTTTTTGCATAAGAAGGTTAGTACTAACCCTAACCTGTCCAATAACAAGCTTTCCGTTGGCTTTCTGTTGATGGGTTCATCGATGAAAACACAACTGTCGTTTTATTGGATCCCACAGATGCATCTATTTCTATGCGTCCATTCTACCAAGAATGATGATTTCACCATACATCATCGCACCGAGAATTATTACCGGCAAGTAATAACCAACTGGATACAGAACGGGATCCAGAACTACACACAGCAAAGAGCTGCCAAAGCCAACGCTGAGGATGATGACCCGTGGAAACAGCAAAGAGCTGCCAAAGCCAACGTTGAGGATGATGAGCCGTTCAGGCTACAACTCACAGTAGAAGGCGTAGGCGACGTAGGCCTAGGTACGTACCTACACGAGTTGGTGCAGCATGAATTCTGTGGACCACGGGCCAGGGGGTTTGGGTTTGGCCTCTACGTGTATGACGTCTCAGCCCCAGAATCTGTCAGCATACTGATTACTGACTACCCAACAACAAAGGCAAAAACATCAATACCCATTACCGACCATTACAGTTTTGCACAACCACAAAAACCACTATGGAAAACGTGTACATGACTTCTTGGGAGTTTGAATCTCTCCCGCTCAAGCTTAAGCCCCTCTGTTTTGGTGATTATACATATACTTGGATGTGACAAAAACCACCAACCAAGATGGATCAAACCACCAACCATCGTTGTCGATCCAGGGCGTGAGATGAATTTGGACATCACCAAACCTAAACTCATAACCGTCCTTCTTGGCTTTTGCATTCTGCTGTGGGAGGGTTTCTGAGTTGAGAGTCGTCTGTAATAGAGACATTTGTTCTCGATCTACTCTTGAATCTCTAATTTTGAAATAAGCAGACACATGGTCATAGTCTGCAAGGTTAGGATAGTTGATTGGATTGATTGGATTGATGCCTCTCTCTTTAATTAATCTCTTATAGGTTGATTTGTGAAGCATCAGTAGCCGTATGTAATCTGCCACATTGTTGCCGTCCAGATGTAATCGATTTAATCCAGATCCGCTGAAATTTTGTAATATAATGCTGAAAATTATACGGCTGGCTGTATACGGCTGTGATACTGGCCCTACTTCAAAGTCAAAATGAAATTCAGCAACGCTATGTGGAAACCGTTCGAATATGTTTTGTGCTATGTTTTGTGTTATGGTGATGGTTGTCTCTCGGACAGCTGTAGCAAAGCCCGTGTGAGCATACTGGGGCAGAAAGCATAAGGCGAGTGGATATGTTGGTGTTGTAGGCACCACTGCATGCAATATAGACGATGCTTGTCTAAAGTTGGAAGTGGGCCCTAGAAATTCACTGCTGCGGCGAAATTCGTCCTCAGGAATGCGCAGTGAACCCACTCCTATGTCAGTCACCGGGCCATTCTGCCCCAAAATCTCCTGTATTTGATCCTCAATCTTGGCGGTGCGATCCTCAATCTTGGCAATGCGATGTTGCCAAGCACGTACTACATTCTCCATCTTTATTGTTTATGTAAATTTGATTGTTTATGTAAATCTGCGCACACAGTTTTTTACACCTGCTCAAGCCCCCCTGTTTTGGTGATATATACATATACTTGGATACGCGCAAATTGGTTTTTCAATCAACTGCTGGACATAACCGAAAGATGGTGTCTACCAGTCTCAATGGTTACCGGTGTCAATTCTCTTCTTAAAATTGAATTCGATACCCGGCAGGGCGAAATTGATCTCACCAACTACCACGGGGATGGTGGCTTAGGGAATGATGAGCGAGGACAGGGGAAGCAATTCAAACATGTACTTTACATCTTACCAAACCACCCATGTATCCCGGTGAGGGAGAATACACAGGGTTTCCGGGTATGACAGGATCATAGTCTAAAGGTAGCAAAGTACTTTCTTTCAGCCATTAAACTGATTAAATGACGGGTTCACCATCTGCTGCCTCGTGTCACCACGCACGTAAGTTGCAGGGTACCACAAAGCTAACCACCAAATCCAATCCAAATCCACCTTAATGACTCACAATTCCAACGTTTCGGAATTGATTCCTGTCGATTCATGTTCATCGGGTATTTTGATGCCACACTGGGTGTAGGTCGCGGTCCCGGTGGCGTGAACGGTCCCGGTGGCGTGGACGGTTTCCCTTCATGCCTGGATCATGAGGTACACGAATGATTTGTAGTATGCCCCGTACGTTCTGGTCTTGTACAATACCTCCGCGGCCTGTGATGTCCAAACGGAGGACGGTATGCCACCATACGCCTAATACCCAGGTCAGGGTCAGCGGGGTGCAAATCAGCTGTAAACCCGTCCCCGCGAAACCTGTTCCATTCCAGCCACTGCCGGTCAGGATTACGCCCATTATACTGATCGTGTTCAAACTTCACCTACTGTGGTTGCAATATCGTTGCACGTGTCTGTATGCCCCACCCGCAACCCTAACCACTGTCAAACCTATTCTTAACCTCTACTTAGGAGAGGAGCACATAAAAAAAGAAATTGGGCAAAAAGCGCATTCAGCCCCACTTTAACAAAGAGAGAGGGAGGAAGAGGTGATATGATGATAGCATCAATCAACATCAATCAATCTGCCAATCAAGCCACTGTATGTTCGGTGTTTGGCCAACCCTCAGATGCTCTGGTACATCCTGATCAATGCGTGGATACGTTTTATCCACTTGCGTACAATGTGTTTGAGATCCTGATCCCCAGCTGGCAAGTTTGGGTATAGGCGAAATATTGTTTTCATGTAATATGATTTAACCCCAGGAACCCGCGCATACGGCTCCTTGAATATTAGCACAGTACTGCTATCCGAACTGTGGTGGAGGGCAGCAGTGTCCAACCAAGGATTGCTGTGAAATAGCCTTCCGTCTTATGCATTTCCTTTGGAATGAAATTTCTTTATAAAATGGCTGATGACTGGAGGGAGCCAAAAGGTTCCAAATTAACATCAACGTTGATCTTTCAATATGCTTCCGCAATCTTCTCGAAATTGGTCCAGTGTTCTGCATCCTGTCGCCCCTCTGCATTTTTCCGGTCGTGCTTGTCATCGTCCTCGTGTACCACGGCGGCGTTGCACGGCGTACTCAATCCTGTAACCACCAGCTCCACCGCAGTGATTTGGCATGCGCTGGCTCAAGATACAACGCAGTTGCAGCTTGTGGTCCTTTTTCAGCTCTCGGTGTGACGACACGTACACCAGATTACCGCTGCCGGGTGAGAGCCACCCGTACACCGCATCCCAAAACCGAGACGCGGCCTTGTCGCACCACGAATGATTCATGGCACCAAAATAGGGGGGGTCGCAGTAGATGATACTGTCCGTGTATTTCTCGATCACCGCGTCCGCGTTGCAAACACGGACGTCCAACGGATGTTTTTCGACGAGTGACTGCAAATCCTGTATCCGAGATTGAATGGCGTCCATGCAGGGCTGTTTGTTGTATTTTGCGTTTGGTGTGTTCACGTCAAACATGGTCCCTCGGAGCGACAGGGTGTGCCCGTAAAAGGTGCGCAACGGGTCGTCTGACTCCACTTGGCGCTTCCAGTCCAGGTACTGCTCATTACTAAGAGGTGTGGCGTCGGGCAACCAGCCGTGCTCAAACACGGCCTTCCAGAAAAGGTACACGTGGGCGTTTGTGTCGTTGAGTGTGATGTGACGGATCACCCCCGGGTCCTTAATGAATTCAATGCCGATGCGAAACATACCGGTGAACGGCTCGGTGTACTTGAAAGGCCCCCCTCCCTTTCCCTTTCTTGTTTCGGCGTGGCGCCTGATGGCCGATCACACCTTCTTTGAAATCCAGCCCTTACCAGAGTGGTACCTCAGAACCATGGTTACTGTGTTTATTGTACACCAAACGCCCTCGCCCTTACCTACAACAAGACACTGGGACCCAGTGCCCCGATTTTTCATTCGTTTGGCCACAGCGTGGCTGACTGTCTCTGTCTGCCCCTACAGGATACGAGGGCAAGATGCCATTGAAACCCTGGAGGTGGGTGGATAGGTGACACACACACATCGATTGATGGTGTGTTGGTCTGTTTGTTGCCCATGTGTGGCTGACTGGGTCGAAGAACACGCCACAATCCGGTAAACTTCCTTGGGGTTACTGAAGAAGTCGGTTTTTGGATCTCAACAAACAAACAAACAAACAAAAAAAAACATTTTGTGAGAACCTCGCTGATTGGTGGTTTGTGGTGGTTTGTACCTACCCGAACTTACCCCAACTTGCAAGGAACCCATATCCCCGCATTGGGTTGAGGGTTCATGCCATTGTTTCATCGCATGTTCATCATATCAGAATGATCGTGGATCCGCTGGTAGGCCCACCACAAATGGCATAAATGCCCGAGCGACCTATGATAGCGTGACAGCGCGGCGGTAAGCATTATAGCGTGACACCCAGCGCACTTGCAATATCGTTGCACGTGGTTTGCACCTCGATGTCTGTATGCTCACTATCAAACACACGCATATCATACAGCTTACCCTTAAACGGATTCATTATTTGCATGGGTGAAAGTATTGGTTGTTGACTCAGTTACAAACCCGTTCGTGGCAAATTGGGTATGTGTTGTGCATTGATCAAACACCTTTGTGTGTTCGGACCGATGTATGCAGTAAAGACGCGGATCCCGCCTCCGTTGTACGCACCATACGTGATTGGACTGTTGCCACCAAGCTGCTGTAGACCCTCCACGGTGACACACTTGAAGTAAACGGGTCCATTGATAGAGCCAGAACCAGCAATATTGCCGAACAAACGGTAGGTACCTGGATCTGTACCATGTGCAGGATTAGGCCCCTGTCCGATAAGCTCCTGCCAACCATTTTGTTCAAATGCCACTACCAGATAGACGGTACGGTTCCAAAAGCTGTCAGTTAGGTTGACAAACTGCATGGGATACACATCAAAGTTGGGCCATTGTATGTATGCAGCATCACTGCCTGGAGCTATGTAAATTATGTTTTCAGAGGGTCCATCGACGGGTATGTAGGTTACCTGGTCAGACCCTATGGGACCGTAAGCCGAAACATGATTTGTACCATTTGACATGGTAACTCGCATTGTGGCGTCATAGGCATTTGGGTCTGTGGTCCCATCGTCACCACCGCCTTCGCCCGCAACTGCACCTGAATCACCACCACCACCGCTGTCGCCTGCATCTGCACCTGAATCACCGGCCCCACCGCTTGCAGCAGTGTGCAGTGTGGTGGGCACGACGTTGTAGACCGCCTTGATTGCCTCGACGGTACGCACAAATTCCGCATGCGGCATCTCCTCTTTGTGTAGTGAGAGGAACACCATATTGCCAGTCATACTTGTGTGTGTACCACAAATCCAAACTGTTGTTTGAAAGCCAGCATTGGAAAAAGTGTCAGTGTAGATTGGAACCTCCGGATCATTGATGTAGACCGACGTGTTTCCACTTGTGACACCACCACGAACTGCGTATAGAGCGTACCTGTCCAACGAGAATTTGACCGGCAGGGTGCGAGTATTTTCAAAGCCAATCCATTCATCGGTCGTCCCGTCCGCAGCAAATGTATTGTCTGTGTTGTTCAGTCGGCCGCCAAGCGGTGGTCCAGCAGACAATCCACCTGTCACCTTCAACACTGCAATGAATGTAAGGCCCGTATGACCCGCAAGGATACCAGCAGACCTGGTAATGGATATCAGTGGACCACTCGTATTGTTGAAGACCAGTACCTAATTCCCATTGACCAACGGGTCAGAAGTGGTCAGTACAGGTCTCTCAAGGTCAGTGTTATCAGCGTAGGACATTTCCAATGCACCTGACTGCCAAACCTCTACTGTATCACCATTTGTTGCCTGCATTGTACCATCCGCGTCTGCGTACACCGTGTCCGCAGTCACTGCGAGCAACCCAGTAAATGAGGAACTCTTGTGAATCGGATTGTTCAAGGCAGCGACCGGGGGTGCCGCTACAACAAGCTTACCAGGTGCAGTAACCAACGCCTGACCCTGTGCAGACACAAAACGTCCATATTTGTAACCTGACATCTTTTATTGTTCTACATGTGGGATATTCTATTTTTCGCTATCATCATCATGCTGCATGCACAATCGATCAAAGACGGCCAAGTCTTGGTGAGTTGGTGTCCTGGAGGCGATCCCAAGCCCAATTCCCAAATCCTTCCATTGGAGCTTGCCCATCGTCTGTTTCGTTGCAGAGTGTCTAGCAGCGTTTGCGCTCGACAGTGAACAAGGGATGTCCGGTACAATTTGAGAAATTTATTCTGTACAAAAGACGCACACTGCTATCCTGGACAGCAAGGCACCACTATGCTCAGTATGGCTCAGTATGTGTGGAACATCAACTTTCAACTTTCGACTTCGACCCCTCACCCTAACCCCGGTAGCCACATGGATCTTATCCTGGATCTAATGCATCAGGTTTTATATTCTCGTCTTGTATATATGTATACGTTGCCATTTTCGAAATCAGGATCTTCATGGAAATGGAGGAAATGGACGAAATCTACGGGATATTGGATAGCCATTCTTCAGGGGGAGGGGGGAGGGCCTGGTTTTCATCCCGTAGACCACAATACCATTGATTGTTGAACCTCTCCATCGCAAGGGGTTCCCCTTGATGTTGTGCATGCTGCACAGCCCTATGCAGAGCCCTGAAACCATTGTATTGATATTGGTATTGCAAACGAAGAGTGAAACACTTATTGAGAGTTATGAAAACATTTAAACATACAATTCCAAAACCCGATCCAGATACGAATACCATGCCACCCAAGTACTGTCACCCCTGTGAGGAAGATTTCATTTACGACAGATGTGGTCTGACAGCCAGTGCAAACACTTGGGTGACAGAATATGTCACAAGATTTGGGGAACTCCCATCAGTAGATCAGATAACCGCCAATATGGTAGATTTCCTTAATGATGGTTGCCAAGATGAGACACGGTGTAGGATCTACTGGCATATCGCACAAACTGTCCTGGACGGCTGGACCTGGAGGGAAGATCGTGTATGTAGGTCCGTGTGTGATCGGGATACCACTGGACATTGACTGATTATTCTGTTCGGTGGTCCACGGTTTTACCACACCAGACACAAAATCGCGCACCGCAGAGCTCGCAGGGTTCGCACCCCAATCCACACGTGGTCAAAACGGTTGTTGTGTGTTGTGTGTGGTTGATTGGTTTGAGAGTATTTTGCATTGCAAATCGCGGTGGCCTGAAGCAATGGGGTGATGTCCGTCGTCATCCAACGCGGACCGTTGAAGGCTCACACGAAAATTTGTAAACTGCCTGCAGATCTTGTACCACCGGATTTCATTGTGTGTAAGTGGTCAAAGGAGGGCGCAGGGAACAGGCAACGGTTGAATGTCACCGGAAACTTAAGAAGGCGCTCGGAACGAGCCAACCAGGAGCCTATCAATGCAACGGGACCCAAAAATTGATCAGTAGGGTCTGAACCTGTAAGGATTAAGCCCATAACGTTTTTCGAACCTCGAGCACGTTGGTGTCACAAATCTGGGGGGAATCAATGCGGCCCATGTTTTGTGACGTTTGTCACGTTGCATTGGGCACTGGATTGTATGCAGACAACACGATGCCGATGTTGAGCAGTAGGGTCTTCTTGAGCCTCACCCGCATCAATGGGGACGACAAGATGGTCCAGTAAAGTTGCACAGCGCAAACTTCAAGCGCAACAACGAAAACACACAATCTTACTATTACTATCTTACTATTACTCTTACCCGACTGATCGGCCTCTACCTCGACAGGGTACGGGGTGTGACAGGGTACAGGCATGTGGAATGAGGATCGACAAGCAATAAACATCCGTGTTGAGGTGCGCCCAGAGAAATGCGATGTGAATTCAATACAAGGCGAACTACGTGGACAGAATTACGGTCTACGGTTTTCAAATGACATAATAGAGCAGGTTCGGAAGTATTATCAACTTATTTACAAGCGGTTAATCAAGGCTGGTCTGAATGTGTATGATATTTCAGAGACAGGGACAGAGACCCCACTCCTGGGGTTACTTGTAAAAGACGTCCCCCCGCGCCGCTAAAGGGATTTTAACGATGCTAACCGCTTACTGCTAACTGGTAATCCGATCGACTGCCTGCTGACTGAATGACGGGCAGGCGTCCGTCAACTGTACATCCTCACAAAGATATCCTGGTGCATTCATTGTTTTTGAACCATTGCAAGACTCCCCAGGTGGGTGGACAAAGAAGGCAGGTGTGCTGCAAGAAGGCGTGCTGCAGGTGAACTACGGAGTCTGTCCCTTCTTCGTATATGGATCTGCAATACACACAAAACAATACATGTCCGGGATGCTTTTGAATACAACCCACGAGTCAACCTGGAACCTGGAACCTGCAACCTGCATCTGATTAGGTTGGTGTCACAGGTCGCACACTAAACGTACGGAAGCTCATGGTCGTTCAGTCAAATCTATATGGAAGGTTCTTGGTCTGTGGTAGAAACTGTGTGGTGTAATTCCATACATCTTCGGGCAGCTGTGCAAGTGTTTTGCTGGTTTGTTTTTTTTTTGTAGGAACCGAAAAAACCGGCCACCATGTATCATCATATCCGATCACTTCAATATGGGCAATACTGTGTCGAAAATCGGATTTTGTGAAGGCACTATGCAGTTTAAACCAAACTGAACCTTCCAAGTACTTTACCCAACCAGGTGCAATACAGATTTGTACCCCATTCGCGCAGCTGACCTGTATTCGAAGCACCTGCGATGGATGGGTTGCCAGCAATTGCTTTTGTTCGGGACTGCTGTGCCTATACATCCCCCGTATCGCTGAGTACATTTGCTGCATCACTATATGATCCTCCATATCAGGCCTGAAGCGCTTCAAGAGCAATACACCAGTTGCAAACCAATCCGTACCTGGTATCAAATCTGTCGGTACATCCCTACGTGCTCATTTGGATCAGGTACTTCACACAGTGGCTTTACCCGGTTTAACCCGGTTGAACTCGGAAGGGGCGCGGTTGAACCACTGAACCGCGGTTGAACCGCGGTTGAACCACCGCCAGCGCTGGCGGCGGCGGCCGCGCCAGCGGCGCGCGCTTTTCTGAACAAAATATTTGCATAACCACCTGAAACTGACGCGTGACAAACCTTTTTTAAAAAATGTCCCACCACTGGCTGCAAGTGGTGAACGACCACTACAGCGGGTGGGGGGACCAACAGCTGGTGGACGACTTGCTCACCTTTTTTTTGCACAAACGGCACGACAAAACGGCTATGGAAACAACTTGCTGACCGAATTGGTAACACACAGAGGGCTTCCAAACAGACAAAAAGGGCTACAAAAAAAGCTTTCACAGGATCCGACGCTGTGCGCCTCATTTTGGACCTTGGGATGCCGAAGCGAAGGTATGTGGCATAATGCACACATGCCTACAAGTGGTTCAACGTGGTTCAACGGTGCGGTTGAACCCTTATCACAAATGAACAATTGTGATTGTGCTTCGTGACCACGTTTGCACGGCAAAATAATCGCTTATAGTTGCCCAAAGCATGAACATATGAGTTACAAGGTGTTGCCTGCGTCACAAATGTGAATACCTTGTGGTTTGTACCATCGGACGCTTTTTGGTGCCATGACGACAACCCATTCAACCGCAGGTTCAACCGCGCACTTTATCCCAATTTCTCGGTTCAACTGTCCCTAGGTACAATAAGCTTATTTCGTGGGATGATGCCAAAGAGAAGAAAGCCCGTGCAAGCACCGTCCCATGGACACATTGCTTTCCGTCCTATGCAACGATGGATGAAGCTTGGTCCACGTTAAGTGAAAGAGAAGTACTAAAAACGACCATAATAGATGGAAGAGTTCGGGTTCGTTGGGATGTGGATGATTGGATACAAAATATGGGTCATCAAAGGGATTTGCTAGAAGAAATGCACTTCCCAAGATTTAGGGATGATCACCCCTATGTACTTATAGTGCGTGGTGATGGGTTTCCATGTGGAGCAAGGTCATGGTGCCAAATTGCATGTGGTTTTGCAAACCACATGCAAAAAGCACGAACCTTGCTCTACAATTGGACCCTTGACCTTGCTCTCGTAAGTGAGCATGAAACGGATCTTGTGCGTGTCGTCTTTGGAGAGACACTAACAAAAATACAACAAATAATTGACCGTGGCTACATGTTGCTCCGAGGGTTTTGGGTGCGAACAGTTGTCATTATTGGAGGGGATAGCCCTTGGCTTCGTCATATACCATATCAGATGCCTCGATGGGACGGGCGGCGGCGACAGGAAGATGAGCACGTAGTGCACGCTCAATGGGAAGTTGGTAAGTGAGCACGTAGGGATGTAAAAATATTTTTGCCCCGTGTACACGATTGCGCAACGCCTCAAATACACATGTATCAGTTTTCACGTCACAAATTTCCAATATTTCAATATCAGGACAGGCTGAGAACAGCGCTAATCCCAGCTCCGGAATATTTGGTGATCGTTGAACATTCATTTTATCTTTTTTAACGGTACAAAAAATGCTCCATACACAAAATACTCACTCACTCACTAGATGCCACTGTCTTCCACTGAAAAAACTCTGCAATGACATGCCATACTTCCCTAGGCCATGAAGGTATCATTTTTGAGTCTGCAGAGAAACAGCAAAAATGCCCGTTCTTTTTTTTATTTTTTGTTCATGGCCAATCAGTGATTTTTTTGGGTGTGCAGTCTTCATACCAGTCTGGGAAATGTAGAGACGGGAAACACGGTCTATCTGGAAACCGTTTAATCTGGGAAATGTTCCTTGGGATACGGGAAACACCGTCAATACGAAAACCGTTCAATCTGGGAAATTTTCTTTGGGATACGGGAAACATCGTCAATACGAAAACCGTTCAGTCTGGGAAATTTTCTTTGGGATACGGCTCGGCATTTGGCATTAGGGCCTTGACATCCCAACACTTCATGTGCACTAAATGGTAAATGGTGCTGGTTAGGCCTTATGACTGAACGCTAACATGAATTCCCCCCTGACGCTCGTTACACGCTCTTTGCCAGATATGTTTTTAGGACCGCGATCTGGATGTGTGCCAACGAAGGACGGTGGCGAAGATGATACAATGAACGACGATGAGTTCTCTCAGTACGCAGTTTCCACTATGAGAAGCATCATGGGCGACACTGACATCACACAGTGGGAATGGCTAATAGAATTCAGAGAGTCAGTCCCGTACACCAATCTGCACCTGGGATTTGATATGCGCAAACACATCCCCTCCCCCTCCTCCTTGGCAACGAACAGCAGCATCCACCCAACAATCCATGGTGCACCACCATACTTGATTAATTGACAAAGCCACCTCCTGGCACGTTGTGGAACCATTCGTACGACAGAAAATCACGCCGGGCGGTCACGACAAACGAACAAACAACAACGGCAACAACAACAAACAACAAAAAAAGAAAAACAAAAAAAAGAAAAAGATATGCAGTTCCCCGCTGAAAGTTGGCAGCATGATATTGTTCCGTACCTGAATACAGGCAATCGGATTGCTATGCACCAAACAAGGCGGACTATTGCTAAGAGCGCACCTCGAAAACCTGTGTGTACACCGTGGGAGTGTGTTTGGAGGCCAACCTTGTGTTCGGAAATATGTGACACTTTTTGGTCTACCACTAGCGAACTACTGGAGAACGTTGTGTGGTTTTTGCATGGAATGAAGAAACGAGTATTAAACATGGTCGTTCAGTTTGAAATGGGTTCGAAGCTGCAGTTGTGGTGGTCACAGAACCTGAATTTATTTGTACGCGGATCATATTTGTATCCGTTTCTGGTTGACCTGGTTCCGGTTCCGGAAGACTACTACAAGCAGGTGATAACCGACTACTTCAGCAAGATAAACAGGAAGGCACTGAAAAGAACTAGCAATGCCAACACCGAGGACGAGGAGCCATTTAAGCTCCAACTCACCATTCAGTGCCATACCAGAAGCGACCTATCCGGCCTACACAAGGCGGTGCAGCATGCATTCTGCAGACAACAACTGACGAAAAACCTTTACGTCTATGACGTGTCAACCCCAGTATCCGTAAGCATACTGATTACTGACTACCCACTAAGGAAAGCAAAAACAACAATCCGCATATATGAAACGGATGGCGACGTTGACATGGAAGACGAACCACTATGGAAATCATGTACCTGATTGCAGGTTGTTGGGAATGACGGTGAAGAGACAAGTGGATCCACCTTCCTTTGACTTCAGGTAAGTAGAAAATGCACGGTCACAAAGAAGGTTTTTCCATTACTCGTTGCCTGTTGATTGACCAAACCACCTGGTACACATCACCCCAACGTTCCCGAATATCCACGAATGCCAGACCATCAGCCAGGAGTACCCTATCCACACGGGGTTGGAGTAGGCAAGCATTCCCTAACTGCATATGCAATGCTTGGACTGCTTGCGTGGACGAAATGAATGCCTATGAGAAACCAAGAGGAGGCGCAATTCCCCAAAGAGCTGGGCTGAGCCGAGGCTCTTGAGCATTTGATTTCAACACCACTTCAACACCACACACCAATGAAATGAAGCGTTCGTTGCATTGTGTTCGTTACTGTTGTGAGCGATAGGCACCCCGCGGCAGTTTCGGCGCCCAACACTTTTGGCCCGCATGCGCCTACCCTGGTCGTAGGAGTACGGACACGAGCCTGAGCAGTTATTGTCAATTTGCCTTTTGTTACGGTTCTGCATATCAATTCCCGCATATCAATGCACCTTTCACAGCATGCGGTCTTCAATTCAGGTGAAACAAACTCCTAGCCTGTCACGCTTGATCAATATCTGTACAGACAATAGTATACGAGACCAGATCGTTACATGAAGGGTTCTGACACATAATACGTAGTCCAACACCATTGATTACCCCCTTTGTGACGTCCCAGCTGGTCTCGCTCTGTGTTGTAATGTGGCATTGATATTTTGACGTATTGGCCACGCAATTCGCGTACTCATCACCCCAACGTTCTCGAATATCAACGAATGCCAGACCATCAGCCAGGTGTACCTATTCAACACAGGTTTGCAACAGCTTCATTTTCTTTACTGCACCGATCAACGGTGCGTATTGCCTGCATAACTCCTGGATGCTGACCAGTAATCAGGTGATTATTTCAGGATATTTGACGCCATACACCTCACTGGTGGGATGTGCTTGATCTGATGGGATGTGCTTGATGATATCCACTATGTGTGGAAAATGCTGGTGCACCTCTTGTGCCACCAGACCCCACCGTACAACATCTTGGTCATCGTTACCAGGGGCCCTTTCAACATAACGATATGTGACGGGGCGGAGGTGACACAGAGCATCCAATACCTGTGTGCCGTCAAGTGCCTGTATATCCCTTTTGAAGCGTTCATCCGACGTCCAACTGGAATCGATACCGTTACACCAAACCTTCCCTAGTGACCCCTTTTGCACACCATGGTGCCATGTCCTATGTTCAACCGGTGTTCAACTGACTTCACCTGGGCCCTTGAAACACCCCTGAACAGCGGTTGAACACCCCCACCGCGCGTAGTGCAATTTTACCAAAAATTAAACTTTTGACGTATCACCATGCCATTCCAAACCATCCATGACGATGTACCATGCTTTTAACAACATACTAATGCCCAATGCACTATTCCATGCCATACCCCTCACATTGCCACTCCCTTTCTTTCATGTCCAAGAGTAGCGTCAACGCCGCCTTGGTGTTCAACCATGCGGTTGAACACCCCACTTGACACATTCCCCTAAGCTTTGACCTTCATTGTGGTCCTTTGGCTTCCATTCTATCGTGGATGGTGTTCAGAGGTTTTTGCAGTGTGCACCTGCCTTATCCAAATCAATTATAACCACAAAACCATGGATTTTCTGCTACTTTCATATTGCCGCCCATACGCGTTCGGCCATGTTCAACTGCGTGTTCAACCGCGCGGTTGAACACGGTTGAACACGGTTGAACACGGTTGAACACACACTGGAGCGCGTTAGGAGAAATGCCGCACGTAATCGCAATCACACAACAATGGCCATACATGCAACGCACCATGGTATGCATGTAGGACATGTAGAGCACCTATTTTTCGGCATTTCCAAGTCAAGGATCAACCGGACGGCATCCTTGGGTGTAAACACCCTTTCCATGACCTTCCGGTCATTGCGTCGACTACGCCGCCCACTACCCATTCTAGTCTTGAGGCGTTCCCATAGTGTACGACCACCCTTGGATGCGGTGAACAAGTTGACCAAATCACTCATCAATTCATCCGATTGTAATCCAGTGTAGTGATCTGCAATACATTGCTTCAAGTTTGACGTTGGCATTTTTGATTGTAAAATGAGAGGGATCCTTGCATACAAGTAAGAAACCACAATGGGGAATCTCTTGGTGCTCTAATTTGTTCTTATTGTTACGTTACTTTTGGTGACACTACCATATTGCACAAAGGTGAAATTAAATATTCTTCAATTCAATGCGTCATGTATATAGTAAAAAGCGAGCAGGTGGCAACTACTACACACCATGTGCATTCCCTTTACCGCCACATGTTGGCCACCACGTGCCGGCTCCAGTTTTCATGTATGTGGTCACCACACCGCCACCTGCCCATTGGTAGTAGGTTCCAGGTTTTAACTGGGTTTTAGGGAACAGCTCAAAACCAAAATTGTGGGACAGGCTACATTTACCAATTAACCACTGTTGAACGCGTGATCGCGCGAGCACGCGCCAGCGATTGGCGCGATAGGCCAGTTGAACTGTTCAACCGCGTTCAACCGAGTTCAACTGGGGGGTTGAACAGCAACATGCTGTTCAACTGGGTTCAACCGCTGTTCAACCGCTACGCTCAAAGGTGTGCAAAAGGGGTCACTAGGGTTGTGCTGGACAAAGAGTGCTGCATTAATTACACTCACCCTTCTATCACCATCCAATCTTCCATTTGCACTTTGAAAGTTCCAATTATCGCGACCAGACCAGAGATCAATGCTTAGACCATTGTGGATGATACGTCCGGTCTTCACATTTTCACCTTTTAGAACCTCTAAAATGTCGATACGTTTTGGAGCACTACCATCAAAGACAGCTTCCCCATTTCCATTAACCTTTATCTCAAGTTTGTTTGCCACCTTTGTTGCTGTGGCTGTGGTCGGTGTTGTGATGTCAACGCTCTTTGCAACACTACCACAGCCTTTTGTTGTCCATCGATTTTTATCTCAGGTTTCCGTGCCACCTTTGTTGCTGTGGTTGCTGTGGTTGCTGTGGTTGCTGTGGTTGCATGGCCAGCAGTGGTCGCATGGCCAGCATTTGTTGCGGTACCATTGAGACTGCCCGTAATAGTCCCTGTCACTGTCAGCCCGCCCACGACCTTCACGGCACTGTTGTTGCCCTGTCCGTCCGTCGTGCCCCTCAGGGTGCCCACGTTCGCCAGCATCACGGGGACGGGGTTGTTGTTGGCATCCTTGGCGCCCGACAGCGTGCAAACACCGGCAAGATTGCCACCGTCAAGGTCCAGATTCCCCGCCACCTTGACGGCACTGGTGTTGCCCTGTCCGTTTGTTGTGCCCCTCAGGGTGCCCACGTCCGCCAGCGTCACGGGGACGGGGTTGTTGTTGGCATCCTTGGCGCCCGATAGCGTGCGGACACCGGCAAGATTGCCACCGTCAAGGTCCAGATTCCCCGCCACCTTGACGGCACTGGTGCCGCCCTGTCCGTCTGTCGTGCCCCTGACGGTGCCCACGTCCGCCAGCGTTATGGGGACGGGGTTGTTGTTGGCATCCTTGGCGCCCAACAGCGTGCGAACACCGGCAAGATTGCCACCGTCAAGGTCCAGATCCCCGGCCACCTTGACGGCACTGGTGTTGCCCTGTCCGTCCGTCGTGCCCCTCAGGGTGCCCACGTCCGCCAGCGTTACGGGGACGAGGTTGTTGTTGGCATCCTTGGCGCCCGATAGCGTGCGGACACCGGCAAGATTGCCACCGTCAAGGTCCAGATTCCCCGCCACCTTGACGGCACTGGTGCCGCCCTGTCCGTCTGTCGTGCCCCTGACGGTGCCCACGTCCGCCAGCGTTATGGGGACGGGGTTGTTGTTGGCATCCTTGGCGCCCAACAGCGTGCGAACACCGGCAAGATTGCCACCGTCAAGGTCCAGATCCCCGGCCACCTTGACGGCACTGGTGTTGCCCTGTCCGTCCGTCGTGCCCCTCAGGGTGCCCACGTCCGCCAGCGTTACGGGGACGAGGTTGTTGTTGGCATCCTTGGCGCCCGATAGCGTGCGGACACCGGCAAGATTGCCACCGTCAAGGTCCAGCTTCCCCGCCACCTTGACGGCACTGGTGCCGCCCTGTCCGTCTGTCGTGCCCCTGACGGTGCCCACGTCCGCCAGCGTCATGGGGACGGGGTTGTTGTTGGCATCCTTGGCGCCCAACAGCGTGCGAACACCGGCAAGATTGCCACCGTCAAGGTCCAGATCCCCGGCCACCTTGACGGCACTGGTGTTGCCCTGTCTGTCCGTTGTGCCCCTCAGGGTGCCCACGTCCGCCAGCGTCACAGGGACGGGGTTGTTTTTGGCATTCTTGGCGCCCGACAGCGTGCGGACAGCGGCAAGATTGCCACCGTCAAGGTCCAGATTCCCCGCCACCTTGACGGCACTGGTGCTGCCTTGTTCGTCTGTCGTGCGCCTCAGGGTGCCCACGTCCGCCAGTGTCACGGGGACGGGGTTGTTGTTGGCATCCTCGGCGCCCAACAGCGTGCGAACACCGGCAAGATTGCCACCGTCAAGGTCAAGATCCCCGGCCACCTTGACGGCACTGGTGTTGCCCTGTCCGTCCGTCGTGCCCCTCAGGGTGCCCACGTCTGCCAGCGTCACGGGGACGTGGTTGTTGTTGGCATCCTTGGCGCCTGACAGCGTGTGGACACCGGCAAGATTGCCACCGTCAAGGTCCAGATCCCCCGCCACCTTGCAGCACTGGTGTTGCCGTGTCCGTCCGTCGTGCCCCTCAGGGTGCCCACGTCCGCCAGCGTCACGGGGACGGTGTTGTTGTTGGCATCCTTGGCGCCCGACAGCGTGCGGACACCGGCAAGATTGCCACCGTCAAGGTCCAGATCGCCGGCCACCTTGACGGCAATGGTGCCGCCCTGTCCGTCTGTCGTCCCCCTCAGGGTGCCCACGTCCGCCAGCGTCACGGGGACGGGGTTGTTGTTGGCATCCTTGGCGCCTGACAGCGTGTGGACACCGGCAAGATTGCCACCGTCAAGGTCCAGATCCCCCGCCAGCTTGACGGCACTGGTGTTGCCGAGTCCGTCCGTTGTGCCTCTCAGGGTGCCCGGCTCCGCCAGCGTCACGGGGACGGTGTTGTTGTTGGCATCCTTGGCGCCCGATAGCGTGCGGACACTGGCTAGATTGCCACCGTCAAGGTCCAGATCCCCGGCCACCTTGACGGCACTGGTGCCGCCCTGTCCGTCTGTCGTGCCCCTCAGGGTGCCCACGTCCGCCAGCGTCACAGGGACGGGGAAAGGGACGGGGACGGGGTAGATGGACACCGTCTCCATTATTCGCCGTATGATAACCGGCAACCCATGGAGTGCTGGCAGTGTGCCATTGGCCTGGGTATGGGACGCAGTGGGTATGACCGCTCCATTCCAAACCCAACGGCAGTTTGTCCTACCTGAAGCAACAAGAGGATGTCGTCGTATTCGAGCAACCCAGGCAAAATGCCATTCATCACAAGGATTCTCACACGAGGATTGGATTCAAAAGCGACATTCGGTGGCGACAAGCGGATGAGGCAAGGTGGTGTATCGAGGACTACTACGAGGCAGTGGTGGTTCTGTTGGTGGTGCAGTCGGTAGAACAAGATTACCAACCTGCCAAATGCTGGGTGAGTTGCCGGTACTTTACAGGCAATACATGGAATGTGGTAACGGGAATGCTGAACTGATTCCTATGGCCGCGATAATACGATCCAGTAACTGCATGCTACCTCGGCGTGGAGACATTTTGCGGCTGTTGAGTCGCCATGGCAGATTTAGGATGCAGCAGACAGACGGCACTGTTCTAATTGGTGTCACATAATCTCGGAATGAACCTATCCTTCGTATACCTTCATACATAGGGAATTGCATCAGTGCCTTTGTTCAGTGGTGCCACATACCCTCCTCCTTCTGTGTATTTTTTTTGTGATTTTCACCCTAACGTGGTTTGCAGTCGGGGGTTGGCGGCTGGGGGTACGAACGTGGATGCGCCTTGTGTGCCGACCACCTTCCATCCACCAATCTCATGTTGTGTGCAGTTGATTGGTTTTTTTTGGATGATGAGCAACGGCGGTGCGATGACGATGGCGTTGATCGGTTGTGACGATGGTCTGCACCACGATCGGTTCAATCTACAGGAATCTGAATGGGATGGGTTTTTTTTTTTTTTTTTTTTTAGGCATGTTGGTCTCCCGCCCAAAACACACAATCATTGCGCATCTGCGAGGTTCCTCGAAGGACTGCTGCAGTATTTACAATTTCAAAAAACAGAGCAAATCTGGGGTGCAATGCACTGCCCTTTCGGCACCATAGGCCACAAAAAAGTCTGTTTTGAAAAAGAAACAAGGCAGGCTTTCCCCTGCAGGTTGACTGTGTCGGATGAAGCCTATATGTAGGCTAAAAAAAGTTGGATGTGTTTGTGTGTCTTTTGAAATAAATAAAAAGGGGAAACAGGCAAAAGCAAAGGCACGAGGCAAGTCTGTGGTGAACACATGCAACAGCTCAGTGAGTGTATTAGTGGAGTTCATCGCAGTCCTTTTCAGGGCCTTGCAGAAGTTCAGGGTTCGTGCGGCGAAGGTGTTCAAATTGATTGATGAGATATATAGCCACATGTGCTTTATATCTGCTTCCGGTCTGAGAAGAAACCTTGCACTGATCTGAATGGGATGGGTTGTTGTACATCCGGTCAGCGGACGCCGTTCTACCCTATGGCATCACAATCTTTCCGTACACCTTCCACTATGACGCCACGGGTTTTCTGTGCTACGTGTACAACGAGATAGACAGTTCCTCTACCCCATGGGGCTTGTACGATGGACTCGTCCCAGTGGTACATCTCCCGCCATCCCTGGTAAAGTCGACAGAGATTGAACGTGACACCGTTTACCGCGCGGTGTGCCGCGAAAACACCGGCATCGACCTGACTGTCCACTGTCGCCGGGATGACGGTGACCAGTTCTTCTTCCCCTACGAGTACACCACTGACGTCCGCAGCACGTCCAGGCCACCACCACGGAGACAGTGTGAACTTGTGGCGGTATTGGCGCGAGCACACAGTGACGGGGATTGGCTGACTTTTCGGCACTTGATCAACCGCCTTCGGGTGTGCCCGAGTGGTCACACCCTCCGTCGCATCAACTACAACCCCAAGAACCACGTCCTCATACCCTACTTCAACAAGGCGGATCGCAATCCAGTGCACATGAATTGGTACACCAAAATGACAGAAATCCCCGACACACTCGGTGTGATGGAATCCTACCGGCGTTTCTGTCGAGCGACAACCACACCACCATCATCCCCAGTGAATGCTAAGATACGGGTCGCGGCGGCAGAAGATGGGGTTGGATGAAGACCAATAAGCACGACACGACGCACGGAAGACTCCTATACTCCCGCGAGGTTGACTGCAGGCGACTGCAAGAGAAATCTGGTCCATCGGAGACGGGCACTCACAGGACTGTGAGGGGCAAGTTCGACCCTTCGGGGTTCGTTGCGTTTTTTGACTCTCATTTGCTTGCAATGCATGTAGCAGGTAGGGTGAAAACCTCTGCGCTGCTGACTGGTGACCTTTGAAGTGTTGTGCTATGCCACTGGGGAGTCTGGGTTCAAGTGAGGGCATTCTGTGTACCCCAGGGGGCGCCGCAACGACTGCAAGAGGGGCGAGTTCGACCCTTTGGGGGTTCATTTCCCTCATTTGAGGGACAAGATTGGCGCACATGTGTTGCTGAGCAAGGAGGCCATGATGGCGGCTGTGGCAAGGCGCAGTGGACGGGCCCCTGACGTGATGAAGAGCTGCACCTGCCTGCAGCAGGTCCAAGTCAGCATTTTTTGCTGTGTCTGTAGTTTCACCTCTGTGGGTTTGAGGGCATTCGGTCGCACCCTAACGCTTGGACCGGCCAGCATGTCCAACGTGGAGGTAGGGTTAGCCGCCAACATGCTACTGCAGACGGTGTTATAAAAAAAAAGAAATATATAAAAAAGTCGACATGCCACGTATCAGAGGAGCAGCAGACAAGTATCCACCAGAAGATACAGAGAATCAATCGAAACACAAAAGGCGATCAAGGGTTGCACTTATACACCTTATCTCCACTCTGAGTAAACATTTTAGGTCACTGTTTGATGACGACATTCTCCGTGAAATGCAATGGATCAGAAGGAATGGTATACCTGTCATCGAAGGCTATTTTCCTGGTAATACAGCGACACGGCCAAGCGAATTCAACTGGGCATGGTACCCACCAAAGGGGCGATTTGTGAGTACAGATGTACTGGAAAAAGCGTACCCGTACACCTGGGATGTTGAGCTGATGGATATGATTGATTATCATCTGCAAATACAGCCGCCAATACAACCCATGTTACCACAAAGGGCGCTCCCCATCGACATCACGTCCTATATGAGCGAATGGCCAGATAACCAATGGCCATATTATGGCCAGATAACTAATGGCCATATATCGCCACAACAGGTGGAACTCAAGATTCGCTGGCCCAGATTTGACAGGGATGCATACCAAAAACTGGTGTTGTTTTTAGACCAAGCGATGCCTACCAGTTCCATTGGATGGGACTTCGAATGGAACGACGACACTCTCATGATACGAATGGTGGGACAGATACGCGCAAAATTACAGAGGCCGATGCCCTACGTTAAACGGCTAATTTCAAGGTAAAATCTCATTGCATCGACGACCAATTCACATATATATCACGTATACCACTGGCCATTTCGGCCACCACATCGGGATTGTCTATTCCCGGAGGCCATGATTGTTCGTGTGTGCTTCAGTTGTGTCTCTTTGGTGATGGGTCTTTCTCGCATGTGCCGTTCACACAAATCAAAAAGAAAGTGGCTATTTTAGGTAACAAAAGCGCACACACCGTAAAGGCACCACAAAAACCCTGTTTTTTTCACCCATGGGCAAGTGCAAAAGCGGTGTGGCGACCGTCTGTGTAAACAATAGAATTTTTGACAGATTTACAAAATTTTAACAGAGTGAAAAAAACAGGTTCCGGCTTTTGGGGTGTGTAACCTTAGGTAACTTTAGGTAACGTTAGCTGGGTTACTACTGCGGCACCTGCGGCTGCTGCTGCTCCCCGACAAAGGCGCTGAGGACAGGTGGTTTGTGGTTACACGTTTTGCATTACTGCTTCCATTTCCATGCAAAATGCGTCTCCATGGCAACGATTTCAGACGCCAGGTTACGGTTGACCGGATGCACCGCTATGTGTGACTGTTGCATTTGATCGTTTTCAGCAACGGCAAAGAATCCTGCTGTCAGAAAGTTGATGCATGCCATGGCCCTACGCTCTCCTTTGTGTTTCGTTCTTTGTAGTTCACGCATGCATTTGGAAAATGTCTGATCATTCCAAAGAAGTTGTGGCAATGTCGGAAGGAGAAAAGGAAGACAAAATTCGGCATATAGAACGCATCATCCGATCAAAGCCATTTCCGTACGGAACGGTGACGCTTTCAGAGATTCGATCACGTGTATACCCACACATACAATATACAACGACCTTGAAAGAGTACATTCGACAGAGGCATGCGTCCAAGCTATGTTTGGTGGGACACCTGCACGACAAAGCGCAAACACGGGTATGCCTACACGAGGACGCACATCGTTTTCACGTCGCCGACCTAGCCAGTTACCATATCGAAGTATACGCTGAAAGGGTCATAATGGCGGTCGCGGTGCTGGCTGCATCCGAAGGCATCGGTTTGTTGATAAAGATATCCGAACTCGTTGTAACGTGGGACTACTGGTTTGACAGATACATGCGCAATCTAGACAAGGGCGAACGGAATCTAGGCATGGACCTTCTCAGCATATTGGTATCCGTACCGAGGCGACATGCTGCGTAGCATCCGCCGGCGGCTGCGTAAATCAGAGACGGCCCAGACACTGGTGGAACTAAAGGACACCAGTGACGGTGATGTGACGATCCGGTTGACAGAATGACCGCGGCACCCAACCCTTTCCTGTTCACTCTTTGCATGAAGATAACACGGGAAGAGGTTCGTTGGGACCCGTTGGCCTTGTGCATAAGCCACCTAACCTAACGATGACTGTGAACATGGGTTCACAGTCACCGCCTTCGGGTGTGCCCGAGTGGTCACACCCTCCGTCGCAGGCACTACAACCCCAAGAACCACGTCCTCATACCCTACCTCGACAAGACGGATCGCAATGCGGTGCACATGAATTGGTACACCAAAATGACAGAAATCCTCGACACACTCGGTGTGATGGAATCCTACCGGCGTTTCTGTCGCGACGACAACCACACCACCATCATCCCCAGTGAATGCTAAGATACGGGTCGCGGCGGCAGAAGATGGGGTCGGATGAAGACCAATAAGCACGACACGACACACGGGAAGACTCCTATACTCCTATGTATATACGATGCATAGCAATTGCAGTCTCGCGTACCATCGGCTACGGCTCAACAGCGAGGCAGGCCCAACAGCGATGAACCCTAGCACCAACTTGCCAGTTCCCTGCAAGGTGCTTGTTTGCCAAAAATGGCATTGCACCTACGGCGTGCCACACCACATGGCACATGCGCACCCTGGTGTGTCCCATGACTATGCCGGGTGCAGCGAAGAAGAGAAAACAAAGGTGTTGCAAGCCTTTGACAATTTTCGGGCCTTATTGGCACCGAAGGCGAAGCCTGTTGCGCCGCCAGCTCTGCCCACTGTTCTCCCTGCTCTTCTCTTTGGGCCAAACTAAGGTAGTAGTAGCAGTGGCAGTAGTAGTAGCAGCAGCTCGTCCACCAATGCCTCCTCCAGTACGAGTGCACCCTCCAGCAGTAGTGCCCCGTCAGGCACTAGTGACTATGTGCCATGGGAATCCATGTCTGATGGGACGGCAGCCTGCCGCGTCACAAGAGCACAAGCAGCCCGGCCAAAGAAGCGTGCTCGCCCCAAGAGTACTGGCAAGAGGGCACGCGACGAGTGGAAGGATGATTCGGATGCTTGAGGCCCCTCTCCTCCCTTCGCTTCTCTACATATATATATATATATATATATATATATATATATATATATATATATATGTATATATATATATATATATATATATATATATATATATATTGAAGCGGTACCCAGAACCCCATAGCTAGGGTAAGGCATACAACCGGTCTCCGGTCCACTAACCCCATGCACGGAAGGGAAGACCGGTCTCCGGTCCACTAACCTCATGTACGGAAGACGCCCGTTGACGCCCGGTTAGAGCCCGGCGGGAGCGTGTTCCGTGCCGTAAAGCCCCGCATCGGCAACCGATGCACCGCCAGCGGAGATTTATATATCGGAATATCAGGAATCAACAGGGTTTTATTTTCATATTGTTTCCGTCAATTTTTACGCTTCCGTTCTGATATTCACTGTTTTGACAGCTGGCGGTTAGCTCGCGACTTTAGCGTAACCGCCAGTTTAACTGTTATATACAGATATTTTAGCGCAAATCGTGACGAAGGGTCTAAAGTCTTCAGGAATTGCATTGATGCATCCGCAATTTCCACATTCTACACTCGCAACCTTAATCCGAATTTTTCAGGATGGCGAAATCGGATTTTCGACTTCGACATCCCCGCAGTTGATTTGACCTCTTTCGAGTGGACCTACGTGCTTCCCTATGCACGAATCAACTTTCCTTTTGTCTTGCCCTCCATTTGTCTTAGAGATATGGGCAAAACAAAGTTGATTCGTGAGGCCAATTGTAAGGGTCATATCTCGTGCCGCTTGCGAGGAATGACAATAAGGAAACGTGGGATGTATTCACAATACTCCCAACGTAATTTAGGAAGCATTATACGCCTTGCGTTTCCACACGTGCGCGCTAGCATAATGGATCATGGTCAAGAGGGTAGAGTTTGCGTTATAACTCTTTGGCCATGAAATTGCGTGCGTTAAGATAACTTTCGAGTGTAGCGCGCGAGTGTTGGTGTTGCATAGGAACTCTCCTTGAGTTCCTATGAGCGATTGACACAAAGTTATGCCCTTGGAGGGGCATGACATATCGTCGGGGGAGCTACCTTTTGGGGCAATATGGAGTATGTGCCTTGTGTTGTGTTGCGTGCCCATTTGGCGGGTCCATCGCTCTAAGCCAACCCCGCCAATGGACCTCATATTGTGTAAGCCCCTTCTCCATACTCCCTACGATCAATTGCAAGATTAACCTTCGTGGAGGGAAGCTTGTGTGGGGATCCCGAAGCGATGTGTTGGGAGCAAGGTGTGTGTTTTGCAATTTTCCATAATTTCATGTGCCCACTTGGGAAGTAGCGCTCGTGACCTTTCAAAGTGCCCCAAGTGGAGCACATATGTGGAATCGAAGGTCATTGGTGTCAAGTCATTATGTTTAGAAGTATTAGTTGATTGCACGATCCAAGCCGAAGATATTATAATATAATTGTGCACCTTTCAAGGCACTTTTGTGTATCTTTGTGCCAATTTTGCCGTTTTTGGCCCGTCATGATGTCAAGTGGCGACCGTGTATTTCAGGTTTGCGCTCAATTGACAGCATGACCCAAGTATGATATGAGGGTACATACTTTGGTGCCCAACATATCTTGGACCCGGCGGATAACTCCTCTTGGGGTTGGCACACCGTGGCCGCCATGTTGGCGATTTGGGACTATCCCAAATCATGGGCTCACTTGGCGACCCTGCCATTCCGAAAACCGGAGGAGTTGGGCGACGCCCAAAAGATATGTTGGACACACATGACTTGATACCAATCCCATGGCACACTCTGGTCCAAGTCGGGCATGTGCCTCATTTGCCCCAACCATGAGTGTGCGCATTTTTGGCCATTTTGAGCAATTTTCCACTTTTGCTGCCCGCCGTGCACTATGTTGAGCCCACCCGTGCACGCCGGACGCATGGACCAATGGACCATATATGACATGGGTGTTATGTTTATTGGTCCCCATGGTTCACACACCACGTGGGCGAAGCGGAGCAACCTTCGTTAAGGTGCTAGCCCAACGTGAGTGTGGGCAATTTTGCCATTTTGGCATTTGTGAACCCAATTGGGATTGCCACCATGCCAAGTGGCATGGAGATCTTTGAGAGCTAAGGGCATGGCAGTCTTTGTTCGACTCCCGGTGGATTGCGTATGGAATAGCGGATCCGATCTCCAAGCCGGCGTGCAGATATACTATTGGGAGCACCCCGAATTTTGGCTCATTTCGAGCAGCCAAAATGACCCCATTTTGGGACCCCAATTTCCCCCGTCCGTGTGGTCAATTGGCGGCCCCATTTCTCTATGCCCACAGGAAGCCCGGACTCAACTCCAAGTTGTACACTCAGATAAAAGTCCTAGGTCCTGCCTCCTACCCTGTGGGCCATTGGCCTTGCCCTGGCCGGGCGAGCCACGCGTGAAAATGATGCCAATTTTGGTGATTTTGGCATCATGACCCCACTTGACGAACCCGTGGTGCCCTGAAGCCGGGACCTCAGAGGGAACCAGGTTGGGTGAGGGCTCCAGGGAGTTCGTACTCAAAGGGCATAGGGTCAGTTGCCTCGTCCCTACCTCTGGCGGGTCCAGACGAGGGGTTTTTTTTGGAGTTTTCGGAGCTAATATCAGTTTGGGCTGAAACAGCCCATTTTCTGCTACCAACTCCTAGGGGATAATGGCGGGGCCATATCTCTAGCTCAGAGGGGAATTGGGACCTGCCGTTAGGGGAGCATAGGGAGGGACTGTCCGTAGGCCTTGGAGCTACTTGGTTTTCAGGAACTCGCCTGTGGCTGGGCGGGACACCCTCCCCATTGGCAGGGTTTCAGGGTCCGGACTGAGCAGGGCATGGGTTGTGTTTGAGCCCCCGCCCCCACAAGCCACTGAGAGGGTCGGACCTGGGATTGGGATATGAGTTGGGACTGAGTGTCCATTGTCCTGTGATGCCCTTACCCCAGTCCAGTCCTAACCCCATGTGTACATATCCTGATGTGTTGCTGTACATACTTTCGTTCCCTTGTGCAGAGTGGCAAGGATCCTGAAACGCTTTGTCTCATGACACGAGCGTAATTGATGCCCCTGTGAGCGCAGTGCTTTGCCTGCCTGCTTGCTTGTGCGTGTCACCGCAGCGTCCCGTGGCCGGGCCCCCCACGGGAACGCGTCAAAAGCGTTTCACCGCCGCGGGGTTACCCATCCCTCGCGTGCCACTCGGGGCCACCAACCCCGAGCAGCGCGGCGCAGCGGCTCGCAGCTCGCAGCTCGCAGCGCAGCGCAGCAGCTCGCAGCGCAGCGCAGAGGCTCGCAGCGCCGCCCAGCGACAGCGCCGAGTTCGTCACGGAGCCCGCAGCGCCGTCCAGAGCATCGCCCTGACCGCGCCGCGACCGTGAAGGAGGTGCACAGACTAGGACTCCTGCATCAGCTAGTCTCATCGGCCGACCAGCAAGGCCGCGCCAACCACCTCCACAACCACCGGCTGACCAGCACCAGCCGCATTCCCAGCCCAGTGCTGCAGTATCCGCCTCAACAAACACCACCAGGACCAGTTCGTTGAGCGGAACGAGTGCACACCAAGGACCTCAAGACCAACTACGCCCCCGCTGCCATGGTAAACTGGCAAGAAGCGGGTAGAGTGTGGCCGCGGCCCCACCCCCATGCAGCGCACCTACTGCGTGGGTTGGTTTGGGACCAGCACTACCGCCACAGCCAACCCCAGTGCGAAGGCGGCATGCCCGGGAGCTTCGAGCTCCGCACGGACATGGCCCCCGACCGCCTGCTGGCCGTGGAGGACTGGCTGCGGGCGGGAGGGTTTGCCTTCCGCTTCCAGCAGAGGCGGTGGAGGACCTGGACCCGGCCGGACAGGCCCGGCGAAGGGCTGCGCCCCGACGGGATTGAGGAGGACGAGAACTCCAACGAGTACCCGTCGGGCGCCTCGATCAATGTCTCCATGTGGGACATGATCGAAAAGAACTTCCCGGAACCGGGGAGCGAGCGCAGGCTCCAGGGCAGCAGCAGCGCGTCTCCGGGGGAGGAGAAGCGGTCCGCCGGGGACACGAAGCGGGACCGGAAGTGGCGGGAGTACCAGGAGTCCCTGGCCGCCGAAGCCGCCCAAGTCGCCAAGGGCGGAACCCCAGCCCCCAGTCCCCAACGGGCCAATGGCGGTCACCACCCCGGCCACGCCACCCTTGGCGACTTCATCCAAGTCGCCAAGCAGACCCAGGCCAAGCCCCGTCCGCTGCTCCTGAGGAAGTCAGGCCCCAGCAGCGACGTGGAGTCGGCCCACCGCGGGAGGATGCCGGCCGACCAGGCCAGCTCCAGCAGCAGCGTCGCTCCCGACCATAGGGACGTGGCGCGCGCCTGTGAGCGCGCCTGTGGGGTGCCCTGCAACCTTCGGGTTGCCCGGCAACGGGCCAAGCAGCACAGCGCTGCCGTGGAGGGCGCCGTCGGCATCGCCCAGGAGGAGGCTGCGGAGTGGGCGCATGGCATGGCCATCCACGCCCAGACCGTGGCGGCCATTGCGGCCGGACTCACGGCCGTAGCCGCCCATGGGGCAGCGACTGCCCAGGTCAACGGTGAGTTGGCGGCAGCCGACGAGGAAGCCCGCCTGACGCAGGAGGCCATTGCCTGCAAGGAGGCCGAGGTGAAAGCGCTGGAAGAGGGGCTTGCCCAAGAGGGGGCAAAGAAGGAGGCGGAGGAAAGGGCCCACGCCGAAGCGACGGCTAAGGCCCAGGCGGACGCCGCCAAGAAGGACACCATCGAGCGCGCGCGACAGAAGGTCGCTGAGGAGAGGGCCAAGACGGAGGCGGAGCTGGCGGCGTTGGAAGCGGACAAGGCTCGGCTGCAGCACGCCCGGAATGCCGAAGCGGCTCGTGCCCGGGAGGAAGCCGAAGCGCGAGCTGCCGCAGCCACAGCTGCCGCAATGGAGGAGGCAGAGGCCAAACTCCGCCACGAGAGTCCCCCGGGAGGATCACGAGTGGAGACCCTTCGAAAGCTTTTCGAAGGGGACGCCTCCTCCAAGATGACGCTGGACGAGGCCGACACGGGCAGCAGTGGGAGCAGTGGCCCCACTGCCCATCGACGGAGGAAGGGCAAGGGGAAGACCCCCGAGAGGCCGCGGAGGCCAGCGGGTGGACACCCCCATGACAGTGACCCCTTCTTTACCGCCAGCGACGGGGATGAACGAGGCCGCCGACATTGCCAAGTGGTGGCTTAGACGGGCGGAGGAGGCGGAGACGTCCCCATGGAACCGGAAGGTGAGGATGAGGATCTCCCTCCTCCCTACCGGAGCTCGGAGTCTTCCGAGACCGAAACGCCCAGGTGGGGCGACATGGACGAGGATGACGACATGGACTTCGGCATCACGAAGAAGCGCCCATCCTCGGACCCACCGAGGCGACCCGGCGGGGACCCGCCGGGACTCCCTGGCGGAGGACCATCAGGACCCCCTGGAGGACGCCCACCAAGTGGACCCCCTGGAGGCGGACCACCGGGCGGGGGAGGACCCCCTGGACCGGGCGGACCTGGCGGAGGCCCTCCTGGAGGACCCCCTGGGGACCCCGACGATCCACCAGGGAACGGCGACCCGGATACCACCTGGCGGTGGATTGTCTACCTCCGCAGGAGGGTCCAGTTCCTCGAGCGCGAGGTAGACACGGGCAAGGGCGAGATGACTCGCATCGCCAGGGTCGCCGCGCGCGCGCAGAGAAAGCTGGACATCGCCAGGGGCGAGACCAAGTCGCTGAACAAGGTCATCAGCGGCCTGCAGCAGAGGCTGGACGCGCTGGAAGCCCGTGGGAGCGTCGGCAGCGACCACCCACCCCTGGAGTCTGGCTCGTCGGACGACGGCTGGGGACCCGGACCAGGTCCAGGCAGACCCCACGCCCCCGGCGGAGCCCCCAGGAGTCGCCCCAGCGCCAGTGCCCCCTCTCTCACCGCCCCCTCTCACCACAGCGCGGGTGGCCGCAACGAACGCGTGCCGCCCGGCAGTGGCAGTGAGGATTGGCGTGATGAGTGTCTCAGCGCGGAGCACCGCAACCGCTGTGCTCCACCGCCGACACCGGTACGCCCCCGGCGCCCCGCACCAGCCCCTGAGCCAATCTCAATGGCTGGTGGACGTTAGGGTGGACTCAGGGATGAGGTCCCCAGAGGAGATGTGGAGTGGGATGTCGGTGAAGTTGACGAGGACCTGGACCTGGAGGTGTTCGACATCAGCCCGCCGCGTGGTGTACGACGGGAGGCCGCTGAACGCAGCCGCCGGCGCCGTGATGAGGATGCGTACATGGAAGGAGTACGGCGTGAACATCTAGGTTCAGCGTACATGGAGGAACCGCGGCGTAGCCACAGGGATTCCATGGAGGAGATGGACGTGGCGGCCGTGGGAGTCCGTGGGCGAGGCCGATGGGAACCTCGGTCGACCTCCCGGCCGGCGTTCATGGTCTCTAAGGCCGCGGATGCCGCCGTGTGGGAAGACTTGAAAGACATCAAGCCCCCCATGTACGATGGCAACCCCCTCAACCTCGACCGCTTCTTGGAGAAGCTGGACGATTGGGGGCTGACCATCACTGAAGACATGCCTCCCGCGGATGCGGAGAAATATGTCTTCAGACGGTTCAGGTACCGCCTGCCGGAAGTGCTCGGAGAGCTATACTTCGTGGCGACCAAGGAGGGGAGAATCAAGACCCTCAAGGAAGCCAAGAAGTGGCTCAACGAGCAGGAGCGGGTGGACGCTCCGCAGGTGGCTGCCAAGCGGTGGAAGTCCATCAAGCTTCAGCATGATGGACGGGAGATTCGCCTACGGGACTGGCGAGACTTCCGAGGGCATTACACCCTCTTCCGCCGCAGCGTGGAGGATTGGAACGAGGGTGACGAGCAGGCTCGCCTGCTCTCCATGCTGCCGGAGGCATGGATCAAGAGGGTCACCAAGGAGGAATCCAAGCGGGCCAAGTCCAACCACACGGTCAAGATGATGCTCCCCAAAGAGTATCATACGAACGTGGTGGCTTGGACGAGGAAGAACCTGGCCCGGGATGTCAAACGGCACTCCCTGCGTAACGTTCTCCTCATCACCGTCTCGGGCGATCGCGAGAAGACCGCGATGTGGCGCCTTGACGAGTGTGAGTTGAGCGGCCAGACCATCCGTCTGCAGGCCATCCCGGCGCGGATGAGCTGCGACGAGATCCTGGCCTGGGTTGGCGAGGAAGTACTCAAGGAGTACCCAAACCTCCACCACACCCGCGGGTTGAGGCCCGGCGACCGCGACGTCAACTACGTTGGCGAGGGATCTGGCGGGGAAGCTGCCATGAACCCAGCGGGAGCCGACGGCGATGAAGCTCTCGTCGACGATGACGACGATGAGCCCGCCGAGATGGCCGTTTGTGCCTTCGTGGCCCACAACCTGAGCGCGGGGAACAAACAGGGAAGCTGGAAGCCCCTCCAGCCGGGTTGGAAGAAGAAGGAGAAGAGGGACCCTCGCCGCATTGGCGACCCTCCGCTGTCCTTTGGGGAGTTCATACGAGCTCACACTCAGGGCTGTTTCGTGTGTTATGGGAGGAAGAAAGGCTTCAACCATGACCACCGAACATGCCCCATCCACCAAGCCAAAACGGAGGCCTACAAGAAGGCGCACGGGTCGAAGAAGCGTGCGCCCGCGGGTATCCGGGAAGCCAAAGTGGAGGTGGACAAGGATGAGCTCTCCAAGCTGGTGTCGCAAGGGACCGAGTTGGCCAAGGAGATCCAGGAGATCAAGAGGAACTGGGTCCCCAGGGTCGGACAACAAGAACAAGCAGAACAACCAGAATGACCAGAACAAGGACAAGGACAAGAAGACTAGAAGGAAGAAGGGCGTCAACGAGGTTGATGCGGAGGAGAACACCCCTACTTCCACAACCGACGCCCCCTAGCGGAGCCCCTGCAGCCAAGGGCCCCAGCTAGGGCGGTCGCAGGATGGTAACGTGGGAAGCGCCGAAGCATCCCAGTCGGGAGTCGATAAGCACAAAGGGACTGCCGCGGGCGGAAGGCCCGGTCCGGCACCCAGTCGCGGAGGCGGGGTGAGGGCAAGTGAAGGCACGAACCCTTGCACCCGTCCGTCCTTCGCGACCAAGAATGTATTTGATGTACTACAAGATCTTTCCGAGAGTATCAGAGGATCACCCGGACCGCAGCTGGATGCTGCAGATGGGCAGCCTGAGCCCATTGTCCACGACCGGCACCAGTCGCTTGTCGAGCTTCTGGAACGGCCGGAGATCCTGAGTTTGCACGCCGTGCGCCGTGTCCGTCGCGAGCGGCAGTTGCATCTTAAGGTCCGTGCCCTATGCGGGGAAGTGGAAAAGGTTTAGGACGTGTTGGTCGACACGGGCGCTCAGGTCAGCTTGGTCAAGGCTGGCCTACTTCCGCCAGAGTGTCTGACCGACAGTCGGAAACCTGTCAGGCTGAAGGTGGCGAACGGCCAGTACATGGTGGAGGGCACGAAGGAAGCGGCCATCGGGCTGCAGTTCGTGAACCATCGTGAGCTGAGCCGCCCAGACCTGGGCAAAGAAAATCCTCCTGCAAGGTCGCTTCTACGAGGCCGAGATGGACTGGGACATGATCGTTGGGTACGACTTCATGATGGAGACGGACTCCGGCGTCCTCCCGGCCCAGGCCTCCATGACCCTGTACCAGGACGGCCAGCTCTCGTGGCTTTCGTCACCTGAGCACCATGTGGAATGCCAATGGATCCACCCCGAACGCAATCAGCTCGAAGTGGCCGCGCTGGACACTGAGCCCACTAGGCCAGCAAACCAGGAGTACGGCGTAATGCCGGAAGTGGCGAACCGAGTGGTCGCGGACCTGGGAGCGTCGGATCTGGCCCTGGATGCGTTCTCTTCAGGAACCTCCGCCCATCTTCGGGTATGTGAGAAGTACTGGAGCGCACAGGACTCCGCGTGGAAGAAGCACTGGGGTCCGCATCAGGGCTTGATGTGGATCCATTGCCCTCGATGGGACATTCCAAGAGCGATAGCGAAAATTCGCAAGGACCGCTCCAAGGCAGTGCTGGTTGTTCCTATGGGATGCACCGAGGAGGAAAGTACCCGACATTGGGTAGCCTCATTGACCAACATGACCTTAAACAAAGTCGTCCTACCGGCTGGAGAGAGTGTCTATCACGACGCTAAGGGACAGCCCATGCCACCCCAGAGATGGCCAACAGAATTCCACTATGTGGATGGGGGCCTTGATCAGGCCGACGCCACGGATTTCGTGTGTGTCAACCGCATCGTAGCGGAGCCTTGGAGGCAATGCTTTGCGGTTCCCCCTGTTGACATCGGAGAATCGGAAGACCCCCTCACTGAAGAGGAGCTGGATCTGGTTCAGGGGTATATGGATCAGCCCTTTCACGACTGGGGAAACCAGCGTGAGGGCAAGGGCCAGGACAGAGCCTGGTGGGAAGTGGACTCCATCGTCTCCGGTTCCTATGATGGGAATACCTTCGTACAGAGGGTGCTGGATCACATGTCCAGCCAGGACGAGCCGCCTGGCGGTAACCCACCCACCCATGGCGATCTATTCCGAGGTAAGACCAGAGATGGTCCTTTGGGTCACCTGGGAAGACCGCCTGAGCCGAAGACGAGCGGGGTCGCTACCCCTCAAGTAAGCTCCGTGGTCCAGGTGCCCGGAAAAGCCAAGGCGGAGTCCGATGATTGCCCCAAGATTCAAGCATTGAGGACCAGGCTGAGGCAGAAGTATGGTGATACCTTCTTCAGCGGTAAGCCTGTGTTTCCCCCACCGGTGCGTGGACCTTATGGCGAGGCCAAGATACGACTGAAGCAGGACCCCCGTGTGTACCGGCACCGGGAGTCTGCCCTGAGGGGCGAGAGGAAAGAGGCCATGGAGAAGATCCTCCGTGACTTCATCGAGAGAGGCTGGCTTGAGCCGTGCCACTCCGAGTGGGCCTCTCCGTGCTTCGTCGTCCCCAAGAAGGTGGCCGGTGAGTGGCGGCTCGTGGTCGACTACCGCGGCCTAAACGCCCAAACGCAGAACGACAGCTATACGCTGCCCCTCATTGAGGACATGCTGCAAAAGCAACACCGGCGGAGGATCTTCACGGTGATTGACCTGAAACATGGTTATCATCAGATGCCTCTCGCCGAGGAGTCCCGTGCCTGCACAGCCATGAGCACGCCACTTGGACCTCTCCAGTGGAAGGTGATGCCCATGGGCGTTACCAACGGCAATGCGGCTTTTCAGCGGATGCTGGAGAACCTGCTTGAGCCGGTGCGTGACTGTGCGGACCCCTTCGTGGACGACGTGATCATCGCGTCCGGGGACCCGAGTATGAGCTACGAGGAGCTCCTGGAGGCACATGAGAGGGACGTCACTCGAGTGCTGGACCTTCTGGTTCGGCACAAACTCACGAGCAGCAGTGACAAGGCCACCATTGCGGTAAGCGAGGTGGTCTTCGCTGGCCACGTAGTCGGGAACGGGCAGCGAAAGCCCATACCTGGCAAGGTGGCTGCGATTGAGCACTGGGAAAAGCCCAAGACGGTCTCTGAGCTACGGGCGTATCTGGGGTTCTGCAACTACTACTCGGGGTATATCAAGATGTATGCCGAGTATCCAGCCCCCATGACAACCATGCTCAAGGGCAACCGAGAGGAGACCAAGAAGGGGTCCAAGAAGGCTCTGGTCTTGACAGCTGAGTCCGACCGTGCCTTTGAGGGGATGAAGCAGGCGCTGCTATCCGCAGTGGGTCTGCACCTCGTGGATCGCGACCGAGGGTCCGTCCTGCGCACCGATGCTTCCGACTACGCCGTTGGCGCTGTGTTGGAGCAAGTGCTTGACGACGGGAGGCACGTGCCCGTGGCCTTCTGGAGCCGAGTCCTGGCGGAAGGCCAGAGACGGACGTGGACGCACCGAGAAAAGGAGGCGTATGCCATCGTCATGGCTCTCAGGAAATGGGCTGGGTACATAGCCCTCCATCCTGTCACCGTCTGCACCGACCATCAGAGTCTGCAGTCGTGGCACAAGGAGCACGTGGACACCCCCTCAGGTCCCGCCTCCCGACGGGCAAGATGGCATGAGACCTTGGCCAAGTTCGATCTCACGGTTGTGTATATTCCTGGAAAGGATAACACCGTGGCGGACTGTCTCAGCAGGTGGGCCTATCCCGCCAGCAAGGGCATGACGGACATCTCTGCCCATGGCGATGAGGCTGAGACCGCTGAAGCCAAGAAGATCATCGAAATGGAGCGCCTGATGGAGGAGGAAGGTGTAAAATGCTTCGTCGTCATGGCTGCGGATGCCCCCCTCGGCACGAGGATGGGCAGAGCGGTCAGAGTACTCGCCCCTGATGGAGCTGAGTCCGACAAGCACCTCTTCCCTGAATCCTGCCTCCAGGACGACTGGACCGACGACTACGCCAAGTCTGAGGCCTTTGCGGCCGAGTATAGGGCTGTGACCGAGCCTGATGGCGGGCAGAAGTGGCCAAAGGGGCTGACTGAGGAAGATGGCAAGCTCTACCGGAATGGTAAGCTGCTAGTACCGGAGTCCCGGGTGCTCGAGCTATGTGAAGCTTGGCACCACCACATGCTGCACTCCGGGGTCAAGAAGCAAGCCCTTGACATGCAGCGTCGGTTCCAGATCGACCATATCGTTCTCTACACCGCCATCAAGAAGGTCAGGAAGGGTTGCTCGGTCTGTCAGGCCTGCAATCCCGATAACCGAAACGTCAAGGGGGAAGCCCAATGGACCCCGGTTCCTGACCAGCCCATGGAGAGCGTGGCCATGGACGTCTTCTCCATGCCCGAAGTGCACATTGGCAAGGAGACCTTTGACTGTGTGGTTCTCTGTGTGGACCGCCACAGCGGCTACGTTGTAGCCGTTACGGCACGCAAAAAGGGGTTGGTTGCCAAGGAAGTGGCAGTCATGATGATTCGTCATTGGCTGACCGTCTTTGACATCCCCAGCACCATTTGCAGTGACCGAGGGCCCCAGTTTACTGGTGGCGGGTTCAAGGCTATGTGTTCCCTTATGGGGATACGTCATGCCAAGAGCGTCGCCTATCTCAGCCGGTCTAACGGTCGTGCTGAAGTGGCTGGACGGCAGCTGTTCGAGAAGCTGCGCAAGATTCACATCACCAATCCACGTCAGAACTGGTTCGAGGAGGTGTGGCCTGCTCTGAAGGCCCATCATGACACCCCACGCCGGGTGGTTTGTCACCTCACCAGATTCTGTTCGGCAGGGACCCCCTCGGTCGCGGACTTCCCTTGTCTGGTGATGGCATGGCCATGGATGCCAAGGAATTCTTCGCGCGGCAAGAGCAAACGGCGCGGGACATCCGCCAGCAGCTCGAGAAGGAGCATGCTGAGCGTCAGAAGTCCGCCCCGAGTTCAACAGCGCAGAAGTTCAGGGTGGGAGACCCGGTGTGGGTGATCAGACCCCGCCCTATGGGCACCCACCGCACCAAAACCTGGTTCACACTGGCGAGGTGGTCCGCAGGATTGGTGAGGACACCTACCGCATCAAGGTGGGTCACGGACAGTTCCGCGAGCGCCACGAGAGTCAACTCCGTGTGCGGGAACCCGACCTCCGTGGCCAGCATGTGTCCCTGAGCTACGCCGCACATGAGGCCGATTCGGACGACGATTATGCTGAGCAGGACGACTATACCGTCGAAAAGATCCTGGCTCAGCGTCCGAAAGCCTCGGCACCTGGAGGTCTGGAGTTCAAGGTTCGTTGGCGAGGCTATGGGCCGTCCCACGACACCTGGGAACCCGTCTCCTCGTTCGTGCCACGGGTCAATACTCCCTTCATGGAGTACATCCGCAAGCACAAGACCAAGATCCATGTCTCGGACTTGGCAGCACTCACCCGGGCGATTGCAGCCAGGGGTGCCTGATCAGCGCCCTGAGCTCTCCCCTGATGCTTTTTGAGCGCTTGTGTGGTCGACGGATCGTCCCTCACTTGCTTGCTCTCTTACATCTTCCGGTGACCTGCCATCAGAGTGGCCATATACCCCCCCCTGCTGAATCCAGAGGAGGATGGCCCCTCTCTTCTTCTATTCGTCACTCCCCCCCCTGCTGAATCCTTGGCAAACCAGGTAGGGCGAATGACCTTCATTTTTCTGAGCTCTTGGGGCCTTGAAGCCCATACGACGTTGCGCAACGGATGCCGCTGTCATCGGCATTGCGATTTTTTGGTGTGTGGTCTGGTTCCATGGCACTTGCGGAATCCAGACCAGTCGACGTGTGTCAGCTGACTATATATGGCCTGAACTCAGACGTTTTCCTGTCCACCCTCCTGCACATGCCTTATCCTAACCAGGGCGTGGTTTGGCGCTCTGTCCAGAGTGTGTTTACACGCCTATTACCCCGCTTATTGCTTGTCTTTCTGTTCCCCAGGATGTGTGCATCTGTATGTCAGCCCATCACTGAAGTGTGGACTGTTTTTCCCCCCCGACGGGATGCGAATCGACTACGAAGGCGCCCTGAGTCGCCGTTTACATGTTCTTACATATGGTCCAGCCTGGACCAGTACCTAAGTACATATTCTTCTGTTTGAGTGCCTGTGATACCGTGTGCCCTATTCGCTGTGTGTGGAGATCCTGATGACGCCAGGCGGGAAGCCCAGTTGCCTGACTACACTCCCGGCGGTCCGCCACTGTCAGTCCCAGTGTGAGCCTACCGACTCGCAGACGCACTTGCAGTCGGATGGCGGCCTCCGGTGCTCCTGACCTCGGTCAGTCTGCCTGGGAAACTGGTGGTTTGAGGAGTCGACGCCTCCGCCCACACTGCATGAGGACTCCCTCATGTATGGCCTTCGTGGTAATAGGGCGAGGGAAAAGACGGCCTTGATGCCCGATCCCTTAAGGAGGAGCTCGTTCGGCTGTACCACTCTGGACTCGCGTCGTATGGATATGGACATGGTGCGCCCGAGGAAGGACCCGTGGGGACTCTCCCCCAGCCGGCGGGCCTTGGGAACCTTCGGGTAGCCTGATGGATCTTTGTGGTCGCTTTCGACCTGTGGGACCACCTCGGTCGTCGTGTGACGCCTATGTTGGCCGTGTATGCCACTGCCACTGTGGTGGTGACCGTCGCAGCCGGCACCCGGTGCGCCTGGTATGGGTTAACGGGTCCTTTGGATGCCGAACAACCGCCGCCAGGACCCGGGATTTGATACTTGATACTATACTTGCAGTTACAAGACCCTTCAGCACTGTACCTGTCTTACTGTGGGATTTGACAGCCTAACCTGCGAATCAGCCTGAAGTGTGATGTGTCACCCCCCCACTTCAGGAAACGGTCCTGGGTACCCGCTGCCATGCGTAGGTGTTATCGAGCCCCCCCCAGGGTTTGCTCTAAGGAGGGGGGTGGAGCGGTACCCAGAACCCCATAGCTAGGGTAAGGCATACAACCGGTCTCCGCTCCACTAACCCCATGCACGGAAGGGAAGACCGGTCTCCGGTCCACTAACCTCATGTACGGAAGACGCCCGTTGACGCCCGGTGCGAGCCCGGCGGGAGCGTGTTCCGTGCCGTAAAGCCCCGCATCGGCAACCGATGCACCGCCAGCGGAGATTTATATATCAGAATATCAGGAATCAACAGGGTTTTATTTTCATATTGTTTCCGTCAATTTTTACGCTTCCGCTCTGATATTCACTGTTTTGACAGCTGACGGTTAGCTCGCGACTTTAGCGTAACCGCCAGTTTAACTGTTATATACAGATATTTTAGCGCAAATTGTGACGAAGGGTCTAAAGTCTTCAGGAATTGCATTGATGCATCCGCAATTTTCACATTCTACACTCGCAACCTTAATCCGAATTTTTCAGGATGTCGAAATCGGATTTTCGACTTCGACATCCCCGCAGTTGATTTGACCTCTTTCGAGTGGACCTACGTGCTTCCCTATGCACGAATCAACTTTCCTTTTGTCTTGCCCTCCATTTGTCTTAGAGATATGGGCAAAACAAATTTGATTCGTGAGGCCAATTGTGAGGGTCATATCTCGTGCCGCTTGCGAGGAGTGACAATAAGGAAACGTGGGATGTATTCACAATACTCCCAACGTAATTTAGGAAGCATTATACGCCTTGCGTTTCCACACGTGCGCGCTAGCATAATGGATCATGGTCAAGAGGGTAGAGTTTGCGTTATAACTCTTTGGCCATGATATTGCGTGCGTTAAGATAACTTTTGAGTGTAGCGCGCGAGTGTTGGTGTTGCATAGGAACTCTCCTTGAGTTCCTATGAGCGATTGACACAAAGTTATGCCCTTGGAGGGGCATGACATATCGTGGGGGGAGCTACCTTTTTGGGCAATATGGAGTATGTGCCTTGTGTTGTGTTGCGTGCCCATTTGGCGGGTCCATCGCTCCAAGCCAACCTGTAAGTGCGGCTAGCCCCATCTGCTCAGATTTTCAGACATTCTGCCCAGATTGGCTACATTTTGGTCATTTTCTTTGCTTCGGCGGATTTGCCGCCTCGCAGCTCAGTCACAGGATATTTCCTATATATTTCTGATATGCCGGATTTGATTCCGCGGTCCATTTCCCGTAAATCCGCCGCATTCCGCTATTTTAGCTGGAATCGCCATTTGCCGCTGGCGCGCGCTCGCGGGCCTGATCGGCCATACAATTTTACATAAATGGATTATTTAAATTCATTCGGACAGTTTTGGACACTCAGATGTATTTAGAATAATTCCCCTCAATTTTCTTCATAGACTGGGATTTTCTGCCGGACCACAATCAGCATGGACCTTGCTTCTGTTGTCGCTGCTCTCGCCTCCGTTGGTGTTCGTGTATCCGGTTCCAACCCCAATAACAACATCCAGGGAGACTCCTCGCGTGCCTGCCCCACTGGTCTTGCCGGCCCCGAGCCCTCCGGCACCCACAACGACCCAGGGCAGCACTTTCATGGTAGCAGAGGCTACCTGAATGTTGTTCCTTTGGTGTCCCAACCACAGCTAGCCCCTCAGTATGTCCCCGTAGACTCCGCCACCTCCGGAGACGTAACGATCACGCTCCGGTGGTGCTGTGCGAACGAGGCCTTGAGAGGAATGCCTTGCGCAAGCCCAAATTGCCCAAGAAGGACACAAATCAGCAGCTGTGGAGGCCCAGATTACAATCAAGATCCCAGTCGAAATTGGCCATCAAGCAGCTGGAATCTCCCAGCTTACGCTAATGGCAACGCTCCGGTGGAGCTTACGGACTTGGCAGGTACCAATGCTCCCTACCAATGTCCACATTTCGAGACCATCGATGCCGACATTGACGACATTGAGATGGGTGGTCCAGGTGAGGTACCAACCTATAATCGACCAGCCTCATGGGCACAATGGGACAACCATTTGTCTTCGGAAGTGGCCCGTAACCTTGAGGCGCTTGAGGCCCTGTGTCTATTAGCCACGTCTAAGCTGATAGGACAAGAAAGAATCGCCTCTGATTTTTTATTTGAATATTTTTTCCTCCTTCAAGAAGAAATTAATACCAGGATGTGGTGGTGTTCTCAAGAAGATGAATCTTTTGCCATTTTCTTGCAGATCTGGGAGGCAAGCCCCTTCCCGAAGGAGAAGACCAAGGCACCGGTTGCCGGGCCCTCCGCCCCTCATCCCTCTGTTTCCATCCGCGACGATCTAGCCGCCGCGGTTGAGGAAGGAATCTTAGAGGCAGCTAGGCAGGCAAGCCTGGAAATTAGGACTGAAGGAGCTCCCCAAGTGGACTCCTGGCTGCGAACCACTGAGATTAGCGGTCCGACAGCCTGCTCAGGTCCTTCAGGGCACGGTATGTACTGTCCTGCCGACTGCTCTTGCAGATCCCAGCGAGACTCTGAGCTCCAATTGCTCAAAGATCAAATGCAACTCATCATTCAAACGCTGGGAATTAAAGATCTTTTCAAGACACACATGCGATCTGAGGGTGCATCATCGGTGGATCAGACAACAGAACCGTCGGAGGAGGCGACAGAAATTTTTTCGATTGCTCCTTCGGTAGACTCTAAGACTACCGATGCACGAATCAGCAGGACTAAGCTAAAGGAAAGGGTTACAATCTCTCGATCACAGAGTAGATCGGCGAAGGCTAGGACTGAGGTTCAGAATGCCAAAAGAACTGCCTCCCGTACTACCCTTCCTGCTGTTGATTCCAGTGCAATTGCCCAGATGTTGCTCGCCCAGACCCTCGCCGGAGCTGGTGTGACTAATGATGCCGCCAAGGTGTCTGCCATTACGGCCGGTGTTGGGCTGGATTCACTCCTAAATCCCACTTCATTGCGACTTCGTCAGGTTGCCAAGCAACCGAAGTATAATGGAAACCCCAGACGTTGGCCTCAGTTCCAACGGGAATTTAAACTGTGGGTTAAGACTCAAAAACTCCAGGATGATCAGTTCCTGATGGCCCTTCTGGACTGTCTTGAGGGAGCGCCGGCCAACACTTGGCTCAGAACCTGGAGTGATCGTGAAGATTCAAGTTCCCCCCTTACCTTTGATGAGGTGTGGGAACAGTTGGAGGTACGTGGATCCCGGCTGCCTGAGGACCATTACCACCAGATGTTGAAGAATTTTCCTTCATTTTCTCGATTAATCTTGCACGAAGTGCAAGACAAGAGACAGCGCTTCTGGAATCTCGTAGAAGAATCCGAACATTCAGGCGAAAAGTTTTCCAGTGCCGAGCTGAAAAATCTGATTTTTGACAAGATCCCCTCTGAAACCGCCGCCACCCTTCGGAATCGACAGTCCAAAGAAAAGGTCAAGACCTGGTGGGCGGAGATCGATGGCTTTGACGCCTCGGCGAACCGGTTTACAGTCAGGGAGGCACTTCAAAAGTGCTCCCCCACGTCGTTTACCAAGGTGAAATTCACTGAAAACACGTGGAAAATCAAGTTCAATGAACACGAGGATCGGGACTTGTTTGTCCAAGTCCTCAACAGGGGAGTAAGCTTCCATGGAAATCGTCTGAAGGCCAGGAACTGGGTGTTCTCGTTTACTCCGCAGGAACTGTGGGAAGAGGTTGAGAGGCTCGCTGACGCCGCCAATCAAAATTTCCATGAGGGTCTTGGGGGAAACAGGAATACCCAGCAAAACACCCAAAATGGGGCCCAAAGGGGCAACAAAAAGGTGAATGACACCCGGAATGTTCAGGATCATTGTAGCATCTGCCTACTTCTAGGTTCTACGAACCGAGCTAAGACGCATTCCACTGCTAATCACCGATGGTCTGCTTACGATCACAAGGTGATTGGTGAAAATGTCAGTAATCCTCAGAATTCAGACAGGAATGACAGACAGGTGCATGGTGCTAAGGGGGGAAAGGGTAATTCGACCTCCTCTGGTGGGAACAAAAATACCGGAGGCCCTGGCGGGTCCCAAGGCAAAGGAAATCGGACTCCATCCGGTTCCGGTGGGCAGCCGAATGGCCAGACAGGTCCAAATGTCAACGCCGGAGGCGGAAATCGAAATCCAGGCCAAACCCCTCAATCCGGTACAAATAAAGGAAATGCTCCAGGATCACAGGGTAAAGGTAAGGGAAATCCTTCGGGAACCCCCTTCTCTGGTAAGGGCAGAGGGCGTGGCGACGGTGGTGGCCCATCATCCGGCGGCCGTGGCCGTGGACGTGGAAAGGGAAACCATCGTGTGGATCAGGTCTCAGGTGCAGACCAGGTGTCTGATGCGGATCGAGATTACGTCGAAAATGCTCTGAATCCAGCGGATGATCCGTTCCAAGATGAATGGATCGACGAAACAGGCTGTGTTCACAACGTTAACGCAGCCGCTGGAGGTCAGAATGCCTAGGGGAGCCACGAAAATCGCCCCTCCCCAGGCGATTTCAGGCATGATCCCCAAATTCCTGATCGACCATTACTTGATGTAGGGTCGCTTGTCTCCTCTCCCCTGGATCCGGCAACGGATCCTTCTGCTGTAGTGGACGAGGTTGGTGTACAGTCCAAGCACAGGGCTCGTCAGTTTGTCACAAAGCTGTGGGTCTCTGATTGCAAGGGAAATTTCCACCTCGCCACCTGTTTGTGTGACAATGGATCAGAGGTAAATCTCCAATCCAATTCCTTCTTACCCGACGACTGCGTGTTTGAATCGCCTCATCCTGTTACCCTCGAGGGAGTTTCTGGACATTCTCTCGCAGGTGGGCAACGCGGTTGTTACATATCCACCCATTTGGTCGCTCAAGACCTTTGGGAAGAGCAAAATGTGGAAGAAGTTGTCCTTAAGGATGACTACTTCTACCGTGCTGACATAAAGTATGACCTTTATTTGGGGCATCCTTGGCTTCGCAAGAACAGGGTAGCGCCCGTAGGTCATCGTCGTTGTTTTTTGCTGGAGTCAGGTCCTTTGGAGCGTCCTGAATTTCGTTTTTTGCACGCAGGGTTTAAAAGTGCAGAAGAATTTTTGAAGCAAAAAGTGACACCAAAATTTGGTGAAGATGTCACCATTGCAGAGGTGAATGGGAGTGCCGATTACTCCCAGGAGTTAGAATGTCTTCGTAGGGACTCCCAGCCACGACGCCCTTCGCGCTGGCACTCTTCATCCTACAGAGTTGTCGACAAATGGCGCGATGCAATTTGTGAATACTTCCATGAACATCATTCCTTTTGGCCTCAGTATGATGCCTTTGCTAACCGTATGAACAAGCGCTTTGACAAGCACTTCAGCGACGCTTGGACCCACAAATGGGACAAGAAGTTGTGGATTAATCCTCCGTTTCACTTAATCCAGCAGATCATCCATAAAATCAAGCAAGATAAAGCCCAGGCAATTTTAGTTGTGCCCTTGTGGGACGACAAGCCTTGGTTTCAGGAATTACAGGACATTTGTGTAGATTACATCGAACTTCCCAGGAAGATTAAGCTGTATGCCAGGGACGACACAGGTCCCCTGCCACAGCGGTCCTGGAGTTCGCTTGCATTCCTGGTGGATGGAAAGCTTTCTGACTCTAATTCTGCTGATTCTAGTACAGATTCCTGTGTTGGGTCTGAATCTGAGGTTGAGCGTGGTACTGATGATGAATCTATTTTTTCTGATTTTTGTTCGTCAGATACCCAAGGTGATTCAACGTCCAATGGATCCGCCTCGTCTCCCTCTTCCCCCATACGGTCGACATCGAAAAGAATCTTCAGTGCACGGGCGAGGAAAAATCTCCAATCGCGCCGCAAATTCAGAGTTTTTTATGAAAAACCCCCTGTGGAAGCTTTCATGGATCCTTTCGAGGAGCTGGATCGCGAAGAAAATCTCTGGGATTTCGACACAAGACCCACCTATCTTCAAGAGGCAGTTGATACGGACCTGTTTAGGGACATCCGTAAGAAGATTCTTCCTGCCAAAGCCGAAGAAGTCGCCAAAGTTTTTTCGACAGTAATTCCTGGCGATCAGGTGGACACTGAATTGTGTTCGAAGTCAAGAGAAAAGATTTTTGAGGAACGGAAGGACACAACCCTTTCAGGGAAGTTGATCAAAGACCCCCCTGTCCGTGGACAGTTCGGTGAAGCCTTCATCGAGCTTCGTGAAGGGTACAAGGCAAAAAAACAGCGCCCTTATGAAAATCATGGACACAAACATGAGATTCTCAGAAAAATCATTGAGAGAAATCTCAGGGAATTTGGTTGGCTTGAGGGTTGTATGACCAGCGAATGGTGCTGTTCACCCTTCACTGTCCCGAAGCCACCGCCTGCAGACCAGAACACCATAGATGGTTGGCGAATGGTTGTTGATTTTCGCAATCTCAACGCCGAAACAAAGGCGGATTCACACCCCCTGCCCCTCATTGAGGAGGAAATCGCCAAGAGGGCAAGAGGTCGTTTGTTCTCTGTGCTGGATCTCCGTCACGGCTTTCACCAAATGCCGTTGAGGAAGGACAGCAGACCTCTCACCTGTATGTGCACGCCATGTGGCCCAGTCCAGTGGACCGTCATGCCCATGGGATTGAAGAACGCCCCCTCATTTTTTCAAAGAATGATGGAGGATGTGCTGTTCACAACCCATCCGGAGCTTCGTGCCTTCGTGAGTGTGTACATAGATGGCATAATCATAACGACGGAGGGGGAGGGACTGACCGAAGCCGAGCTGGTGGCCCTACATGAGAAGCAGCTGAACCAAGTTTTGGATATTCTTGACGCCAATCAGCTGATCTGTGGGCCAAAGAAGGGAAAATCGTTTTTAAAATCAGTCGAATTTTGTGGTTCTCTCCTAGAGAATGGCACTCGACGACCCAGTCCAGGGAAGCTCGTCGCTATTCAGAAGTGGAAGCGCCCTGAGACGATCACGGAGTTGCGAGGATTCCTGGGTTGTTGCAATTTTTACCACACTTTTGTGCCGAATTATGCCAAATTTGCTGCCCCCCTCACTGAATTATTGAAGGTAGGGAGAGATGCGGGCAAGGCAGGTTCAAAGGTTCGTGTCAAGTGGACTGACGAGTGCGAGGAGGCCTTCCATCACTTGAAGGCAGCCCTCTGCGAAGTCGCCACGTTGCATGTGCCGCAATTTGACAGACCCTTCTACATTAGAACCGACGCATCTAGGTACGCGATCGGAGCAGTCCTTGAACAGGTTGATGAAGCCACCGGCGATCATTACCCTCTTGCATTTTGGTCTCGGAAGCTAGCCCCACGCCAAATGCAATGGTCGCCGCGTGAGCAAGAGACGTACGCCATCATCTGTGCTTTAAAAAAGTACCAATCGTGGGTTGGCACCAATCGAGTCGAGGTCCTGACGGATCATCGATCTCTGGAGTATTGGGCCACCGAACACATTGATACTGTCGCGAGCCCAGCTGGTCGACGGGCCAGATGGCACGAATTTCTCTCTCTGTTTGACCTCCATGTGTCGTATCTGCCTGGAAAACACAACACGGTAGCGGATGCTCTGAGCCGATGGGCTTACCCCGCCTCAGAGGGGCTGCAAAGTACCAACATCCATGGTACGGAGCAGGACCGCCATGTCATCATCGAATGGGATCAGGAAGAAAAGAAACTCATTCGACGGGCATGCATGCAGTGCGCTGTCAAACAGCACGCATTGCCGTGTCACGACATCACGGCCATCTCAGATCCGGCGCATGCCCATGAGATCTGCACCAAAACGATGAAAGTCGTGGAAAAGGTCACCGATCCCTCTTCAGGGAGTGTGAAACGGTTTGACTACACCCGACGAGTAAATCGATTTCGGTTGATCCAAGGCATTAAGCGTCGAGATCCGGCCAAAACTCCACCCCTGCCTAAGGATTCCCTGATCATCCGTGACTGGACGTCCGATTACCTGCAGGATCCCATGTTTAAAGAGGTCTTTGGAAATCTCAAATCCAAAGATGCTCACAGGGATGGGATTTTTGCTGAGTACTCGTTGGATGGGGGGAAGCTGTGGATGGAGGGTAAATTGTGTGTGCCAGACGCCCTAGCCCCCCGAGTGTTAAACTGGTGGCACAAATGGGAGTCCCCCCACGCACATGGCCGTCGACTGTGGTCGATGATTAAGCATAGGCTGTTTGGATCGAGGCTCTACACTCATTGCATGAAAGTAGCAGCCGGATGTGCCCAATGTGCTGTCTCGACGCCTCCCAGCGCGAAGAAGCACGGCCATCTGAGGCCTCATCCTATTCCGGAGCGTCTCTTTAACAGAGTCACCAGTGATTTTTTCTATCTCGGTGAGCTCGATGACGAAGAGTGCCATTGGACTAACAGAAAAGTCAATGGTGTGCTCCTCATTCAGTGCCGTCATTCCGGCTACATTCAAGTGTTGCCTTGCAACATTGAGTCGATGACTGGCAAGGCTGCCGCCAAATGGTGCGCGCAGACCTGGATGGGAGGCTGGGACGTCCCATCCGAGGTGGTCACGGACTCAGGCAAAGAGTACACCTCCGAATGGTGGAGAGAATTGTGTGCTCGCCTTGGAATCCACCACCTCAGGTGTGAAATCCACTCGCATCGAGCGCTGCCTGGCGAAAGAGCCGGCCGCTCTGTAATAAATATGCTTCGTAAGGAGCTCGCGAGTGAGAAGGATTTCCACTGGCTCGAAGTTCTCTTCGCATTGCTTCGCCGTTACCACAACACGCCTTTGTATCATGGCCTTTCTCCAAATGAAATTGTCTTTGGACGAAAGAAGTGTTGGTGGAACATGCCGTTGAATAATCCTCGCCCCTGTAAGGATGCTTCGCTGTTTTTGGACGAAGTCCAACGAGCAGATAAATCTGTGTCGAAATTAATCGAGAAGCATCAAGCTGACTGGCTTTGGGTTCAAAATCAAGGTCGAAAAAACCCCCACAATTTTGAAGTCCATGATCCAGTTTGGCTTCGAAAATCCGAAACCACCCTGGACGGAGATGACAAGCTTCTTCCCTTGTGGGAGGGGCCATTCGCTGTTACAGCGCGTCTTGGGGAGAACAGGTGGAGGATTCGTGTGGATGTCAGCAGGGAAATTGACGTTTCGGGCGATCGCCTCAAGAGAGAGATCCCCTCCCCCAAGGATCGAGTTAAACCCCTTTTTTGGACTGCAAAACACTTGTCCGATCGGGTAATCGAAGGGGGAAAGTACGAACTCAAGAGGATTGTTGAAGCAAGACGTGACGCCAAGGGCGAATGGGAATTTTTGTGTGAGTGGAGGGGCTTTGATTCCAGTCACAACAACTGGGAACCAGCCCAATCTTTTGTCCATGGATACACCAAGGGGTTCATTGACTTCCTGAAGAAGCACCCCGAAATTGGTGTACTCCTGACAGATTGTTTGTCGAAACCAGACAGACAAGTGGAGAGCGACGGAAAACGACCTGTGGTGAATCGAGATCCAGCCTTTTACGGCCCTCAGCAGCCACATTCCAGGGCTGATCCGTCGATCCCCCCTCCTGCGGTCAGGCCAGCCCAGGAACCAAATGAGGACCAAGCTTCAAGTTCGGCCGCTGATCTGCAGCGCCCAAGCCGTACGAGGGCCAGGCCAGACAGGTTGGTGGTCACATGCATTCGTGCTTGGCCGAATTGAGAAGCCATCCTACCACATTCTGCTCAATCCACTGTTCATTCTTTCTGTTTATGTCATGATGTGGAGAACTGCGAATGTTTGATAATTTGACGTCAATCAACTTTTCTTTGGTCTCCGTTCGGCAGACAAGGCGTAGATACGCTGACGGAGTGTGCTGCCGTGTTCAGAAAAAACCAAACTCAGGCTTAATTCAGGCAGATTCGGGGTAATCTTGTCTCTGTTGGTCTGTGCATCTTTGGAATTTGGCTACTCGTGCAGTTGGAAGCAAATGTACATAATCAAAACGCTGGCCAGCGACATTCACCCCTACAGGTAACCCCTGTAGTACTGGCTGCCCTAGAGGCGACGCCAGGAACTCAGATCTCACCTTCATTTGCTGTGATGCTGACGCCAAAGTCCAGATTCAGATCCAGGATCCTCAAATTTACCTTGAATTTCTCAGGTTTGTCCATCATTCTGCCACTGTTGTACGAAACCCAGACGTCAATTGTTCAGACAATCTTCATCTAGGAGCTCTAGGGACTTCTAACAGCAACCTCTGAAGTCCGTAAGCTTCGTTGTATGTTTGGCACACGCCAATGTGAGCTCCATTCGACCAGAAACTGTCGAGAATGGTGAATCCAAGTGTCTTATGGGACTTCATCGAAAGATTGGCCTTGTCCAAGTCGATTGACACCACCGCCACTGTAAATTCGGTGTCTCTCAGTTATATACTGTCAGTAAAGTGCCTTCAGCGAACCTTCGGCGCGTTACATGCCAAGGATCCAGGGCCAGCATGTCCCATCATGATGCATCATCACATGATCCACATTTTGATAGAATCTGTTAGATGCTCGCGAACCAACGTGTCGGAAAGCACAATTGAGCTGAATAAACGACAATATATATTAACTTTAGTCTAAACGAAGGTGTTGGTAGTTTCAGTTGTACACATTCCGCTTCATTTCACCTTCATCTCAGGGAATTTACTCATTCTAGGACAATTTAGGTTGATTGTCTTGTCATCTCCTCATTCCTCGAAGATCTGTCGACGGCTTTGCCTAACTTCGTTGACGCTTATGATCTTCTGTGCACTTAGGGTCTGTAGACTACATGTGTATTTGTTTAACCTCTCTGTGATTGTTTAATCCCCTCAATCTCTGCTCAAATTCATTCTCATTTTTGCTGAATCTTGTGATCATCCACCAGATGCGCTAAATCTGAGCCACATGCTGTACTTTTCAGAACGAGAAAAGCGGGATAACACGATGTAGAGTTCGGCGAGGACACCGTAGCGTGCCCGCGACAGCGAAACTGTGCCAGAGCGCTGAGATGTCACTCCAATTCTTGATTCCCCCACTCAATCCACCAATAATCTACCTCATTCTCAACCAATGCATGGTTTGGTATCGATTCTCGATACGTTTACATGCTTTTTAGCCTGTGACCTAATGTTTTACAGCACGGAGGACTGTTCGTCACTTCTCATTCTGTCTCATTTCAGGTTCATCCAGCCTGATTCAGTGCCAATTCAGCCCAATTCAGGTCAGATCAAGCAGATTTCGCCTCATCGAGGTTGCATTTCTACGTTTTTTCTGGGACTTACCCGCACTACGTTCTTCGTTGACGTAGCGACACACCCCAGTGTGTTTTTGGAGGGGGAGTGTAAGTGCGGCTAGCCCCATCTGCTCAGATTTTCAGACATTCTGCCCAGATTGGCTACATTTTGGTCATTTTCTTTGCTTCGGCGGATTAGCCGCCTCGCAGCTCAGTCACAGGATATTTCCTATATATTTCTGATATGCCGGATTTCATTCCGCGGTCCATTTCCCGTAAATCCGCCGCATTCCGCTATTTTAGCTGGAATCGCCATTTGCCGCTGGCGCGCGCTCGCGGGCCTGATCGGCCATACAATTTTACATAAATGGATTATTTAAATTCATTCGGACAGTTTTGGACACTCAGATGTATTTAGAATAATTCCCCTCAATTTTCTTCATAGACTGGGATTTTCTGCCGGACCACAATCAGCATGGACCTTGCTTCTGTTGTCGCTGCTCTCGCCTCCGTTGGTGTTCGTGTATCCGGTTCCAACCCCAATAACAACATCCAGGGAGACTCCTCGCGTGCCTGCCCCACTGGTCTTGCCGGCCCCGAGCCCTCCGGCACCCACAACGACCCAGGGCAGCACTTTCACAACCCCGCCAATGGACCTCATATTGTGCAAGCCCCTTCTCCATACTCCCTACCATCAATTGCAAGCCTAACCTTCGTAAAGGGAAGCTTGTGTGGCGATCCCGAAGCGATGCGTTGGGAGCAAGGTGTGTGTTTTGCAATTTTCCATAATTTCATGTGCCCACTTGGGAAGTAGCGCTCGTGACCTTTCAAAGCGCCCCAAGTGGAGCACATATGTGGAATCGAAGGTCATTGGTGTCAAGTCATTATGTTTAGAAGGATTAGTTGATTGCACGATCCAAGCCGAAGATATTATAATATAATTGTGCACCTTACAAGGCACTTTTGTGTATCTTTGTGCCAATTTTGCCGTTTTTGGCCCGTCATGATGTCAAGTGGCGACCGTGTATTTCAACGTTGCGCTCAATTGACATCATGACGCAAGTATGATATGCGGGTACATACTTGGGTGCCCAACATATCTTGGACCCGGCGAATAACTCCTCTTGGGGTTGGCACACCGTGGCCGCCATGTTGGCGATTTGGGACTATCCCAAATCATGGGCTCACTTGGCGACCCTGCCATTCCCAAAACCAGAGGAGTTGGGCGACGCACAAAAGATATGTTGGACACACATGACTTGATACCAATCCCATGGCACACTCCGGTCCAAGTCGGGCATGTGCCTCATTTGCCCCAACCATGAGTGTGCGCATTTTTGGCCATTTTGAGCAATTTTCCACTTTTGCTGCCCGCCCTGCACTATGTTGAGCCCACCCGTGCACGCCGGACGCATGGACCAATGGACCATATATGACATGGGTGTTATGTATATTGGTCCCCATGGTTCACACACCACGTGGGCGAAGCAGAGCAACCTTCGTTAAGGTGCTAGCCCAACATGAGTGTGGGCAATTTTGCCGTTTTGGCATTTGTGGACCCAATTGGGATTGCCACCATGCCAAGTGGCATGGAGATCTTTGAGAGCCAAGGTCATGGGAGTCCCTGTTGGACTCCCGGTGGATCGCGTATGGAATGGCGGATCCGATCTCCAAGCCGGCGTGGAGATATACTGTTGGGAGCACCCCGAATTTTGGCTCATTTCGAGCAGCCAAAATGACCCCATTTTGGGACCCCAATTTCCCCCTTCCGTGTGGTCAATTGGTGGCCCCATTTCTCTATGCCCACAGGAAGCCCGGACCTAACTTTACGTTGTACACTCAGATACAAGTCCTAGGTCCTGCCTCCTACCCTGTGGGCCATTGGCCTTGCCCTGGCCGGGCGAGCCACGCGTGAGAATGATGCCAATTTTGGTGATTTTGGCATCATGACCCCACTTGACGAACCCGTGGTGCCCTGATGCCGGGATCTCAGAGGGAACCAGGTTGGTTGGAGGCTCCAGGGAGTTCGTACTCAAAGGGCATAGGGTCAGTTGCCTCGTCCCTACCTCTGGCGGGTCCGGACGAGGGGTCAACTTTGGAGTTTTCGGAGCTAATATCAGTTTGGGCTGAAACAGCCCATTTTCTGCTACCAACTCCTAGGGGATAATGGCGGGGCCATATCTCTCACTCAGAGTGGAGTTGGGACCTGCCGTTAGGGGAGCATAGGGAGGGACTGTCGGTTGGCCTTGGAGCTACTTGGTTCCCAGGAACTCGCCTGTGGCTGGGCGGGACACCCTCCCCATTGGCAGGGTTTCAGGGTCCGGACTGAGCAGGGCATGGGTTGTGTTTGAGCCCCCGCCCCCACCAGCCACTGAGAGGGTCGGACCTGAATTGGGATATGAGTTGGGACTGAGTGTCTATTGTCCTGTGATGCCCTTACCCCAGTCCAGTCCTAACCCCTTGTGTACATATCCTGATGTGTTGCTGTACATACTTTCGTTCCCTTGTGCAGAGTGGCAAGGATCCTGGAACGCTTTGTCTCATGACACGAGCGTAATTGATGCCCCTGTGAGCGCAGTGCTTTGCCTGCCTGCTTGCTTGTGCGTGTCACCGCAGCGTCCCGTGGCCAGGCCCCCCACGGGAACGCGTCAAAAGCGTTTCACCGCCGCGGGGTTACCCAAATTTCGCGTGCCACTCGGGGCCACCAACCCCGAGCAGCGCGGCGCAGCGGCTCGCAGCTCGCAGCTCGCAGCGCAGCGCAGCAGCTCGCATATATATATATATATATATATATATATATATGTATATATATATATATATATATATATGTCTGAGACTCCCTTCGCTTCGCTACATATATGTCTGTGGTTTGTGACAAGGGGAAGGAAAGGCCTTTGGGCGAACTCAAGGCAACATTCAATACTGCTATGAAAGTGCTGCAGTGCAGCAAAAAAACAACATTCACCGTGCATCTTGTTAGCTTTGTGTGTTTGCGCGCTTGGACGGGGCCTGCCGGAAAAGGTGCTGGGTTTGGGTCAACAAAGAGGGGGGATGCCCCCCCCCCCCTTCGAAGGTGGGTGGGGGTCCCCCCCCCCTACAGCCCCCCAAACTGTGGAACACCCCTCGGGGTCACACATTGGCTGGCGGCGGCCCCTGTGGTGGGTAGAGAACCTCACCAGACACATGGTGTACACCAATCAGCTGCTTGCGGAAGCACATCAGTGTGTCTCAATGACCTGCGGGGAAGGTTGCTGTCATACGCTCTGGTCTCCTCGGTTGAAGAAGACTGCATTTTTGTTGACGGTGCGAGTTGGTTTGTAACGTCTACAGTAACCAGTAACTGCCTTCACTGCTTGCACGACTTTAATCAGAAACCTGGGAATGTAAGATGCGTTGAGCAAATGGTACTGACTGCCCAGGAGGGTGTCGCCTTGATCAGCCGAGTCCCAGTTATGACTACTGCCAGCCTGAGACCAATGCTTCGACTGCCATTTCGACTACCTTGTCACTGATGTCCATAGCCACAGAAAATTGCTGGGCTGTACCCGATGGGGGGTCGTCTTCCCCCAGCTCTGCGGTGGCGGTGACGCCGGTATCGTCAAGTTTGGGTCGTTTTGGGAACGTTTATCTAGCGCCCATGCCGCTCCTTATTTCCTGACCGGAGTGATCCCTGGTGACCATGCTCAGGACACAGTTGATATGAGTATTGACACCAATGGTGGGTTTGGAACATGGGGCTGAGGTCATCGATGGTCGCTGGATTGTGTGGAAAACCCTGATTTTTATTGGTCGTTACAAGCCCCTCACGTTTGTTGCAACCATCTTGCCGCCCGGAGAGTGGTACCTGAACAAGTCGACAGGAAGAACAACTCGTACAATTTTGGACCCACATAGCCCTCCCGCTTTTTGCGGTCTGAGCCATATTGTAAGCCCAGCGCTCACGCAGGCGACAAGGGCAATCATTGAGGAGTTTTTGTTTTGGCCTTTAACTTGTAGTGAAGAATAGGGGTGCAACATTGTACACTGAGCCGCTGGTCATCAAACACATGTCGCTCTGTCCGTGAGTGTGTGAATACGTAAAGTGCGAACTGCAACCAGGGCAGTCGCAATTCACATTGTTTGGCTGTTTGTTGGCGGCATTCTATTTTATGGCATATGCCCGCTCTCTCTCTCCTTCTCACGCTCACCCTCTCCTGGCAAGGATTTGCTGCTCCTCGTGACAGTCAACCTTAGTTTGGGTTTGTTTCCATCTTATCTCTCCTGAAGGTTGCTGGGATGTTGGGCACTGTTGGGGAGTTGTCTCGTTTGGCGTTCTGTGTGCATCTTAATGCATGTATTCTACTTTGTGTTGTACTTTGCCCTGAATGAGTTAAACAGGAGAATTTCAACCCGGATCCTTGTGGAGCCCTTATTAGGGTCATCTCAGCCGTGTTGGGTTGTACACAGAGGAGCAGGTCCAAACTCCCTTGTATTACAGCTGCCCACCATGTTGCAGCCTTTTTAGCGTGTAAGAAAGACAAGTGATTGCAGGTCTTTAATGAATGGAGCCTCCTCAGATTGACAATCCTGGAAGCCAGGATCTTGGTAACTTACTGCGGGTTTTGTGGGGCTGGACAAGCAATTTGTTGGATGCCAGAGGAGTCACTGAGTAAATCAGCCGTTGAAGTGGAACCCATTGGCAGCTTTGTGTTTCTTGTCAAGCAGCGTGAAAACATGTCCCAGAGTGTGTACGAAGGGGAGTTCTGTGCAGGCCGCTTACCGCGGCGGCCTACTTGCACTGTTGTTACAGTTGTACCTTGCCTAGCAACCACCAGTTGTAACCCAGGACTGTGCCCCCTGTCACACCCGTGTGAGGTTTGCCTGGAGGTCGTTGCCGGTAAATGACATACCCTGTGGATCCCCTCTCACCATCGTCACATGCCTTGGTGGCTACTGGACGTTGGACACTGAACGACGGGGCATTCCCGTGTTTTCATGTAGCTAGTACTCAGTATTAGGGGTGACCTCAGAATCTGGCTAGGGGATCTAGTGCTCTTGCACGTGCTTGAAGGTGTTCAGGCTTCACTCCTTTCCATGCTAAGATGTGGACTATGGTCTCTGTCACTTTCAGGTCTACAGCTCAAGGTCTTGCTTGTGGTGTCTTGACAGAGAAGATGCTCTATTGTTGTTTTGAATTTGATCAACCCTGAAGAAACTTGGGAATGTTTTCTTGTCCGGAGCTGAGATGGTAAGCCTCTCAAGATTGGATCCTGTTAGACCCCGTTGTTTTTGTACCCCTCCATCAGGTGGACAGTAAGCAAACCCACACTCACTGTAGGAGGGCAGTGTATACAATCATGGCGTCGCACCCGATATGGTTATGTGAATGTGTAGGTCTGACGGTCTTGCTCAGTATACTTGGCTGTGAAAACCTTGATGAGTGAAGTTTATCAGAAGCTCATTGACTAGAGATTGCTCAAGGAGGGGGTGCACAGCTGTCTTGATTCCAATGCCGAGTTATCGCTGCATGAGGCCTCCTTATGAGATGAAGTCATGCTCATTACGAGCTTCAGGCCCATGAGGCCTTTCTGTACCTTTTGGCAGGTCACAAACGCAATGATCTTTATCTGTGCAGCCCACGTATGAACCAATATGAAACCAGGTTATGTGGAGACCATACACAGATTTGCACTTGCTTCATATCCGGCCGGATACACACTGATGTATTCCCCCTGCTTGGGAGGGACCAGTGAGACAAGCTTGGATACCAAGCAGGCTCAATATCCAGCCGGATACACACTGATGTATTCTCTCTGCTTGGGAGGGACCAGTGAGACAAGCTCGGATACAAAACAGGCTCAATATCCAGCCGGATACACACTGCTGTATCCCTCTGCTTGGGAGGGACCAGTGAGACAAGCTTGGACACCAAGCAAGCTCAATCTAAGCTATTCCCTTTGAGGATGTTCCGCAGAGTCTGGCCGGAGGGCTCAGGGCCGGCATGGGGAAAGGGAACAGAGGGCAGGTATCCCTTCTGTGCGTCGGGGCGGTATGGAGGGATCGGTGCTGGGGCCTTGCCCTTGGGGTCCATGTGGTACAAGCACGAGAGTGAAGACAATGAAGATGAAGATACGAACTTGCAAAAAATCCCAGTCTACAAGAAAATGTAGGCGGATAATATGATACATATAATTCCGGAATATTCTTCTTGTATAATTTATAAAAAATCCGATTGTGAAAAAACATTTGGCTGATTTGATTTGCGCACGCGCGCTGGCGATCCCACTAAATCATCGGAACGCGACCATCTCAGCTGCAACAGACACCACAATTGAATCCGGCGTGTCCATAATATACAGGAAATGTTCGGGTAAAAATTTGGGTAGCCTTCCCAGATGTAAATGTCCGGAAGTGAGCTGAATCTGGCTGAATGGGGGTGCATTGACCTGAATTGACCTCAGATCTACGCGGATGGAGGGTAGCCGCACTTACACTCCCCCTCCACAAACACACTGGGGTGTGTTACCGGGTCAACGAAGGCGTGAGTGTGGCGAAAAGCCGAAAAATGTGCCTCTTAGCAGCAAAATCTGTCCAGATCTGCTCACAATCCAATGGATGGAGACTGAATCAGGGTAAATGACACCAGAATGTACAAGAATGAGACATGGAAAACAACCAAAGGAAACAAAATTAGGTCAAATGACACGTAAACGTACCTCGAAAGGATACCACACCGTGTCCTGGTCGATAATGAGGAGCAGTTCAGCAAAATCAGGCAAATTTACACACGAAATGCAGGGGGATTCAAGACAAATGACCTGTTCTGAGCGGTTGTTGCTCTCGCGGGCACGCTACAGTGTCCTCCACGTACTCTACATCGTGTTATTCCCACTTTTCTCTTGTCAAACCGACAGCATGTGCTCAAGATGGCCAAAATGCATACAGAATTGGCAGGGATTAAGACAATTGACACTGAATTGGGCTTGGATTAAGGAGTCAAAATGCACAGAGAGAGCAAGCGTTAACAGAGATAGTGTATATTCACTACAAAGTGTCCTGCCTAGGTCCGCGGCAGGGCAATTGGAGGAAGCCGTCACTAGATCCTACAGAAATCCAACAAACTGACACCACAATGTCAGCACAATGTCTGCACTCCAGGACTGTACAAGATTAAGGCTGCAATCAGCTGAAATCAGCAATAATGAGTAAACGGAGAGTGTGCAAACGAGCACCACAGCAGTAAACAAAAGTCAGTTCACCTTGGGTAGGCGAGTTTTTATCTCACAAAGCGAGCATCTAACAGATTCTAAGAAAATGTTGACATGATGATTCATTCATGATGATGGACATGCTGACCTTGAATCCTGCAGCTAAATCACGACAGACTCCGCCGGAGGTTAACGGAAGGCGATAGCCTGTGGGCCATAAGCTGCAACACACCGTATATAACCGTATTTACAGTGGCGGTGGTGTTTTCGAAGGCTAAGTAGGTCAATCTCTTGCTTTCAGACCACAATCTGAACAATTCTGCTGATCTAGAACCTTAATTCGCAAATGAGGCTCACTTTGCTGACGACACAATTTTTGCCCGTGCCACCAGACTCCAGAAGTGTCTGCTTGAAGTCCGTAGAAGCCATATATAAAGTTCTTTAAGAGAACTGACGTCGCGGTTTAGGGAAATGGTAGAAACAAGACAGTAGGATGCTCTCAAATCAAGACAAAATTTGGAGGAATCTCCACAGATGAAGCTGGAATGAAGTCTACCGGCAGCAGAATGAAGCTCAAAACTAAGTTTCTGGTTGTGTTCGGAACACTACCAGACTACAGGAGGTTCCTGTAGGGAGTAAGCGGCTGCGCAACCTGAGATTTATCTACATTACATCATCTGCTGGTTGTAGAAATTCAGGAATTCCAGTTCCACAGTTCAGATTACCCCTAGTCTGTCCTTGTGGAAGCCTGGCGCTGACATTCCCACACATTACAGCACTACACCGGACATACCAGTAGCGTTCTTACGCTCCAGTAAGTAACCGAAGGTGGCTGTGAGGTGCCCCTCACAATCCGGAGGAATGAAGGCCTAATGGTCAACATCCCCTCACTCACGACACTTTAGAAGTAGTGCTCTCCGTTCTTGGTCTAACGGATTGAGCGTGAAGATGCAGCGGCGTTAGCGCCATTCGAGTCCCTTCTTCTGAGTTTGGAAGAAGGGGAAAATAAAGCGGGGTTGCTGAGGAGCGACCGCGTCACGAGGTCACGGCGACCTTTTTTTTGTGACCCTCCACAGAGAAGCCTGGGACCGCAGGCGAAGCCACCCAGGTGGGTGTTAAGAGCTGGGTACGGACTGCCAGACCTACTGGCGAACTCAGAGGTCAGAGGAAGTGAGCATCTACCGGGGATCAACCGGGGCCCCTAGCTCGGAAGACTGCAGTCCTAACCACTATAGTAACGAAGGTCCTTGAGATATCCGGTGTTCGGCGGTACAAAAGCCGTCTTAGGCTGACCGCTCGGTACATGTACATGTGGTAAAAATGTAAATAAAACCTGAATGAACTCTGCCGTCCTGAGACGCAAATAAATATGTAAAACCACCTATACCGGCCTTCAAGGGACAGCCTCATGGCGCTGATGCAGCCCCGGATGCAGGCGGTGGATGGGCGGGTCGGTGCCACACGCAATGGACATGCCTGAGACGAAGTGGGAGTGTGACCCTACTGGGGTTCGAACCAACGACCCTGGTCCGTTGACGAAGGCATTTACCAAATAGAGTAGCACCGGCCATGCCAGTATCGCACAGTCAAAGTTTCAAAACCGGCTTCGGACTTACCGGAGTGCACAGATATCAACCGTTCCAGGTCTCAAAACTACGACCACGGGCCGGGAATCAAGTGCACTGCCCAACTTGACTGACGAGCTGTATACCGATAAATGGCGAACGAAGTCCAAACCTCTCATCGGTTACCGGATTGGTACATGAAACGTCCAACTTCTAGGAATCAGCTCAGATCTTCGCCTGTCCGGCTCGAACTGGACTTTTAAGGGCCAGGACGGTTAGTGCACCTTCGCCGGCAACACATGGCGGCTTCAGTCGCACAAGTCCAATGTAGGCCGATTTTCTCACTCATGTGGCCAAAGTCATCCGTTCACCAGTAACACCTCCGAATTGAACCTGAAAAATACGCAAAAACTTGTCTCGAGACTGCAACACACCTGGTGTACTGGGTAGCCCCACAGTCAACCCGAAGGGGACGTAATTGGGCCTGATGTACCAGGGATTTGATATTTGGATCAGAATTTGATGAAACGGATGTGAGTGAGTAATGAACAAAAATGAGCTCAGAATGTCTACGAATGTGGATGAACAACCACCTGGCTCAACGCTGCAGGCTGGCCGCCACCGCGGAACCGGTCTGGTGGTCTTCGTTCACGCACCGGACGCCCCTCATTGCCCTCCTGTGCATGTGCTGGAGGGGGGCGTGGTGCTTCTGGTCGCACGGCACCTTGAGGCGCCGGATTTCGTGCAGAATGTGCTGGAATCTGTGGCGGAGGAGCTGGATCTCCGTCCACCACGACGGCCTTTGCTCCGTCCTTGTCAACTACAAAGTCTGGCTTGCTCAGACATTCAGTAAATAGGACCGGTATCTCAGGATGAGCTCGCAGGTAATTTCTGAAACCTGTGGTATAACCATGTACAAAGGAAGAGGGAGGTTCCCAAGTGTTCTCAGACTCAGGGAAACCCTTGTACTTGACAAGAAAATGCCAGTTACCCTCATCATCCTTACAATGGTCGACAAGGTGTTCTACCTCGTAATTACCACCTTCAATCCTGCGTTCGGAAAGCCATTTGGAGGTCCAGAAAAGGGGTTTGACCCTGCCCTTTGGACTCGGAATCTCAGGCTTAAGCCTGTCTCCGCTCACCTCCAACTCCCGATTCACATCCACACGCACCTTAAAACTGTTCTCCCTGACTCGAGAAACAATTTCAAAGGGACCTTCCCACAGGGGGAGAAGTTTGGAGTCTCCCTCCTGGGTAGTTTTGCTCTTGCGGAGCCAAACACGGTCTCCTTTTTCGAGATCTTGTGGCCCTTTTCTGCCCTGGTTGGCAATGCTCAACCAATCTGCCTGAAATTTCTCAGCAGGTCGCTTGGCCTCCTTTTCCCCAGCCTGAATCTCGTCTAAAAATGCTGATGCATCCTTACATTCCCGTGGATGATCCTACGGGAGGTTCCACGAGCACTTGTTTCGACTGAAAACAAGCTGATTGGGTGAGTACCCGTGATACAACTCTGTGTTGTGGTACCGGCAGAGCAGGGCGAAAAGGATCTCAAGCCAATCGACATCCTTGTCACTGGCGAGTTCCTTTCGCAACATATTAATGATGGTTTTTCCTGCTCGTTCTGCCGGCAGTGCCCTGTGCTGGTGGACCTCACATCGAAGATGATGGATTCCCAACCGAGCATAAACGGTTTTCCACCACTCAGAAATATATGCACTGCCTGAATCAGTTAAAATCTCCGAGGGAAAATCCCAGCACCCCATCCGTGTCTGCGCACAGCATTTGGCGGCAGCCTTGCCAGTCATGGCGTTCACGTTGCAAGGCAAGACATGAATGTACCCTGAGTGTCTGCATTGAATTAATAACACACCATTGATTTTTTTGTTGGTCCAATGGCATTCCTCTCCCTCCAGGTCACCGAGGTAGAAGAAATCAGAGGTGACTCGGTCAAAGAGTCGCTCGGGTACAGGATGCGGCCTCAGATAGCCCTTAGGCTTGGCCGTAGCAGGCACCGCCACTGCACATTGGGCACATGATGAGGCCACTTTCATGCAATGGGTGTGCAATCGAGCTCCAAAGAGACGATGTTTAATGGATTTCCAGAGTTTGGCGCCATGGAAGTGAGAAGTCTCCCATTTGTGCCACCAGTTGACAACTCTGGACGCCAATCTGTCAGGCACGCACAGTTTCCCATTCATCCACAGTTTTCCGTTGTCCAAAAAATATTCGGAATAAATTCCGTCCTGAAATGCTGACTTTGAAGTCAAATGTTCGTAGATTTGTTGAAACATATTATTGGATTCATATTCTTAGGGCCAATCCTTGGTGAGCAGGGAGTCCTTGGGGATCACCTGGGCAGGTGCCACAGGTTTTCGACCCAATGGATGGACACATCTGAACCGCAACACAGGATTTCGTCGTTTAACGAACTGGGGGGTGGATTCTCCAGGTTTAACTACTCTGAGGGTGTCAACACGCACTGCAGAGCATTGGACATGGGAATGTGGGGGATGATCCTCCACTGTGATATCGTGGCAGGGCAATCGAACCTGCCGGACTGAACACTGTAGACAGTGGCGCTTAATCAACTGCCTTTCGGCCCCATCCCACTCAATTACTAACCCACGGTCTTGTTCAGTCCCATGGATGTTCCTCGACAGGCACGCTTCGGAAACAGGATGTGCCCATCTGCTTAAAGCGTCAGCGACAGTGTTGTACTTGCCTGGAAGGTAAGCGGCTGACGCAGAATCAGACCCTTGGTCTGTCCTGCCTCGATGGTTACTCAAAGAACCGCCCTGACAGCGTCGAAGAACACGCGCGCACAGCAGAATACAGGCGCACGCTCCAGCGCTTGCGTGTCGTGATCAGGACTCTGAATCGAGATTGTACGAAGTATTGCGTGAAATATAGCGTGCATTATGCATTATTATTATTATGCATTATTGTTTTGTTTGCACACAGCTCAGATTGTGTCATGGAGCAGCAGGACTTGGCAAAAGTCCTAGAACTTTTCGTAGCTGGCAATACGAGTTCAGCACGATGACAGTGTGATGGAGCAGTATGGTGCAACGTGTTCTGTCGCTACTGCTGTGTGCTCTGTCGATTTGCTTTTCTGCTGATGTGTCCCCCAAGCAGGATTAAGCGAAACTCTGGCAGCGTAACTCGAGATCAACATCGGCTTCAAAAATCATGAACAGCAGGACTTTCGGGTTTTTGCAGTGGTGAAACTGAGGTTCTTTTGCGGCGGCAGTACTTTTAGGGTGTTTGGAAAACCCACAGATGGATACCAAGGACCCAGGAGAAAATTACTTCCATAAGTATCCGTAGACGCAATCCCCGGTACCCTGGACCTGCTTCAGAAAAGTTCTAGTATATTGCCATTTCCGCGCTCACCTGACTGAAGATCGTCCGGAACAGCACGCTTGGACGCCAGAAGATTGCCGTTGGGTCCATCATGGTGCGCCGACAACTTCAACTGCGACGTCGGTTGGCGCTGAGAGGACTTTTGGCGGCACAGTGTGACCAGCGTGGAGGTTCGTGGATTTTCGCCTGGAGCAAGGTTCAGCGCGTGAGGTAGGACTGGACCAAGGCAATGGCGCCCGCCGTGGAGCCAGCCGGGCCTGGTCGACGAAGCCAGCGAACCAATGGGGCCTAGATGCAACCGAAGGCGGACATCGACCCTGAAGCCACCAGCAGCGCCCAGAACCACCAGGAGCTATCACCGACGTTGCCGACGCATCCTCTTGGCTAAAACTATGTCTGGGATTTTAATTATCAACTTTGGTCTGCAGCGCGTGCGCACTAGAGTTCAGTCTGTTCCATGATGCAAGTTTTTTTATTATATTATGTATTGCGCTTCTGCTCATCTGTCGCAATATACATTATGTGTGTAGCCTCCCACGGCTGACATTCCGCAATGACCACACACCACGCCGCGAGGTAACCGACAGCCTTGAGGAGCGAGAGCGGCACCATGGTCGGTGCTGTGAGGTGTATACTATGGCAGGTGGGTGTCAGGTCGGCCGGTAGGGAGTTCCGAGCGACCTGCAGAACCTGCAGTTCGTTCCTGAGAGGGGGGTGACGCAGAATCAGACCCTTGGTCTGTCCTGCCTCGATGGTTACTCAAAGAACCGCCCTGACAGCGTCGAAGAACACGCGGGCACAGCAGAATACAGGCACACGCTCCAGCGCTTGCGTGTCGTGATCAGGACTCTGAATCGAGATTGTACGAAGTATTGCGTGAAATATAGCGCGCATTATGCATTATTATTATTATGCATTATTGTTTTGTTTGCACACAGCTCAGATTGTGTCATGGAGCAGCAGGACTTGGCAAAAGTCCTAGAACTTTTCGTAGCTGGCAATACGAGTTCAGCACGATGACAGTCTGATGGAGCAGTATGGTGCAACGTGTTCTGTCGCTACTGCTGTGTGCTCTGTCGATTTGCTTTTCTGCTGATGCGTCCCCCAAGCAGGATTCAGCGAAACTCTGGCAGCGTAACTCGAGATCAACATCGGCTTCAAAAATCATGAACAGCAGGACTTTCGGGTTTTTGCAGTGGTGAAACTGAGGTTCTTTTGCGGCGGCGGTACTTTTAGGGTGTTTGAAAAACCCACAGATGGAAACCAAGGACCCAGGAGAAAATTACTTCCATAAGTATCCGTAGACGCAATGCCTGGTACCCTGGACCTGCTACACCACATGAAGATCGAAAAGACTCAAAAACTCGTGCCATCTAGCACGCCGTCCAGCAGGACCTGACACCCTGTTGACATCTTCTGTCGACCAATACTCAAGAGAGCGATGATCCGTCAGAACTTCAACTCTGTTTGTGCCTACCCACGATTGATAATTTTTTAAGGCACAGATGATGGCGTAGGTCTCCTGCTCACGGGGGGACCACTGCATTTGTCTGGGAGAAAGCTTCCTCGACCAGAATGCAAGCGGATAATGAGCCCCAGTTTCTAAATCTTGCTGTTCTAACACTGCCCCAACCGCATACTTACTGGCATCAGTCCTAAGGTAGAAACGGCGATCGAATGTCGGAACGTGCAAAGTGGCGACTTCGCAAAGGGCGGCTTTTAATTGCACAAACGCCTCATCGCACTCGTCGGTCCACTGCACTCGCACCTTCGAGCCCGCACGACCAGCCTCCCTACCAACCTTGAGTAATTCAGTAAGGGGGGAGGCGTACCTGGCATAATCCTTGACGAAAGTATGGTAAAAGTTGCAACAGCCAAGGAATCCATGAAGGGCCGAAATGGTCTCAGGGCGCTTCCACTTCTGAATTGCAAGGAGCTTCCCTGGACTCGGCTGGCGGGTCCCATTTCCTAGCAAACTGCCACAGAATTCGACACTTTCCAGGAATAATTTGCCCTTCTTGGGACCGCAGATGAGCTGAGTTTTGTCCAGAATGTCGAGGACCATGTTCAGCTGTTTCTCATGCAGGTCCACAAGCTCCTGTTCGTTTAAACCATCGCCCACAGTGGCGATGATTATGTCGTCGATATATACGGAAACGAATTCGCGAAGCTCAGGGTGCTCTGAAAACAAGACTTCTTCCATCATCCGTTGGAAAAAGCTCGGAGTATTCTTCAAACCCATAGGCATGACGGTCCACTGAACAGGACCCACTGGACTGCACATGCACGTCAGGGGTCTGGATGACTTCGCCAGAGGCATCTGGTGGAAGCCATGCCTTAGATCCAGGACTGAGAATAGTTTCCCCTTGGCTCTCTTCACGATTTCCTCCTCAATGAGGGGTAAAGGGTGAGAATCAGCCTTAGTTTCCGCATTTGAATTACGAAAATCAACCACCATGCGCCAACCATCAATGGAATTCTGGTCTGCTGGGGGCGGTTTAGGCACTGTGAAGGGCGCACAACACCACTCAGAGGTCATGCACGCCTCCAAACAGCCGAATTCTCGCAGATTTCTCTGAATGATGTCACGAAGAATTTCATGCTTCTTGCCATGATTTTCGTAAGGTCGCTGCTTTTTGGGTTTTGCTCCCTCCTTTAGCTCGATGAACGCCTCTCGGTGCTGGCCACGCACTGGAGGGTTCCTGACGAGCTTACCAGAGAGGGTGGTGTCCTTTCGCTCGGCGAAACCCTTTTCCCTTCACTCATTGCAAAGTTGACTTTCAACCTGTTCACCAGCCACCACCGTAGAGCAAATTTTCGCCAGATCTCGCGATCCAGCAGGCAACAGACGTTGTTTCAACGACTGAAACAGAGAGGGATCGACTCCCACTTGCCGGTATGTCGTGGATGCCTGAACCTGCTGAGCATCTCCCACAGCCTCACAGACAAAGGGATCCAAAAAGGCCTCAAACTTGGGTTTTTCGTAAAATTGTCTGAATTTGACCTTCTTTCAGAATTTTTTTCCTTTGAACAGGTGGGAGATGCTTGCTGGATCTGATCGTATTGGGGTCTGACTACAATCAGACGTTCCAGATTCCAGGTTCGGCACCGTATCATCTCCTTCCAAAAAATCGGAAAAATTCGAATCTGAATCCGTACCATGGTCAAGACCTGATTCTGACCCATGGTCTGATGTGCAAGATCCGTCAGAGATGAGACCTCCATCGACCAGAAAAGCGACAGAAGGCCACGGCCGCTGTCGCAGGGGACCAGTGTCGTCCCTGGCGTACAGCTTGACGTCGTGGGGGAGGCGGATGGAGTCGACTGTCATGGCCAAAACATCCTTCCACCATGGTTTCCAATCCCATAGTGGTACGACAAGGATGGCCTGTGTGCGATCCTCCTTTTTTTTTTTAACAACCTCTCCCAACAAATGAAAAGGGGGGTTTATCCACAGCCTTTTATCCGATTTTACTGCCCATGCATCGTCAGCTAAGCGCTTAAAACGCTTGTCTAACTCGTTGCAAAAGGCATTCTTGGCGGGCACAAAATCGTGGTTCTCCAAAAAATAGGAACATATATAATCACGCCACTTGTTTACAACGCGGTAGTTGGAAGACTTCCAATTGCGTGGTTTGGGACGCTGAGTGTCCCTTCGTCGCTCCTGTAGCAAGATGCTGTAAGCTGTAGAGAAAGATGTCCTTGATTTATGCCCTAGTTATTTTGATGTATTCCTGCAGGTTTTGTAGTTGAAAACCCAAACCAAAGCAGCAAGTACAGCAAGGACAGGATGTGCATCGAATCAATGATTGGTTTTGGAATCCAGTGTAACACAGAAGGGCTGCAGATAGACAAAGCAGGTTTATACACAAAGATTCAATCACAAATGGATAATACAAAAGATTTTATATGAAAATTGGTCTGACTCTTGCCTCGAGGTTGCATTAGGCACTTCATGTGCACTCTTTTGGGTGAAATGGTGCTGGTTAGGAATGTGGGGCATAGATGTCAGGACCACACAGAAAATGACTTGGCCAAGCAACTGAATTCATAAACAGTTACAAGGTAGGACCACAATAAGTGGTAGAAACAATTGAGTATAGGGGTCTTGGGGTGGGAGACCACTAGGCTTAACCTCCAAGGCCAACAAGCATGAAATGCCTGTTTTATTTCGGTATGTCCTCCATGAAGGAAGGTACCTCCGCTCAGTTGAGTGGTAGGGGTGAACTTCATGGGGGGGCTAGGGTCACAACCCTAGTTACTTTGAGAAAGTGTACTTTAGGCAACAAAAGAGAGATAAAAACACTTAAGTTTGTCTTAGCATCAACAAAAGGGTTTTAAGGGGGGCTTGGCCTGGATCAAGCCCTCCAAGAAAGACATGGCAGTTACTTTTTCTTACTCCCCCCTGGAGTACTAGTTAGCTAAGCTAGTAGGACCAAGGTAAAAGGCTCAAATGTTCCCAAAATTACCTCAGAAAATGCATTAAACTTACCAAAAACATCCTCATCACTTCATAGAAGCCTATCACACTGTAGGTACCTTCGAAAAACAGTGTAATGTACCGTGAATGATGTTCCTTCGATGGGGCATTCCTCAAAAGTCGCCGGCGTGCAACGAAAACTTTTGGAAAAATTTGGGGGTAGTGGGGTTTGAACCCAGGACTCCCTCCCTAGAGCACATGTGCTTGCCCACTAGGGTACAGTCGAACGCTCTAATGCGGACGGCTATCGCTGTATAAACAGCGTTTTAGTAAACGTCCTGACCAAGGGCCAGGGCGGAGCAATACTCCCAATGGAGGACACAAACCTCCAGGAGCTGGAAAAAATAGAAAATGTAACCAGCAGGGAGTGATTCCTGCGGTTTAGCGGAAGGGGTTGCGATTTAGCAAGTGAAATCGTTAAAAATCGACGAGACCACGCGGGAAATCGTCATTTTTACACATAACTCAAAGTCGCAGACAAGCGCAAAGGAAGCAGACACCAAGAAAAGGGTTGCGCAAGCGTAAACGGCTTTTGTAAAAGAAGGTATGAGCCGTAGTTTTTAGAGTTTTAAAGGAAATTTTTGCACAGTTGCATCAAAGTTTTTATAAACTTCAGAGTCAAGTATTCAAATTCAGCCCACACCACAGAGCAGGTCAACAACCCATCTCTCAGGTATGTCAGTGTCACCCCACACTACCGCATTGCGTTCGTGTTGGTTGTTTCGTCAAAACGTTAGGGTTGTCAACGCTGTGCTCGTTTGGGGGGTCGGGTGTTCTTCTCTCGTGCTCTGCACAGGTAAAAACAGGAATGAAAGGTATGTGATGCGAATGGAGCGCGCAGCGCGCACGTAGGGTTAGAATATGCGCTGTGCTTGCGATGCATGTGCCTAATCGAGGCATCCACACGCTGTGACGCTTTACCTGTATTCCAAATTCACCCTTGTTTTCTTCTTCACAGGTAAGTAAAGAAAGCGTTTGTTCCTGTGCGGCCGTGGCGTTAAAGTAGGGTTGCTTAAAACGCTTAGGCTTGTTTTGTGTTCGTTTCAATTCGGCATTCACACGCTGCATGGTGAGTAAGGTAGGTTAGCCCAGGAGGAGCTCACCTCCTGGTTGAGTCAGTGGTTCAGCCTCCCTTCCCTGCGTCCACATGATGCATTAAAGGGTAGGCCACGCGATTTGCGCACGGTAAACCTTGTTTAGGTTACCCAGAGGCTCCTCGGTACGTTCTGTAAGAGAACCTGAGGAGTCTCTTAAAGCTTGCTTGCTTGACAGGGAAGCTGATCCGTCAGCGTGTTTGCGGACAGTGTATTATAGGTCACACTAAGAAGGGTATAATACCTGGAGTGTGGCTTGGTTCCTCCGCCGCAAACACCCCTTCATTTGCCTCTGTTGTACAGGTGGGAGAGGTTAAGGGTGATTGGTGCACGCAGCAGCTGCCTTCGGCGGCTATCCATTTTTCTGCCCCAGCAAAACAGGGGCGCTGATCACAAATCAAATCACTGTGCCTCAGCCAGTACTGGCGAGGGCAGTTCGACTTCAACGACATCTGCGCTGTGCACGCAACGAGAGCACCCCTTCCCTCCAAGCCCTAGCAGGGGAAACGCGTTGTGGCGTCCCCTGTTAGGCCACAGCTGCTTAGGAGCGCTGTGTTCTCTTGTCTTCTTCACAGGAGGGCCATTAGGGCCTGAGTGATCTTTAACTGCAGCACCCAGTAGTGTGTGTAGGGGTTAGGGTCAGCAGGCCTGGCAGGAGTTGAGTGCAAGTGATGAGTGCTCACCCTGCCTTCGAAGGCCGGTGCTGGCGTTAGTGAGTGTAGTGTAGTGGTGTCTCCTGTCCCGCGTGCTTTTACTCGTGGGCAGGAGAGTGCGTTAGCTTTTGGCGTGTAGCAAAAATGGGCGTTTTGTATGCCCTTAGCACACTTGGCCACCCCTCCCCTCTAGTAGGTAGGGCTCTTACCGTCCTACCCCAAGGATAGGCGCCAGCACAGAAATTGGGCGCCATAGGAGTGGTAATAGTACCTGATTAGGACCTTCGGTCCGACGTCAGCGAAGCCCGGTCTCCGGGAGCCACGCTGGGGAGAGAAGTGAGACACATACAGACATACGTAGCACACTTAGGGGTATGGTAAACCCTGTAAGGAAGGGTAGAACCCCATGGGTCTGGACCAGTCAGGGGTCCTAACTGTGGGCTCGCTTGTCCCCAAGGAGGGAAGACACACCTTGCCTCATAACACCTTGCTTGTCATTCCTCCCTGGTGTAGTAAGCCACCGTTCTTCGTTGGCTCTCCAAGGTCATTACATTAGGGCAGTACCCATGCAACACATGGTCAACAAGGCACACACTCGCTGGGTGGCAGCAATCATAATAAGCGGCCACCTGGCTCACGCTGGAAACCATAGGCATGGGTCTGCAGGGCACAGACTGACACAGGGAGATTAGTTTCGCTTCTTACGCTGGGACATAGTCTCAGCACGGGTTAGGAGCTGCCCCTCGTTGTTCTCAACGAGGTAAGTGCGGAAGATGGGGTTGATACTCCCATCTGGTAGTATGAAGGCTGACATAGGTTCCCAGGTCGCCTCAGACAACCCATCGCCATCCCACAGGGTAAGGAATTTCCAGCCCTGTTTATACTCGTGGCGAGCAATACCTGCAACCACGTAGTAACCATCGACTGCCATCTCATCGGCACTCATCTGCTCGAGTTCGTCTGCCTCCTCTGGACTGGCAGCGTTCTCTAGGTCTATACGTTCAATCTCACTGTCGCTGAGGCTCCACTCATTCCAAGACAAGTCGTCAGGGGAGTGATAGAGCCTCAACTGCTTAGGTGCACACAGCAGTTGACCACCTAGACGTGGACTGCACCTGACATGGATCCTGGATCCATCTATCCTGATGATACAATAGGGTCCAAAGTAACGGTCCTGTAGGCAGTTACGTGGCCAAGAGGGTAGGCGTGAATGGTGTACCAAAGCAAGGTCACCAACTTTGAGGCTGGCAGGTCGCCGTAGGCGGTTCCGTCGGCTCTGTTCACGGTCACGAATGTCCCTCAGGTTAGTACCAGCCTGGTTAGCCAGAGACTGCTTGTGTTCCAGCCAATCTCCCACAGGGCTTTTGAAGTCCTCAGGAAAGGGGGTTTTGAAGAACCAAGCAGGTCGTCCTCCATGGAACAGTTCGTGGGGGGTGAAACCCGTAGAAGAGCTCTGCTGTGAGTTCATGGACAGCACTGCCCAGGGCACTAGGCGTACCCAGTCCTTGGTGCGCTCCTGTTTCATCAGGATTCTTAAGTTTTGCTCCACCACACGGTTCTGTCTCTCACAGAGAGGGTTAGACGTGTGGGTATAGGGCACACCTGTGGTTACCTCCACGTTGAGGGCATTTAGCACTGGTTTGTACCACCCAGTGTCACTGCGGATGCGTACATCTTCATCAGAGTGCACCTGCTTAGGTGCTCCATAGGGTTCGAACCATTGTTCGACCAACATTTTCACAGTCTGCTCACCTGTGATTTTCTTATTACAAGGGAACACTCGGGTGAAGCGAGATAGACCACAGGTGACCACGAGGCAACTATCATAGCCGCCAAAGCGTGGTAGGCCGTGGATGAAATCCACGTAGAGAAGAGAGTTAGCACAATAGGGTATGGGTAAGCTGGAGATCAGGCCCCTATCCCTACTGTCGCTCTGCTTGCTGGCATGATAGCCACAAGCATCCACAATGGTCTGCATACGCGACCTCAGTTCAGTCAGGGTTAGACTAGAGTAGAAACACTCACGGAAGAAGTCCACTGAGCGATTAGCGCCAGTGTGACCAGAACTGAGATGGGACCACTGTAGGCACCCATCCAATCGTGCCTCAGGCACAACAATTCGGTCCTCGTAGAAGAGGTAGTGATTGTTTTTCTACCACTGGTGCCCGTCAATGACACGGGGTTCGAGACCAGTGCTGAGGGTTTGGAGAATTTCTTCATACTCTGACTGATAGTCCGTTAGACTCCAACCCTCCAGGATTCCAGCAGTGCGCATGGACAGGTCAAGCTGGACATCCATACGCTGGAAAGCCTCTTTGGCGAACGCCTCAGAGCTCTCACCAATAAGCGCATCGAAGTTGTTGTGCGATACATAGTCAGACAGTTCATTCTGAATCCCGGGGATATGATGCACTGTCAGCCTGAACTGCCTCAGGTAAGTCCACCACCGTTTTAGCTTTGCTTTTTCTGGTGGTGGGCCCTTCTGAAAAGACTTCACAGGCTCCTGGTCACACAGCCAGGCAATGGGGTTAGATCCCAGGAGTCGGCATTGTGACGATAGCACCAACATACCGGCCAGGAGTTCCTGGTCATAGGTGCTGTAGTTGGAACGCGCTTGGTTCCATTTCCAGTTCCAGTGTCCTAGTGGTACAAGTCGCCACTCACTGGTAGGATAGTCATGTTTCAACGAACCATCACGGTTCAGTCCAGTAGTACGATAATGGCAGTGGGTTAGTTCAGCGGGGTTAAGCTCCTGCCATTGGTAGATCGTAACCACCCCCCCTACATCACTGGCATCAGTGATCAGGACTATCTCGCCCTCTGGGCGGGGCACTCCCAGGCAGTTGGAGGAGGCAATCTTCTTCTTCAACTCCTGGAAACACTCTTCCTCTCTGGAGGTCCACCTCCAGGGAGTAGTTTTCTTGATCACGTCAGTGAGGGGTGCGGAGGAGTAAGTAAAATTGTGGATGTGACGCCGATAGAAATTACAGGCGCCCACAAAACTCCTCACATCGTGTAGACCCTTCTTAGGGTCATCGCGAATCTGCATGTCCTGTAGGGGCTGCATCTTAGACGCGGCTGGTTTCCACCAGCCATACCCCACGTCGAAACCCAAATACTCCATCTCCTCTTTCATAAATTCACATTTTTCGAGTTTGATTCGGAGATGGTTTTCTTGACAGACAATGAAAAATTCACGGAGGAGAAGGACGTGGTCCTCTTTGGTATTAGTACCCAAACTCACGTCGTCGATGTGAGCCTCCATTTCTGCACCCCGAGAAATCAATTCTTGTACTAGAGGCCTGCGCCTCAGTATGTACAAAATTTTGTTCATAAGCTCCTGGATGAGCGCTGGGGCATTAGCCACCCCGAAAGGCATAACCTTCCACTTGAAGACACGACCCTTAGGGGTTATAAAGGCCAACAGCTCCTGAGCTGCGGCGGTTAGGTCCACCTCCAAGAAACCAGAGCGTTTGTCCATTTTGGTCTTATACCTGCATTTGGCAATACGTTCCAGGGTGTTTTCCATGTTGGGAATACTCCCTGAGTGGTTCTGGGTTTTCTTGTTGACCTCACCATAGTGTACAACAAGACGTAGGGCAGTCGACCCTGGTTTGGCAACAAGGAAACAGGGACTGCAGTGATGGGGATAGTCCCCGTGTTTATACTCTTCAACGAGGCCAGCATCAATGCATTCTTGGATCTGGCGCTCGATTTCTTCAACCTGTTCCTGTGGAGCGGGATAGGGACGACGCCTCACTCGCGTCTTTTCAAATTCTGGTTTCAATTTCAGGTCCATCTGGACCAGTTTTTTACAAGAAAGGGGAGGCGGCAAGGCGCCGAACACCTCCTCATAGGTTATCAGCAGTTTCTTCAGGCGGGGGTCAAGGTTAAGACTCTCGAGTTTCTGAAAGAAATCCTCCTCAGCATGGAGGTTGCTTTTTCCATGTTCTTTCTTTTTATGCCGATCAGCAGTTTCGGCTGGCACAGTACCATCGTCTCACTCAGGGGGACATTGCTGCCCATAGTGTAGAGAATACACTAGAGGTATCTCAGGATCAGGCAGCGTATAGGACTCATCGTCCTCCTCAGACCAGATGGAGTATTTCCAGGTCTGTCTGAGGTATTGCAGCCGCTCTTGGCGCTCAATACCTTCGGCCTTCAGGTACAACAGCCGCCGGAGTTCTTGAGTGTCATGCTCAGACAATGGCATGTTATTGGCAGCAGGCCGCGCCAGAGCATCAGCACTCCGGGCCACGGGTTCACCTGTGTGCAGAGGCTGCATGTGTAGCACTGGCTTCCCAACAGGGGAAGCGCGTTCAGAGGTTGACTCTAGATCTACTTCCTCTAGCAACAGCTGGGCTAGGAAAGCACTATGTTTTAGGTCCTCACAGCTGGGATCAACAGAGGGAATAGTGCTGGCGATCTCAGACAGTTGGTCGTCAGCATCCTCCTTTACAGCTGAAGGTTCCAGATGGTCATCAGGAGACTCACACCCTGTAAGTGTGGCAGATAGGTGCTCAGGAGATCGATTTTTGAGATCATAAAGGGTCAGGCCACGATTTTCGGCCATGACCTCTTTTAGTAGCACCTGGTCTAGGTCACACAGGGGTACAGGATTGAGAGATCCATCGACGATGGACAGGAAACTGGCCCAATCAGGGGCCTGCATAGCTGTGTCTGAGTCCTCAGGCACATAGATGGGGCCGTCGGGGAGTTGCACTCTTCCCACGGTCATTCGATCTAGCATACGGCGCCAGTAAGCATGTTCACCAGAGCAACCCCAGTCAGGGGTGCACATAACAACCCTTCCTCCCTCATAAGCGATTTTGGTTAGAACCTTCGCGAGCAGGGAGAAGGGAGGGTTAGCATACGCTAGGCCCATTGCTTTCCAGAAGAAACGGAAAGCATTGTTCAGTTGTTTCGAGCAGTACAACTGCATGATGTGCTGTTGTTGGCTCGCAAACAATTCCACCTGGATCTCATCCAGGTTTACCTGAAGGGCCGCCAGTCCATTTTCAAGAACGTGACGGGCCAGTTGGTAGTTTTCAGTACGATAGTTCGTCTTGGCTGCGTAGCGCAGCCCAGACTCTTTTCGTCCTGACAGCTCCAAAGGAACGGAGAATAGCCCACTGCCAAAGTCGCAGTGCAAAGAATAGGGACGCTGTAGGGACAGCATTTTTACCTGTGGGTTTCTTCGTAGAACGTCGGTGCCAATGACGATGTCAAAGGCGTCCGTGTCCAACACTCTGCAGTGTTGGGTCACGGTTTCGTCGCCCAGACATATAGTCACATCGACCCCCCCCAAGGAATGGATGGTACGCCCATCCCCTACTCTTATGGCCACGGTCTTAGTTTTCTTGAAAGTTTCAAGCAGGCGCCGGGCCACTATGGAAAGTGTTGCACCGGTATCAAGCACCGCTCGAAAAACCTGATCCCCGATTTTCACGAGGATCCAGAAAACCAAGTCCTCCTCTTCGGAGCCGCCCCCCTATTCCTCATCAGGGAACTTCACATCCACCCCTGCAGCCATGAGGGACTTGGCCATCCAGGCCAAGCGCCTCTTCTTGGAATTATTCCCCTCAGGGGTAGCGTTATCCCCTTGGGGGCGTTTCTTGGGGTCACCTGCGGCAGGAGCGGGTGTAGCAGCAGGAGTGGGTGTTGCAACGGGCCTTGATGAGCGCCTCTGGGGGTTAGGGGGTCCAGTTTTGCCACCCCCCTTGCCACCTCCTTTACCTTTATCCCAATTCGGGGGATTTCTGGCGGGCGTCTGGGTCTTCTGGCGTTCTGCCTCCTGACGCTTGAGTTTGTCAGTCTCGCGTTTCTTGATGTGGCATTCGTCCTCGTAGTGACGACGTTTGCCACAGTAACCACAGGTGATGGTACACCTGAAGTGGTCCTGATGGGTCACAGTTTTCCCATCTTTGGTATGCTGCTGACGTTTCATGTGCATCATACAGCCACTGCGGAGATCGCAGTCAGAGGCATGACAAGGTCCCCCCTTGTCATTCACAGGTCTGCAGTAGAACAGGGGGGGTGTGCCTGCATCAGGTTGAACCTCGTTCATGGCACGTAGGTTGCCCCTCCCTTTACCACCTCCCTGGTTGGTGTTAGTGCGATTTTTATGCCCCTTCCCTTCGCCACGTTCGGGGGTAGGGGTACTGAAGCGGTACCCAGAACCCCATGGCCAGGTTACGGCATACAACCGGTCTCCGGTCCACTAACCCCATGCACGGCGTGTTCCGTGCCGTGAAGCCCCGCATCGGCAACCGATGCACCGCCAGCGGAGATTTGTGTATCAGAATATCAGGAATCAACAGGGTTTTATTTTCATATTGTTTCCGTCAATTTTTACGCTTCCGTTCTGATACTCACTGTTTTGACTAGGGATGCAGGTTCGAACTCGCACGAATTCGCTCGAATTCGAATTCGCCCCGAATTCGCTCGAATTGGTGGACCCCCCTGAATTCGGATTCGAAATCAAAAATTCCAAATTTCTGTATCGTATCCATTTTCCAGTTCCTACAAGCAGATTGCGTCTACTTTTCCGAACCAAAGAATGACCACCATGCAGGTCTCTTGCTAACTTGCTACTACCTTGCCTATTCTGAATCACTTTGGGTCAACATGATTCAATGAAATCAAGGAAAATGGTCCCCATTAATTTGAAATAGACATTCAAAATTCAAGATTTCTCCAAATGCTTGCATGTACCTATCCCGTTCAGCCCCATTTACTTCCTTTCGTTTGCTTACTTGTTGCTTGTTGTCATAATTTAAAACCGCGGATGAAATGGTCCACCTCACCACTTTGCAACATATTTGAATGAAAAGAAGGGACACAAAATTCAACGGAGCATGCACAAACATCAAGCCACACACAAATAATCATATGTGAATCTCTTTGATGACCTTTCTCCATCTAACATTTGAATTCATTCCAACTCTGCATTATGTGGATAGGGAGTCCGAGAGCTACAAGGTGAGAAAAAATATGGAATCGAGACACAGCGTACTATTCAGTAATTACCTTTGTTCATACCCCCTGTGCACTGACATAGCCTGGTGCCTGCTGGCACCTTGTTCATACACTGTCAAATCTGCCGAATTTCAACGCTGGTGATCAGGATTTCTCCGTGTATTTGCGTCCGCTAGAGGCAAGGAAGGTACCGTTGTGAAGGGCAGGACACAGGAAACACGTCTAGGCACCAGATTGAGTACAGAAATTTTTCGGATTTTAAAATCTCGCGACGGCTTTATCTCCGCGTTACCGTTGATTTGGACGCTAAAACAAACACCAATAGAACCGCCTTCACGTGCTGCATGCAGCGGTATGCTCCAAATCTTGAAATCAATTTCGGATCTGAAAACGAGTACCAATGGACCATTCAAGGCACAGAATCGACAATGGAATGCGGAATCAACATACTTTTGAATCTGTAATGTCACATAATTTTTTCCGAAGCAGGATCACGTTTTGGAAATTGCCTCTGTTCAAAAGAGGGCGCGCGCTGCCGCCGGCGCCTGTCGCCTGCGAATTCGCAGGCCGAATTCGCCCCGAATTCGCAGTACTCTGAATTTCACGCCGAATTCGCAGCGAATTCGCGTTGCGAACGAATTCGCAGCGAATTCGGCGAATTCAAATTGAATTCGCTGCGAATCTGCATCCCTAGTTTTGACTGCTGGCGGTTGGTTCGCGACTTTACCGTAACCGCCAGTTTAACTGTTTATAATGGAAATTTTAACGCTATCCGTCACGAAGGCTCCAAAGTCGCCAGGAACTGCATGGATGCTTCCGCAATTTTCATCATTAATACTCGCAATTTTAATCCGAATTTTTCAGGATGTCGAAATCGGATTTTCGACTTCGACATCCCCGCACTCGATTTGACCTCTTTCGAGTGGACCTACGTGCTTCCCTATGCACGAATCAACTTCCTTTTTATCTTGCCCTCCATTTGACTCAGAGATATGGGCAAAACAAAGTTGATTCGTGAGGCCACTTGTGAGGGTCATATCTCGTGCCGCTTGCGAGTATTGACAATAAGGAAACGTGGGATGTATTCACAATACTCCCGACGTAATTTAGGAAGCTTTATATGCCTTGCGTTTCCACACGTGCGCGCTAGTGTAATGGATCATGGTCAAGAGGGTAGAGTTTGCGTTATAACTCTTTGGCCATGATATTGCGTGCGTTAAGATAACTTTCGAGTGTAGCGCGCAAGTGTTGGTGTTGCATAGGAACTCTCCTCGAGTTCCTATGAGCGATTGACACAAAGTTATGCCCTTGGAGGGGCATGACATATCGTGGTGGGAGCTACCTTTTTGGGCAATATGTGGTATGTGCCATGTGTTGTGTTGCGTGCCCATTTGGCGGGTCCATTGCTCCAAGCCGAACCCGCCAATGGACCTCATATTGTGCAAGCCCCTTCTCCATACTCCCTACGGTCAATTGCATGCCTAACCTTCGTGAAGGGAAGCTTGTGTGGTGATCCCGAAGCGATGCGTTGGGAGCAAGGTGTGTGTTTTACAATTTTCCATATTTTCATGTGCCCACTTGGGAAGTAGCGCTCGTAACCTTTCAAGGCGCCCCAAGTGGAGCACATATGTGGGATCGAAGGTCATTGGTGTCAAGTCATTGTGTTTAGAAGGATTAAGTGATTGCACGATCCAAGCCGGAGATATTATAATATAATTGTAGACCTTTCAAGGCACTTTTGTGTGTCATTGTGCCAATTTTGCCATTTTTGGCTCGTCATGATGTCAAGTGGCGACCGTGTATCTCAACGTTGCGCTCAATTGACATCATGACCCAAGTATGTTATGAGGGTACATACTTCGGTAGCCAACATATCTTGGACCCGGCGAATAACTCCTCTTAGGCTTGGCATACCGTGGCCGCCATGTTGGCGATTTGGGACTATCCCAAATCATGGGCTCACTTGGCGACCCTGCCATTCCCAATACCGGAGGAGTTGGGCGACGCCCCAAAGATATGTTGGACACATATGACTTGATATCAATCCTATGGCACACTCCGGTCCAAGTCGGGCATGTGCCTCATTTGCCCCAACCATGAGTGTGCGCATTTTTGGCCATTTTGAGCATATTTCCACTTTTGCTGCCCGCCGTGCACTATGTTCTAACCCTCGTGCACGCCGGACGCATGGACCAATGGACCATATATGACATGGGTGTTATGGGTAATGGTCCCCATGGTTCACACACCACGTGGGCGAAGCGGAGCCGCCTTCGTTAAGGCGCTAGGCCAAATTGAGTATGGGCAATTTTGCCATTTTTGCATTTGTGGACCCAATTGGGATCGTCACCACGCCGAGTGGCATGGAGATCTTTGAGAGCCAAGGTCATGGGAGTCTCCATTGGACTCCCGGTGGATCGCGTATGGAATGGCGGATCCGATCTCCAAGCCGGCGTGGAGATATACTATTGGGAGCACACCGAATTTTGGCTCATTTCAAGCAGCCAAAATGACCCAATTTTGGGACCCCAATTTCCCCCTTCCGTGTGGTCAATTGGCGGCCCCATTTCTCTAAGCCCATAGGGAGCCCGGACCTAAATCCAAGTTGTACACTCAGATATAAGTCCTAGGTCCTGCCTCCTACCCTGTGAGCCGTTGGCCTTACCTTGGCCGGGCGAGCCACGCGTGGGAATGACGCCAATTTTGGTGATTTTGGCATCATGACCCCACTTGACTCATCCGTGTTGCCCTGATGCCGGGACCTCAGAGGGAACCAGGTTGGGTGAGGGCTCCAGGGAAGTTGTACTCGAAGGGCATAGGGTCAGTTGCCTCGTCCCTACCTCTGACGGGTCCGGCGAGGGGTCAATTTTGGGAATTTTGGAGTTAATTTCAGTTTGGGCTGAAACAGCCCATTTTCAGCTACCAACTCTTGGGTGATAATGGCGGGGCCATATCTCTGGCTCAGAGTGGAGTTGGGACCTGCCATTAAGGGAGCATAGGGAGCCACTGTTGGTTGGCCTTGGAGCCCCTTGGTTCCCAGGAACTCGCTTGTGGCTGGGCGGGACACCCCCCCTATTGGCAGGGTTTCAGGGTCCGGACTGAGCAGGGCATGGGTTGTGTTTGAGCCCCCGCCCCCATCAGCCACTGAGAGGGTCGGACCTGGGATTGGGATATGAGTCGGGACTGAGTGTCTATGGTCCTGTGATGCCCTTACCCCAGTCCAGTCTTAACCCCATGTGTACATATCCTGATGTGTTGCTGTACATACTTTCGTTCCCTCTTTGCAGAGTGGCAAGGATTCTGGAACGCTTTGTCACATGACAACGCATTGATGCCCTTGTGAGCGTAGTGCTTTGCCTGCCTGCTCACTTGCGTGTGTCCACCGCAGCGTCCCGTGGCCGGCCCCCCCACGGGAACGCGTCAGTACCACCTCGTCCCAAATGCTTCTTGAGGAATTTCTCCATGTGGGAGTCATTCTCTCTCTCAAGAGCTAGCTCAATCAAGAGATCCACCAGTTCATCGTACGAGTGGGTCCTGCTCTTCCTCTCAGAGGTGGAGCGGCAATCATCCCACGTACGCTGGGGGATCTTACTCATGAGCCACAGGTGGGGCTCAGTGGCCCCGTAGGAGCCCACGTTCATCCTCGAAAACAAGTACTCCAAGTCGCACACATACTCAGAAATTCGCGCAGCGGATGGAAACTCAGGGAGCATAGGTAGCTCCTCAATCTGTGTGCGTACGCTGAGGTCAGTCTCATAGACTGGGAATGTTTTCTCCAACCTCAGGAGTACCTCTGCCCAGGTAGAACAGGTTTTCACAATCTGTTTTACCTGTTTTTGCAAAAACTTCTTTTTGCATGACCGTTTTAGCAGTGAACATTTGGTGGCCACATCCACATGGGATTGGCCAGTCAACAAAAGGAACTCTGCAAATTCTTCTGCCCATTCGGGCAGATTTTTGGGGTCGAACTCCAGCAGTTCCAGCTGGATGTTCGCCTGGGCAATTGGTCTGCCCGTCTTCCCACCCCCCGGAGTTAGGCCTGAAGGCGACACGCCGGCAAGAGGTGCCAGGGCTGACAGGCCTCTTCTCTCAATCTCTGTGACAGGCACGTCCTGTAGATCAGCCATAGGCACTGTCCTGGCACGGGGGTGAAAGGGGCTGGGGTAGGTGACCTTAGGCAACAGCCTTGAGACCCTTGATCTCTTGAGATCTTCGGCCAGGGTACTCAGTCCTGGAGAGAGAGAGGGCAGTTCTGGCTTGGGTAAGGGTTCTGCAATACCCAGTTTAGCCTTAATGGCCTCCGATAGGGCCGTCACATCTGGATTTTCTGATCCAGACAGGAGTTTGGCCAACAGCTCGGCCGTATGATCCAGGGCACCGTAGGTTGGCCTTGGATGATGTTGTTCTTCGACTCGAGTAGGGCCCACTTCGGGAGCCCTTGGGGTTGGACAACATGGTCTTGGATACTCAGGTCTTAGTCGTCTTAGCAGGGATGCAGTGGACGGAGGACCAGAGTGTGCGTAGGACCCTAGGTCTGTACGTGGTCTTGATCCATGTACAGCCAATGGCTCCTCTCCATCTTCCCCACGGATGGATTTGTAGTACTCCTCATGTAGGATGTACTCATCCATCTTCTTCCTCAGTTCCTCATACTCCTCAGGTCCTTCAATCGCTGTGGAGGATGAAGCCGGACAATTGGATCTGGATACTGAGGCAGCTACACGTTTGTGGAGGTGACTGAAGCTGTCTCCACCGTGTGCTGCTAAGGCCTCGGTGGTAAGGCCTTTACTTTCTTCCGCCCTTCTGCGTTCTGGATCTCCTTGGGACCCAGATGCGCCACTGAGATGATGTGGAGCTCGGTAAGGTGGTTCACTCATTGGGTTGGCCATGCTGCCCATTTGCACTTGGACAGTTCGGATGGGCCAGGTCCTGACGCTTGGCGTGGACATGATGAACTTGTTGTTGAGCTTTTGTGCTGCACTTCTTCTCAGGGTCGGTTCAAAAGGTCATAAGGGACTGTCTCTGCTACCGGAAAGATGTCCTTGAATTATGCCCTAGATATTTTGATGTATTCCTGCAGGTGTTGCAGTTGAAAACCCAAACCAAAGCAGCAAGTAGAGCAAGGACAGGATGTGCATCGAATCAATGATTGGTTTTGGAATCCAGTGTAACACAGAAGGGCTGCAGATAGACAAAGCAGGTTTATACACAAAGATTCAATCACAAATGGATAATAGAAAAGATTTTATATGAAAATTGGTCTGACTCTTGCCTCGGAGATTGCATTAGGCACTTCATGTGCACTCTTTTGGGTGAAATGGTGCTGGTTAGGAATGTGGGGCATAGATGTCAGGACCACACAGAAAATGACTTGGCCAAGCAACTGAATTCAGAAACAGTTACAAAGTAGGACCACAATAAGTGGTAGAAACAATTGAGTATAGGGGTCTTGGGGTGGGAGACCACTAGGCTTAACCTCCAAGGCCAACAAGCATGAAATGCCTGTTTTATTTCGGTATGTCCTCCATGAAGGAAGGTACCTCCGCTCAGTTGAGTGGTAGGGGTGAACTTCATGGGGGGGGCTAGGGTCACAACCCTAGTTACTTTGAGAAAGTGTACTTTAGGCAACAAAAGAGAGATAAAAACACTTAAGTTTGTCTTGGCATCAACAAAAGGGTTTTAAGGGGGGCTTGGCCTGGATCAAGCCCTCCAAGAAAGACATGGCAGTGACTTTTTCTTACTTGTAGTGGCGTTTATCTCACTAATCCCTTCATCCTCACCAAAAACTGTGTTCACCCTTCGACTCAAAAATTCTTTTGCATTTCGGTACCCAGAATGCAAGAACCGAAAGCTGGGAGCTTCCTGCTCTCCTGATTCCAAAATAAAACAACGTCTGTGTCCTACGGGGGCCACTTTGTTCTTCGTTAAAAATGGATGACCTAAATAAAGGTCGTATTTGATGGCCGCTCTATAAAAATAATCCTCTAAAACAACATCCTCTACCTTACCTTCCTCCCATAAATCCTGGGCAACCATGTGCGCCTTCAGAAACGAACCTGTATTCCCTCCTGGAAGAGCATGACCTGAAACGCCTTCCAGGTTAACGGGGTGCAGCGAAGTGTCGACACATTCGTCTGGTAAAAATTTTTCTGACTGAAGATTCACTTCACTACCATTGTCACAAAGACACGTAGCAAGGTGTTTGTTCCCCTTCTTGTCAGTAACCCACAGACGACAAATGAATTGACGAGCTTGGTATTTGTTGGGAACACCGATCTCCACAACATTCCTATCTCCATCCGCTTCAACTGGCGGTGGTCCTACAGACAACGCTCCAAAGTCCACGATCGGAACATTCAGGAAAACGCCTGATTGTGTGTGGGGTGGCCACACAATCTTGGCGCCTTTATTCCTGATAGTCTCCCTCGTATTCCTGTTGCACGGTTTCCCAGGAACCGTCCTTGTCCTCCCACTGGTCTCCCAGACCTTCTTCGCCAAGATTCCCTTCTTCATCGGGGGGATCCTGATCCTCCGTCGTCACATTATTATAATAATCCCCGTCGGAACCAGCAACTTGGTGCACTGATGCACCACGACCTGAATTAGAGTTCCGCTGACCAGATGATCCTTTCCCTTGTCCACCTTTTGTGCCCTGGGAGGTCCCCTTGCCCTTACCAGCGCTCATTCCCTTGGAATGTCCTGAGAACTGGCCACTGGATTGGCCTTTTCCCTTGGAAAAATTGCCTTTCCACCATTACCCTTGGCAGAATTGGACATACCATTTCCATTTTTAAAATTTTCTGGAGAGCGTCCTTGGCTAGATTGGCCCTGGTTTCCTTTGTCTCCGGAAGTCTGCTGCCCTTTACTGCCTTTACCTTTTCCGCTGTGCGTCGATTGGCAATTTTCATCCACCTTCTTGACAGGGGCTTTGGGCGGATCCTTGCTGGCTTCTTGTGCCACTCCTTCTGCATCGGTCTTATTCCACCAATGATTCTCAGTGGAATGCGACTTGGCACGGTTGGTGTGGCCGAAGGACAAACAAATGGCACAGTCTTTCGACTGCGTGTTATTTACAGTCTTCTGATTCCCACCTTTAGAGGGGGGATTTCGGCTCAATCCTTCATGGAATTGCTGATGATTGGCATCCGCCAATTTTTCCAACTCCTCCCACAATTCAGTGGGCGTGAAGCTGAAAACCCACGGCTTTGCCACGAGCCGAGTTCCTCCAAAGGAGACGCCTCGGTTCACCACTTCATTGAAAATATCTCTGTCCTCCTTCTCCGCGAATTTCAATCTCCAAGCGCCGTCCTTTTCCTTACACTTGGAAAAGTTAGTGGGCGAGCACTTTTTAAGGGCATCTCTGACCTGAAAACGACATGAGTTCTCAGGGAATCCCGTGACTTCAGTCCACCAGGATTTCACCTTCTCGTTGGACTGCTCCTGCCTCAGCGATGCAGCGGTGTCGGCAGGCATTTTCGCGAAGATGATGGCCTTTAATTCGCCATCTGACAGATGTTCCCCAGCACTCTCAGCCTCATTCACCAGATTTTCAAAGCGGAGTCGCTTGTTCTGAACCTCGCGGAGAATGAGTTTGGGAATGTTCGGGAAAGAGGTGAGGAGGGTTCGGTAATGGTCTTCAGGCAACCTACTTCCTCGTCCCTCAAGCAGAGAAAACAATTCACTGTAGGTGAGTGGGTTAGAGGAATGAGCCCTATCAGTGTAGGATTTAATCCACGTATCACGAATGGGACCCTCTAAACACTCGAGAAGAGCATCAAGCTTCTCGTCATCTCGAAGCTTGTTCTTGCCAACCCACAGAGAAGATTCTCTTTTAAAAACAGCCCACCGGCGAGGGTTGCCATTGTATTTTGGTTGTTTTGCAATGGCTCTCAATTTAGCCCTCACAGGGTTAATTATGTCCTCAATGCCTCCACCACCCGCCAGGATGGGATTGACCTGGGCAGCAATTGAGACGCCGGCGGCGCCCAGAAGACTCTGGGCGAGCAAGACCCGAGCCGCAATCATGGGACCAGCGGATCTTTTCTCGGCCAAAACACGCTGAGGATTTCTACTCTCAAAAACTCTTTCTTTTAATTTTTCGCGTTTTTTCTTTTGTTCTTCCGCTGTGGAATCTGTGGTAGGCGCGAGTGAAAAAACTTCAGTCGCTTCATCGGCTACAGAACAGGTAGATCCGACTGGCGGATTTGGCAAATGAGAGGAGGGGTGAGCGAAAGATCTTCCGATCGAAAAAAGGTGGAATTTAAATTTAATCGCCTGATTCTCAGCAGCGAGGGTGGCGATTTCTTTCCTACACGAGCAGTGGTGGGCACAGGACACATGAGAGGCGGCTTCAGACCACGATCCAATTGATTCTAGATTCCTTACCACCTCTTCCTGCTCGTTCAGCCAACTCTCAATGGTGTTCGCGGCAGGCAGTTCTTGAGATTCCTCCTGCGCCACCTTGAGAAAGGCTTGCTCCCACGCCGACTCCAGCGACACCACATCGACCTCCATCGTCTTGGCGGTGGACTTGACTGGCACCGGCGGATGTTCTCGGTGAAACCTGCAGTAGCAATGATGAATTTGCTGGCACCATTGGTCATACAAATCCAGTCGCTGTAGGCTTTCGATCTTCTGGAATTTGAGCCTGCAGCGTTCCTGGGACTCCTGGATCTGAGTGTCCAACTTGGCGGAGACGCCCGGCTCGATGACGTTTTGGAGCAACAGGTCGATTTCCGCAGGCGTAGGTGTCATTCTGACGGGCATCTCTCCTGGACCACTTGCGATCGGCGGATCTCGATGCACATGCATGCTTTCCTTGGATGGGCGACGAATGTCGTCCTCCTGACTCGATGAGTCTCCACCCAAGGAGCCGTACACTCCGCTGGGACCAGCGCCCGGTGAAGGACCGCTTGGGGGCCCGGATTCTCGACTGGGATCGGGGACTGAGTTGGGGTGAGGAATGGGTATGTATCTGGGGCAGTCAGGATTTTGGCAAGGAATCCCTAACTCTTCGGAGAATGTCGCAACTATGCAACATTCTACGCCGTCCTCTGAGCCATCTGGATCATCTAGATCGCAGATGCTCTCGTCATCACTGTCCGGTGGGTCGGACTCGTACTCCATACCTATAGCGCTATAGCTAGCCTCGAGGCTGAAGGCTCCTCTGCTACCATCTAAGCTATTCCCTTTGAGGATGTTCCGCAGAGTTTGGCCGGACGGCTCAGGGCCGGCATGGGGAAAGGGAACAGAAGGCAGGTATCCCTTCTGTGCGTCGGGGCGGTATGCAGGGATCGGTGCTGGGGCCTTCCCCTTGGGGTCCATGTGGTACAAGCACGACAGTGAAGACAATGAAGATGAAGATACCAACTTGCAAAAAATCCCAGTCTACAAGAAAATGTAGGCGGATAATATGATACATATAATTCCGGAATATTCTTCCTCTATAATTTATAAAAAATCCGATTGTGAAAAAACATTTGGCTGATTTGATTTGCGCACGCGCGCCGGCGATCCCACTAAATCATCGGAACGCGACCATCTCAGCCGCAACGGACACCAGAATTGAATCCGGCGTGTCCATAATATACAGGAAATGTTCGGGTAAAAATTTGGGTAGCCTTCCCAAATGTAAATGTCCGGAAATGAGCTGAATCTGGCTGAATGGGGGTGCATTGACCTGAATTGACCTCAGATCTGCGCGGATGGAGGATAGCCGCACTTACACTCAATTTCCAGCCGGATACACACTTATGTATTCCCTCTGTTTGGGAGGGACCAGTGAGACAAGACTGGATACAGAGCCCCAGCATACACATATGCATTGTCACATCGCCACATCTACTTGGAGACCTCTGGATGGGGGGGCGATGTGTCCTTTTTTGTTCGGGTTAAACAGTGTTTTTGTCGTCTCCAAGTTAAACTATAACCTCTGGGGACGCCACACGTACCGTTCATGTTATATGTAGACCACTGAGCGGTAGGGTTGGTGGTCAGCCGGTGGTAAGCTCGGGGACACAGAAGCGTCCTTCAGGCACATGTCCTCTGGATGTTAGCTAGAGTATGAGGCTGCAGCACCTTGGAAATGTTACTGGTGTTACTGGTGTACGCATTAGTCTAGCAGCAAGACGGCCTCCCAATTTTCTAGAGAAGAAGGCGCATGGCACCCACGAGCCATCAGGTCGCTGTTGCTCAAGAACGGCTCGGATCCCATAGTGAGATGCATCCACATGTATGGCAAATTTGCCATCGGAGTTGGGGATATAGAGCTGGCATGCATCAACAATGAAACCCTTTATCTTCCCAAAATTCTCGGATATGAGGGGGGTCTAGTTAACAAAATTGTTGTGGCGCCGGGCCTTGTTTCTTCCTTTGCCAAAGCTGTGGGGGATAGGCGCACAACGCTCATATTTACCGTTCAAAGACTCCATTAATGGCGCGGCGAGATTGGCGAAATTTGGTATATATATACTATACCACTTACACACACCGAGGAAAGACTTCATCGCTTTCGGTGTTTAAATCATCGCGGGTGTCCATTCTTTAATGGCACGCACTTTGTCAAACGCCGGGGAGTGTTTGCCGGCGTGGAGGACATGTCCACAATACTTTGCACATGTCATGAACAAATGACACTTTGTGGGTTTAACCCTCAGGTAACATTCCTCCGGCGCTTGGAACAGGGCTTCAACTCAGTCATAATGCTCTTGCAGGACTGTTACCTGCGGCACGTAGGAACAGGGGCAGAGGGACACAAAACCCCCCCCAGAACGCCGGCTTAAAAGCGCAAAGGTTGGGGGATTTTCATATAGAGATATTTTCATTACAGCGAGAGAGCAGGTAGGACCAGGACCATACGTGCAGCATCACGATGTGTATTTTATCGCAGCAGGGTTTGTATTTTATTTTCGCACAGGTGTTTGGCTGTTTTCCGAACTCACAACCAGAGTCACACAAATGGGGATTACAACGATGCCCGTGTCACTGGTATGCAACGGTTGCACAGCAAGGTTGAGGGTTTGTTTTTTAGAAACGAAGTTTTTAGCAGGCACGGAAAGCTGCAACGTTTTGGAATGACCAGCAGCCCCCACAAAAAGGCTGCAGAGCAGCGAGAGAACTAGGGTCCCAAGGACCTGCCAAAACTCCAACAACAATAGATCCTGTGGAAGTGGGTTATTCTCTAGGTAGGCGCACCAGAGATATTGGCCAGCCCAGCCAATATGGTAGCAGTTTAGGTCTGGAGATTAGGACGCCAATAGGACCGACAAAATATCAAGCAATCAGTCTCAGAGGGCTGAGGGAATCGCAGCGCTCAACCACGGTGTTGGCGACACCCTCCACAGAGACGCCGAGTAGTAGTCCCGGGTCTTTCCATTCTTCCAGTACTGACATCAAGCCCTGGTCTTGCAGGCAGTTTTGATGGGCATTGGCACTGCATCAGGCTCTCTACTTGGGTTATCAAAATTTGGCTCCCTCGGTGCTTTATTTCCAAAGGGGTGGGGGGTCACAGAGTCTGCTCATGGCACATCACAAGGGGGTGATTTTTTTTTTAAATGCAAAATCTTTTTTTTAAATGCGCTAAAATTTAACAAAAGTGCTAGAAATTTGAGTCAAAACAGCTAAAAAATGAGCATAAACAGCTAAAAAATGAGCAAAAACATCTAAAAAAAAAAAGATTTCGCATCTAAAAAAAAAGATTCTCTACTAAAAAATAAGATTCCAACGAAACCCAAAATCTAAAAAAAAGTCATTCGCATGTTTAAAAACGTCAAAACAGCAGAATCTTTTTTTTTAGATGGCCAGGTGAAAAGGGAGATTTTGGTAAAACTAAAAGAACACAAAGCCAGGGGTGGGGAGGGGAGGCAGAAATGCAATTCCTAGGGGCACCCCACCGGACGAATCATCCACATTCCCGAGCAAACCCTGCAAAACAAGGCACAAAGCAAAAAACAGTAAAGAATGCCAACAAGACCGGAGCAGATGGCTGAGCACTTGCAGAACATGCTGTTGCAGTACACACTACATTACGTGAAGATGATGTAACCCACTTGATGGCGTCAGGACATGCCACTGTGCAAATGATGCACAAGACATCTTCCTTGTGGAGAAGGGCTAAAATGCCGTGGATTTTTGGAAATGCCAAACAAATACAAAACCAGCATCCCTCCCTGTGTGCACCTTGGTCCGTCCATGTTGACCGCCATCTGAAGATATTTGGAACGAGCAACACTTGAGAAGGAAATTATGGGAAAAATTGTGCACAGCCAGGCCAGGTGCAAGTGGAGAATCAGTTGTGCCACACAGCAATTGCCGAACAGCATAAAAGGGCCAACCCAATTCTGAACCGCATGCCACCACTGGCTCACAATTCACAGCATTCCACGCCCAAATGGGCTTTGGTTTCTGGGTGCAGATGCTGTAAACTGGCCCATACATTGACATGCACACTGTGGCCAGTCGCATGTCAAGGAGCCATGGCCGTACATGCGGTTCACAGCGGTGCAGGAACAACCTGAAATTCCGAAACACGAAGCATTCTGCGAAATACATAGAAGAAAATGTGTTGCCTTGGATGCAACAGACACAGTTGCACAGCCAGGCCAGGTGCAAGTGGAGAATCAGTTGTGCCACACAGCAAATTGGCGAACAGCATAAAAGTGCCAACCCAATTCTGAACCGCATGCCACCACTGGCTCACAATTCACAGCATTCCACGCCCCAATGGAGATGGAGTTGCATACACGACCTGTCCATAGCCTGGTGTGGGCGCTTGGCCCAGGGGAGTTGCATAAACGACCTGTGCTTCGAACATGACCCGGGCTTCCCGGGTGGTTTCCCAATAATAGAAACAGAGCACGCCAGCAAGAAGAAGGATCACGATGGGAACCAGCACTGAGATCAGGACCACCACCGAATCATCAATACCACCACTAACATCATTACCACTACCACTACTATTACTACCACTACTATTACCACTACTATTACTACCACTACTACTGCTCGTGTAGCCCGTGAAAGAGGACGTATGCACCGCGGTGGCCAACAAGTGGCTTGCGTTCAATCTGCTGACACTCCCTCCCTCTGTGGTGACATCGGTGCCGGTGCTGATGCCCGACCTGTAACTCAATACGGTAAGGTCGTCCGAGCTCTCAATGATAAACTTGAATTCTGCCTCTGAAACGATGTTGCCATTTACATCCAGCCGCTCAACAATGAAAACAAAAGCGGGCGTAATTCCCCCTGGCATTTGAATTCCAAGCATCTGCAGGCCCTCCGGATCCGGAGAAACAAGTGAGGCCACAATCGCAGCGACATTAGCGCCCATGTCCGAAAAGGTGACGGATATGGCTCCCTGGGAGTTGGTGACAGAGGTAGATGTGGGCACGGGGATCTTCAGTTCTGCGGTTTGGCCCTGGACCTCGTGGTATACGTCTGTCCGTCCGGCCGTACTCTGGACGGTCGTCCCCACGATTTGGTCCTTGAAAGCTCCTCGATCTGCGTCGGACATTGCGGTCAGCCCCAGCGCAGGAAGCGGCCCCGTCGGTCTGCGTGACTTGCAGATGCACGCGTACGGCGGATAGGCACCACTGTACGTCAACCCTAACGCTTGTGCCCCAGAATCTACGACCCCCCGCGGCTTTCTTCCAGGAAATCTTACACGGCCCGTATACGGGTCCCCTTGACCGATCGGTATTTTACCATTTTGGAAACTCCAGTGGCTCGACTCGGAGCCATCGAGGTCCCCAGCCATCTTGACGTCACCGCATGGAATGGGCCCACCAACAGGTGGCTGTCCAGGCGGTTCAGTGCGGTTCCAGTCATTGTACGACACCCTTTGGCGATTGTGATACATGTTCTCATACGACGACCCGGCTTCAGTGAACATAAACCACTCCACGTTGCACCCTTGTGCGAAGGTGTAGTCCTTGGTTTTATACCACGAACCGCTGGGAAAGGAACCATTCCTAACGGGAAGCACACCAAGCTGTATGCCAGCCTTTTCACACTCGGCGGCGTCAGTGATCGGGAGCCTGCAAAAGCCTTCCCTCTGGACGTAATATTCTGACATTGTGTAGCTGCATGCCGGGCACTTCTGCCACGGGTAGTAGCCAGTCCCACCGCAATCCATCCCAGTTTCTTTGCTGAGGAACATGGTGCCGTCATTGCACGTCCCGCAGGGATAGCAGCTACCTCCACAGTCCACACCATCTTCGGCCCCGTTCTTCTTATTGTCGCGGCATGAAGGTGGAGCAGCTACTGGCGGTGGAGGCGATCTGGGTGGTGGAGATGATCCGGGCGGTGGAGATGATCCGGGCGGTGGAGACGATCCGGGCGGTGGAGACGATCCGGGCGGTGGAGATGATCCGGGCGGTGGTGACGATCCGGGCGATTGAGGTCCTGGGGGGGAGCAGCTCCCAGCGCAGCTGCCTTCGCAGTCGATGCCCCACTCGTCACCGTTGCGCTTTCCATCGGAGCATGTGGGCGCCTGGGCGCCCTTGCAGATGCAGACCCACTGGTTCACGGATTTAGTGTAGCCTTGGCATGTTTCAGCGCCAACAACTGGATCGTGGGGGTTGATGTATACATATCGCATGCCTATGTAGGCATCCAGATACGCCTTCAGACTGTTAAATTCTGTTATGGTATAGGAACTTTGATGCCAGTTCTCTGATGAGGTATCTGTTTGGTAGTAGCTGCACCCCTTTGGGCGATTCTGACCTTGGCTTTGCTTCATCAGCGCCGGTCTTTCCAGTGTCTGCTGGTCAATTTGTGCCAGACTTGCGAGCGGCCCCTCCGGCCCTTGCAGAGAGTTGACGGCGTCCATGCACTCGTCCACTGTAGTCATCAGCTCGTCGGCAGGGCACGCGGTTTCCCCCGGTGGCAGAAAGTAGTACGTGCAAAACGTGGGACAGCTGCCCCCGCAGTCGACCCCACGCTCATCCCCGTTTTGGATTCCGTCGCTGCACGTCGAACAAGCATTGCTGCAGCTACCGCCACAGTCCTCTCCGAGCTCGTCTCCGTTGACGATCCCATCAGTGCAGCTGCTCTCATTTGTCCCAAGGCTGAAGACCGTGACCAGTGTCTCAGCGTTCAGGGCGAAGACGGGGTGACTCGCTTGAAAAGTCAACCCTCTCACAAAGTAGGTGTTGCATCCCAGCAGGCTATTGTCCGGTACAGTCTTGTTATTGTGCCCCGAGGGAACCTGCTGCCCCCAGCCCATGTTGTGATAGTTCAGGCCGGAGTAATTGCGGTCCAGCCTGGGGACCTCGCACTCGCCAGTGGCTTGTGAAGTAACAGTAGTATCGCAAGACCCGCTATTATTCTGTAGGTTGTAAGGGTACTCGGGTGGGTATCTGGTGGGGCTTGTTTGCGCCTTGGCGCCGTCCAGTGCCGCCCCCCCATCGCCATTATTTGCTCCTCCCCAAACGGCATAGCTGGAGAAAGCCGTGCCAACCATGCCTGGCTCGAAGGTCCATGTGAAGTCTGCCGCGCTGCTGAATTTCCAGCCGTTCCTGAACTGATATGACCTGCTCACCTGAGGTTGGTGCGAGAGCGGCGCAAATGCTGAAAATGGATTATAGTCGAAGCCCGGACGGGGAATGAGATCATAAGCTTCCGTCACCACGTAAAGGAATTCGAAAACTTTCTTATCCTCAAGGTACCAGCGGGCTGTGTAGGTGACGGCCTCGCCATGCTGCGCAGCATCCACAAACCTTGTTTTCAGGTCTTTTGTTTCATTGAACCCCCAGGTGATCTGCATCACCAGCCGCATGTGCGTGCTGTTCCTGGCAAAGACTGATTGTGTCCAGTACATGTGATTAGGAAAATCGGGATGCCGTGTACATATGCCACTTCCGTTGTCGAACTGAGGTGCAACTGCCATTGTTGGTGCAGCGGCTCCATTGCAATCCAGATACTTGAGAGACTTGGCACATGTAGTGTTGTCAAACATAGCAAAGAGGCTGTTCGCAGGCAACCCGGGCTCATTGACATCGTAATCGGTGCGGACCCCTGCGGCGCCCGCCTCGGCACTCAGGGCGACTACCAAGACCCACGTCCACCATCTACTGCCTAGCGTGTGTAGCATCGTAATGAAACGGAAAAAAAAGATCCTCAGAGAGTATGGTGCGGATGGGGGGCTCATATCCTGTTCGGGTAACACAATAGAGTGTTGTACAGTCCTAGTTCGTGCACCCAAATAACGGTAGCGTCGTACCTCAATTCCAGTCACCGTGTTGATCCTGCACAAGCAAGAGCACTGAATGCGGTCTCATCCTATGTTTGTGTTCCGCATTACATTGGATTTATGGGGTTAGCAGATTTAGAGCATTTGCACGATAATGCACGGAATGCAGCATTACGGATTGCCCATGTGAATCATGAGGCATTTCCAATGGCAGGAACCGGACCAGTGAAATGAATGGATTACTCCTGTTGGAATGTGCCACGCAGCTACTCGTCACATTCTGATCATGATAGAGATGGTTTGGAACCTGATACCTGGTGTACGGTTGGCTCATGAGGGTGTATGGAGTGTGTGGGAGGTGTCCAGAAGGGGTGGTTTGATAACCCTTTTTCAGCAAATAAACTCAGAGATAAAAAGGCCCTCCCTCCTTCTTTCCTCCCTGGCGTCCGGTGGTTTTCAGCAAATCAGGTACCACACCCACGAATGTGGTCCCACAGAATCAAATTTTTCACAGCTGTTAATGTGCCTCAATGCCTTCTGGTCATTTATTGGCCAATCAAGAGCAAATGTGACATATGTACATTCATGCTTCCCCTATGTACATGCAAATCCTTGATTCTTTAACTGACGGTCAGTTTTGTTATATATCAAATTCCGTCAAATCCTGTGAGTGCTGAGGCGATGGAGTATCCAGATTACTAAAAACCCTGTCATCGGATCCATGCAGATCCGGTGTGAACTGTATTACACTGGAGGCCTCCCTGCTAACAATAGATTCAGGTGTCCACGGCACAAAATCATTCAGAGGAGGCGGTGGTGTTCCCTTCTCACCCCTACTATCGGTAGTTCAGGTGCAGAATCATACCTTTCCCTGTCACAGTGTACCGTGAGCAACAGTTTGTTGACTGTCCATAGCGGACTTCTGTCTGCCCTGGCTCGCCAATACATCAACGTTTTCGTTCTCCAGTAAACCCGCATGCGACGGCACATGTAAAACAGATACATGTGACCCATAAGACTCAAGCAAAATTAAAATCTTTTTCCATAGATCTGCAGGGGCCACTGGGCCAGTGCACTAGTTATTGCGTCGCCAGCGTGCTGCCCATCCATTACAGCCATTTACTACATACTCCGAGTCACTTATGATACATGTTTTCCTGTACATGGTTACTGCATACACAGCCTTCAGTACAGCAAGCAATTCAGCCCTACCAATTGTTTGTGGTTCAGCCATTGGTATGAAGTCAGAAACATTGCATTCAGGTTGATCAGCAAAGCAAACGCCATACCCACCCACCCAGTCCCCCCCCATTTCAGGCCGATCAGAAGACCCATCAGTCGAAATCATTTCTTTGCCCTCCAGCTGTAGTTCCTCCACCACTTCCCGTGTTTGTTGCGCCTTCTCAGCTTTTCTCAGTCATTTGCGTCTCGATTTTACTTGCTGTGGTGTCAGTGAGCTGGGTCGGGATGCCGACACGGGGGCAAAAGTCCAGCTTGCATCAGACAAATATCTTTGTAGCACTGAAACAAACTTTCCAAGTTCAGATCTCTGAATACTTAGACCCTGATATGACACCCATTGTCGCAACAAACTATTCCAAATGGTTACAAATTTGTGTACAGTCGGTAATGAGTGCACATGTTGCTGTTGGCAGCGAACCTTCCAGTTTGCATGCCAAGTAGACCACAGCAGTACACCCTGTGCTACACCCTGTGCTGTTGTCCTGGGATGCTGACAGATCCCCATCACACCCCAAAATAGTATCAACACTCAAACACAGAAATTTATTGCCATATAACAAATGTGCAACAGTCTCGATTTCCTGGCACAGGGGGCACAATCTCTGATTAGCAAATCAGGCTTTTCCGAGCAGGAAGCCCTGGTGACAGCTTTGACTGTGTGCCGGCAACTGCATAAGAAGGCAGGATACAGATGTCCTGTAGCAGCAACTCCTTGAGGCTGTATATGCAGGAATGAAATTGTGATAGATAAGGACATTAAGTCAGGGAGGCAAAGCTGACCGGGAATTTTCAGATGGGGAGAAAAATGCTCTTTTGCCCTTTATACCAGGGACGCCTGGTGGGGGAGTATGGGCCCTTTTCATGTGAGTAGGGGTGCCATGTATCCTGAATGAAATCCCCTGTGCGTGTCGGTGCACCCCCTGCTCCTTGTTACCATTTCAGGTGATAGTGGTGTCACTAGGCTGTGGAATCAGTGAGCGGCTGTTTTTCTACAGACAGTGGTTGACACTTCCGGGTGTATTCTCAGGTAGGAACCATGAAGTACTGATTTCATTTGATGGGTAGGTCAGAAGTATTCACCTAGTCAAGCAGAGTCGACCATATGAGATCCTTCTTATTACCCACCTTCTTCCAACGGGAGGTTAGAGTGCTGTGTCACTGTGTTTGAAGAGACATCTGCACGCTACCATTCCTGACGGTATGCAAGGTCAAGCAGGTCTAAGACCAATCTTCAATCTGTCCTCAGGAGAACATTAACTGCTGGTGCATGTAACTACCAATGCCCGAAATTTTTTGTGGTCAAAATAGACCGATGTCCGCGGATGCTACTGAAAAATGTTTTTCTATGGCAAATTTGCCAGGTACTGTAAATTTGAGGGTGCTGGTGCAACCTTCATGCTATGTGCTACCATCATCAGGTAGGGTCACACACAACCTACCTCTCCCTCTACTTGGTCTTTGGCCCTTGTCTGAATGTCTGAATATCTGAATGTTAGGCTAATAGACGTGTCGTATCCTGCATGTACACTCATGATGCAGGAAGTTGAATTATCTTCGACAGACGCGATGGCTCTGAGGACAACCATTTCCCCTACCCTTGCATCTCTCTGCTGTTTCTGGTTGCCACCGTGTACCTGCACTAATTGGTGCAGTTGAATGTAATGCAAGCAGTTGGACGGAAGATGATGGGCCTGGGGTGCCCACCGATCCAAGCTGGTGAGATTAGGAGTTAAGCCAGTAGGTCATCCCTCCGTCACCTCCATGGCTTCTGACCCACTTCAGCGTGTGCAGATTCGGCTCTGCTTTTCAAATGCAAGGCCAGATTGCCTACCAAGCAGTCAGCATGTCAGGTTGCTGGAGATGGAGCCCTGTAAGCATGTGGATGTACTGAACAGTGCATTCGGCTACTATGTACCCTCATGCGGGACGATTGACAGAGGATACTACTACTGTGTGGTCAGTCACGTGTCATGAGAGAAAAAGGGGGGGGGGTAAAGATGCACGTTACATAACAAATTTGGCTTTACAGATATGGAGCTGCATTATTCCTTGTTTACACAGCTACACTTGGCCCTGGCCCTGTCACTAAAAAGAGTGTTGTTCGTATGTGTGGAGTGTGGGTACACCAAGAAACTCCCCACCCCACGGTCTATGATGGACGTTGTTAGGTGGTAGGCGCCCCCTGAGACACTCCCACCTTTGGAGTGAGGTCTGGGGGGGAGTTACAAAAATTCAAGGTCGCCTACAGACTTATATAGTCCCTTGTCAGTGACAGTCGGTAACAGTCACTGTGATATAGGCCTCCACGCTCGACATTGAAATGTTGCCTTGATCAGCTGCAATCGCGATGTGCCGCGATCTTAGATATTGGCGTCAGCTGTGATTTTCTAAATGATGAAGAAACAAGTTCGGGGATTCAAGCAGTATTTTTAAACCATCTGTTTTGCTCGTGAGAAGCATCAATATTTTGTCGCTGCCTCGCATGTTGTCTCATGCTCGTCATTTGTTTACCGAGTTCCTTGCATCCTCATCCTTTCTCTGCAGCGCCATGGGTTGAGTAAAGGTGCACGGGGATTAGGACTAGGAGTAGTACTAGGACTTGATGTGGAGATAGTACTAGTTGGACGATGCAACATGTAGAGTAGACTAGCGTCCAAGTATGCTAGTGAAACATGTGATCATATGCATTGTAGACTAGAGGACTATCGATGTACATAATTGACTTTCCATTGCTCACAAACACGGGTTTGCTTGCACAATGACTCATGTGATTTATGCCTTGCTTCGGTACTTTGAGTATGTGAGGTTTTGATCTTTTTGTATCTTTGGATTCTCAAACTCTTTTAAAAATATTTTGAACTAACGAAACACACCCCGAAAAGGAGCCAAAGGGTGTCTTTCTTTCTGTGCCTGCCACGGTGTGATGCCGACTGCAAGAGCCTCCATAAGTCCCCGCAGGACCGCCAGTGGGGTGTACTTAGATTGTCGGGGTCCCCAGTTCAGCCATGCCAGCGACCCTGCCAGAAACGGCCTGGCGCCCCGTCCCGGCCGTGTCGCCCACACCAGCTTACCGCAAAGGCGACGCATGGTTCGATGGTCGTAGCCTTTGGTGGCCAGCTTGACCCACATCGCCGTGGCCGTGGCCATGTTCTCGGCCGACTGCATCAGGGTGTAACGCTCGCCATTCAGGTGTTTACCCATCCAAGTTAACTGGGTGGTAGGCTCCAGCTGGGATTTTGTGCTGATGATCCAGCCAGCCGCGCGCATTTTGGCCACGAGCATGGTGGTTTCGGTTTGCAGGCGGCCTACGTCTGCTGAAACGAGCAGGATATCATCCACGTACTGAATGAGGATCACTTCGCACGGAAAGTGGAGCGTGAGGTAGGCGGCCAATACCTCGACCGCCATGCCGGGACTAGCCGTCCACCCGAAGGGCAGGCTAGGGATGGCGTAAGTCACCCCCCGCACGCGGAACCGGAAGCTAGTGGAATACTCTGGGGGCAGGAGCACGGACGAGAACATGTTGGACTCATCAAGCTTTGTGAAATGTGCCTGAATGTTCTGGGCCCGCAGGAGTTCAAGGAGCGCTGCCAGTTGTGCCATGCTGGGGAGCTCGAAAGGCCGTGGTGGGGGGCCCGTCATCGCATTCAGGAGGCGGAGATCGGCAATCAGGGCCCCTTTTTCCTGCGACTTCAGCTTCGGGAAGGCGCGCAGGTTGGCGGTCAGGTCATTGTGGCACCGGACGAGCAGACCATCCCTGTGCATGGCTTTGGCCAGCACAGCCAGTGCTTGGTCGTCCGAGTCGCCCAGGTCGGGCGCCACCGTGAGTGCTCGCTTGATGTCACGCGGAACGTGCTTCTCCCAGACATCCGCACCGATTGGGATGGAGCCCGCTGCTCCGATGCCGTGGCTGGCGACATGCAAGGGCAACGTGTTGCCCGGCTTGTGTTTAGGTCGGGGGCTTGTGTCTGTGACAGGTGAGATGTCGTCCTCCCTGGGGTCGCGTTCAGCCAGTACAGTCATGACGGCGCAAAGACGGTCAATAGTCTCCATCCATGCCACTGTGTCCCACGCCCGGTTCATGGTGAGCATCGCCATGTCCTCCAGGAGGGGCAATATGGTACTGGTCCTCGGTCCCTTGACGGACATGCGCTGTGCCGCCCTGTATACGGCCTCCCGCAATGTGGCCAAAGCGGTCGCCTGCTGCGGTTCTGTCCACCGGTGGCAGTGGCAGGGGTCCTAGGTTCCACTGCAGGTACCTTGCCCCCTGCCGAGGCGCGAGGAGGTTGTAGCCCCTAAATTGGGCATGGTCTGTCCGTGGTTTAGCATCGGCGCGACGCTCACCTGTGGTGGTGGGCAGGGGGGAATTTGTGTCCCGCGTAGGGACCTGTTGCATTTTTCTGATTGGGGCCGGCGTTTTTCCCTTGGGTATGTGTGGCCGTTTGTCCGGTCGGGCCGGTTTACCTTTCTCTGTGGAGGGGCTGTCCGCTGTGCTTGGTGTTGGTGCTGTGGCAAAGTGTCATTGGCTGCGCCGTCGCTTACGGGTGCTGGGTCACGCTGGTCGTTCGCCTCGGGGGTGTGGAGGGGCTGGTCGGGGCATCCCCGGAGGGCTTCGGGGTGCGGGTGGACTTCGCCTTGCGTGTGCGCATCGCTCTGTTGCGCTTCGCTGTTATCGATGGGCATCGCATCAGAGCCCGGGGTCCGCACTGGGCGAGATGCGCTCGGCGCGGCTGTTGGTCGCGATGTACGCGGGCGTTCGGGATCATTGGGCGGTGGTCTGGGCTGTGGGGTGCTGAACAGACGGCGCCACATACCCTCCTCCTTCTGTGTATTTTTTTTGTGATTTTCACCCTAACATGGTTTGCAGTCGGGGGTTGGCGGCTGGGGGTACGAACGTGGATGCGCCTTGTGTGCCGACCGCCTTCCATCCACCAATCTCATGTTGTGCGCAGCTGATTGGTTTTTTTTTTGATGATGAGCAACGGCGGTGCGATGACGACGGCGGTGATCGGTTGTGACGATGGTCTGCACCACGATCGGTTCAATCTACAGGAATCCGAATGGGATGGGTTGTTGTACATCCGGTCAGCGGACGCCGTTCTACCCTATGGCATCACAATCTTTCCGTACACCTTCCACTACGACGCCACGGGTTTTCTGTGCTACGTGTACAACGAGATAGACAGTTCCTCTACCCCATGGGGCTTGTACGATGGACTCGTCCCGGTGGTACATCTCCCGCCATCCCTGGTAAAGTCGACGGAGATTGAACATGACACCGTTTACCGCGCGGTGTGCCGCGAAAACACCGGCATCGACCTGACTGTCCACTGTCGCCGGGATGACGGTGACCAGTTCTTCTTCCCCTACGAGTACACCACCGACGTCCGCAGCACGTCCAGGCCACCACCACGGAGACAGTGTGAACTCGTGGCGGTATTGGCGCGAGCACACAATGACGGGATTGGCGAACGTTTCGGCGCTGGATCAACCGCCTTCGGGTGTGCCCGAGTGGTCACACCCTCCGTCGCATCCACTACAACCCCAAGAACCACGTCCTCATACCCTACCTCGACAAGGCGGATCGCAATCCGGTGCACATGAATTGGTACACCAAAATGACAGAAATCCTCGACACACTCGGTGTGATGGAATCCTACCGGCGTTTCTGTCGCGACGACAACCACACCACCATCATCCCCAGTGAATGCTAAGATACGGGTCGCGGCGGCAGAAGATGGGGTTGGATGAAAACCAATAAGCACGACACGACACACGGGAAGACTCCTATACTCCCGCGAGGTTGACTGCAGGCAACTGCAAGAGGAATCTGGTCCATCGGAGACGGGCACTCACAGGACTGTGAGGGGCAAGTTCGACCCTTCGGGGTTCGTTGCGTTTTTTGACTCTCATTTGCTTGCAATGCATGTGGCAGGTAGGGTGAAAACCTCTGCGCTGCTGACTGGTGACTTTTGAAGTGTTGTGCTATGCCACTGGGGAGTCTGGGTTCAAGTGAGGGCATTCTGTGTACCCCAGCGGGCGCCGCAACGACTGCAAGAGGGGCGAGTTCGACCCTTTGGGGGTTCATTTCCCTCATTTGAGGGACAAGTTTGGCGCACATGTGTTGCTGAGCAAGGAGGCCATGATGGCGGCTGTGGCAAGGCGCAGTGGACGGGCCCCTGACGTGATGAAGAGCTGCACCTGCCTGCAGCAGGTCCAAGTCAGCATTTTTTGCTGGTGTCTGTAGTTTCACCTCTGTGGGTTTGAGGGCATTCGGTCGCACCCTAACGCTTGGACCGGCCAGCATGTCCAACGTGGAGGTAGGGTTTGCCGCCAACATGCTACCGCAGACGGTGTTATAAAAAAATTAAAAAAAATAAAAAAGTCGACATGCCACGTATCAGAGGAGCAGCAGACAAGTATCCACCAGAAGATACAGAGAATCAATCGAAACACAAAAGGTGATCAAGGGTTGAACTTATACACCTTATCTCCACTCTGAGTAAACATTTTAGGTCACTGTTTGATGACGACATTCTCCGTGAAATGCAATGGATCAGAAGGAATGGTATACCTGTCATCGAAGGCTATTTTCTTGGTAATACAGCGACACGGCCAAGCGAATTCAACTGGGCATGGTACCCACCAAAGGGGCGATTTGTGAGTACAGATGTACTGGAAAAAGCGTACCCGTACAACTGGGATGGTGAGCTGATGGATATGATTGATTATCATCTGCAAATACAGCCGCCAATACAACCCATGTTACCACAAAGGGCGCTCCCCATCGACGTCACGTCCTATATGAGCGAATGGCCAGATAACCAATGGCCATATTATGGCCAGATAACTAATGGCCATATATCGCCACAACGGGTGGAACTCAAGATTCGCTGGCCGGGCTTTGACAGGGATGCATACCAAAAACTGGTGTTGTTTTTAGACCAAGCGATGCCTACCAGTTCCATTGGATGGGACTTCGAATGGAACGACGACACTCTCATGATACGAATGGTGGGACAGATACGCGCAAAATTACAGAGGCCGATGCCCTACGTTAAACGGCTAATTTCAAGGTAAAATGGCATTGCATCGACGACCAATTCACATATATATCACGTATACCATTGGCCATTTCGGCCACCACACCGGGATTGTCTATTCCCGGAGGCCATGATTGTTCGTGTGTGCTTCAGTTGTGTCTCTTCGGTGATGGGTCTTTCTCGCATGTGCCGTTCACACAAACCAAAAACAAAGAGGCCATTTTAGGTAACAAAAGCGCACACACCGTAAAGGCACCACAAAAACCCTGTTTTTTTCACCCATGGGCAAGTGCAAAAGCGGTGTGGCGACCGTCTGTGTGGACAAGGGAATTTTTGACAGATTTACAAAACTTTTTACAGAGTGAAAAAAACAGGTTGCGGCTTTTGGGGTGTGTAACCTTAGGTAACTTTAGGTAACGTTAGATGGGTTACTACTGCGGCACCTGCGGCTGCTGCTGCTCCCCGACAAAGGCGCTGAGGACAGGTGGTTTGTGGTTATACGTTTTGCATTACTGCTTCCATTTCCATGCCAAATGCGTCTCCATGGCAAAGATTTTAGACACCAGGTTAGGGTTGACCGGATGCACCGCTATGTGTGACTGTTGCATTTGATCGTTTTCAGCAACGGCAAAGAATCCTGCTGTCAGAAAATTGATGCATGCCATGGCCCTACGCTCTCCTTTGTGTTTCGTTCTTTGTAGTTCACGCATGCATTTGGAAAATGTCTGATCATTCCAAAGAAGTTGTGGCAATGTCGGAAGGAGAAAAGGAAGACGAAATTCGGCATATAGAACGCATCATCCGATCAAAGCCATTTCCGTACGGAACGGTGACGCTTTGAGAGATTCGATCACGTGTATACCCACACATACAATATACAACGACCTTGAAAGACTACATTCGACAAAGGCATGCGTCCAAGCTATGTTTGGTGGGACACCTGCACGACAAAGCGCAAACACGGGTATGCCTACACGAGGACGCACATCGTTTTCACGTCGCCGACCTAGCCAGTTACCATATCGAAGTATACGCTGAAATGGTCATAATGGCGGTCGCGGTGCTGGCTGCATCCGAAGGCATCGGTTTGTCGATAAAGATATCCGAACTCGTTGTAACGTGGGACTACTGGTTTGACAGGTACATGCGCGATCTAGACAAGGGCGAACGGAATCTAGGCATGGACCTTCTCAGCATGACAAAAACCACCCAGAAGCGGGGATATTGGTATCCGTACCGAGGCGACAGACACTGGTGGAACTAAAGGACACCAGTGACGGTGATGTGACGATCCGGTTGACAGAATGACCGCGGCACCCAACCCTTTCCTGTTCATTCTTCGCATGCAGATAACACGGGAAGAGGTTCGTTGGGACCCGTTGGCCTTGTGCATAAGCCACCTAACCTAACGATGACTGTGAACATGGGTTCACAATCACCGCCTTCGGGTGTGCCCGAGTGGTCACACCCTCCGTCGCATCCACTACAACCCCAAGAACCACGTCCTCATACCCTACCTCGACAAGGCGGATCGCAATCCGGTGCACATGAATTGGTACACCAAAATGACAGAAATCCTCGACACACTCGGTGTGATGGAATCCTACCGGCGTTTCTGTCGCGACGACAACCACACCACCATCATCCCCAGTGAATGCTAAGATACGGGTCGCGGCGGCAGAAGATGGGGTTGGATGAAGACCAATAAGCACGACACGACACACGGGAAGACTCCTATACTCCTATGTATATCCGATGCATGCCAGCCACGCGCTGGTGGTGGTGGCGACCCGCGAGGTTGACTGCAGGCGACTGCAAGAGGAATCGGGTCCATCGGAGACGGGCACTCACAGGACTGTGAGGGGCAAGTTCGACCCTTCGGGGTTCGTTGCGTTTTTTGACTCTCATTTGCTTGCAATGCATGTGGCAGGTAGGGTGAAAACCTCTGCGCTGCTGACTGGTGACTTTTGAAGTGTTGTGCTATGCCACTGGGGAGTCTGGGTTCAAGTGAGGGCATTCTGTGTACCCCAGCGGGCGCCGCAACGACTGCAAGAGGGGCGAGTTCGACCCTTTGGGGGTTCATTTCCCTCATTTGAGGGACAAGTTTGGCGCACATGTGTTGCTGAGCAAGGAGGCCATGATGGCGGCTGTGGCAAGGCGCAGTGGACGGGCCCCTGACGTGATAAAGAGCGTGGCGTACGCGTGTGGATCCGGACACGTACCAGCTCTGTACAGTACTTCAAGGCATGGGGCGAGCGTGTATGGGCAAGTGCAAAAGCGGTGTGGCGACCGTCTGTGTGGACAAGGGAATTTTTGACAGATTTACAAAACTTTTTACAGAGTGAAAAAAACAGATTGCGGCTTTTGGGGTGTGTAACCTTAGGTAACTTTAGGTAAGGTTAGGTAACTTTAGGTAACCTTAGGTAACCCCACAAAACCCGCACCCTGTTTTTTTCGCCCAAGGAAAAAAATCACAATTAGGTGCACAAGGGAATTTTTGACAGAGTTGCAAAACTTTTTACAGAGTGAAAAAAACAGATTGCGGCTTTTGGGGTGTGTAACCTTAGGTAACTTTGGGTAACCTTAGGTAACTTTAGGTAACCCCACAAAACCCGCACCCTGTTTTTTTTGCCCAAGGAAAAAAATTACAATAGGCGCACAAGGGAATTTTTGACAGAGTTGCAAAATTTTTTACAGAGTGAAAAAAACAGGTTGCGGCTTTTGGGGTGTGTAACCTTAGGTAACTTTAGGTAACCTTAGGTAACTTTAGGTAACCCCACAAAACCCGTTGCTGTTGCCGTTGCTGGTCATCATTGTGTGTGGCGGTGGTAGTAGCCTCTGGATGGACGCGAGCGAATGGTGCATGCATAACGCCAGTGTCCGACACCAATGCAACACACGCGAACGGTGGGTTAAATGGCACACGGAGGAAGGATCAGGATGCTGGTTTGTGTGTTAAAGGTTTTCTTCAGGTATTCGGAGGTTGCGATACAGGCATCGCTGCAGCTCCGCTAATGCCGATGTTTCCCGACCGAAAGGTTTGCGTAATGCTCCTCATATTCCAACTTTAATTTTTCGTGTATATATGTAATTAAATAAAACCTGATATATCATGCGAAACACAACTATGGACGTAAGACCTCCTCGCGGCCAGGCAAGGCAAGAGCAAAGGCAGCAGCATTTTCAGGATTTGCCGCGAGTCATGACGGGTATACGCACAAAAAACGGAAAACATTACGCAAAATACGCATATCATAAGGGTGCATCTGACATTACAGAAGAGCAACGGAAGTGTAACGATTTAGGATGGAAACGACGAAACATCCACCCATCTGGCGCCGACCACCCGAACTATCCGGCTGTAACTTGTCACGACGACGTCAGGGGTCGTCAAGGAGGCGATGGCCGTATGTACAGAAATCAGTGTAATTATGTGGTCCCTTGTAAATGGGTTAAGGTCCTGCTTGATGAGTATCGCAATTATCCGCGTCCCTCTTGGTTAGACCGTCCCGCCCAGTGAACGCTTACCGCTAAGAGCACCAACATTGATTATTTGTGAGATATGTAGAAAAGATGCTGCCCACGTGCATAGATATGTTTACGGGTATTGGCGGGCTGGCTGTCCTTCTACCAGTAAAACCTGTACTGTATGTCGAGAAATGCACATTTGCCCTAGATGTACTGCGTCAGAGAATGGCAAACAACAATCTGATGGATGCAGCTATATGTGACGATGTGCGATATGTTCCACATTTAGCGAATGTAGACTATATTGTGGCAGGATTCCCGTGTCAATCGTGGAGCAGTATTGGCCAGCGTGCAGGATTGAGTGCGGATAGTGGTACACCGTCGAGCCTGTTTCATCGTATTATTGACGTTGCAGTCAGAATGTGTGTTCCACATCTGTTCTTGGAAAACGTTGAGGGATTATTGCAACGCCGTGTGCATTGGGAAGTTGTACTCGTAACACTGCATTCCGCGGGCTACGATATAGCCTGGACAACGGTTGGTGCATGTCATTGTGGTTCCAAAGGTTATGTCGTTTTCTATTTGAAGTTGTCACTTTGTTGTGGCGGTCAAGAAAGTTCTAATGATGATGCTAATGGAAAATGCTTTTTCAAACATGCATACTTGCAAACATTTTGTTTTCTTGACTCGCCGGCTTTATTTTTTGATAGTGCCGTCTTCCTCGCATCTGTTGCTGGTGGGTAGTTTTCTATATTTTCCGATTTCTGAAGAGAACTTCAAGAAGAAAGCACTCAAAAAATATTGGAGAATCGCTGAAGCAATTTCCTCAAGGTATGACCGAATATTTGTTTAATTTTGTGAATTCATGGATGTTAACACTACACATGCTTACGCCGGGGAATTATGTTACGTTTCTAAAAATCTGGCTACAAAGGTATTTTGTGGTGCTCGATCGACACGTTTTGTGGCGTATAATTCGAATCTCTGCTCTCATCCCTTCCCTACGTGTTTCACAAGAGCCCATGCAAAAAAGACAACATTGAGTTGTGACTGGCAACAACATGACAGAAAAGGCTTGATATGCCTATATTCAGAGCTAGAGCAGCATGCAACCCCCATGCAACACGTCGGGTGTAAATGAATGAACATTAGCAAGTTTCAAGGCAGGTTTTCTGAATCTTGTACACAGCCTGGTTGACTATGATGTGTTGTTTTGTGCGATTGTGTCACGATGCAAGACAAGACGGCAATGCCAACGCAACTAGCAATAAAATTTGGCTCTATCCCTCCACTGTTTTTCAAAGTACTTTGACAATGTTCGATCCAACAAGGTACCACGGGGGGGGTACGAAAATTTGCCTTTCCTTCTACAATAGTAGTGGTATGCGCTTGAGGATATAAGGCAACCCTTTTTGAGCGTCATGGGATCAATCCCCGGAAAGCCTAACGAAATAGAAACTAGCCACATGTGACATAGGTAACATGGCAGTTACCTCAAGGCCACAGAGCCATGCCACCTTATCAAATACGGCCAAAAACCAAAGGGTTCACATCTCAAGGTGAACCTCAAACTGAGAGTGAGTGATGTGGGAGATTATTTGAATGTTTTATCTTAAAACGTAACTATCTCTTCAATTCTGCACTAAACAATGCATCGTGATTCCCTTTTCATGTCTATAGTGTAAAAAGCTTTCCACAGTATCTATCTGCACCCATTGTGCTTGTATTGATCCATGCTGGTGTTACTGCATTATCTACCTCATCGTCTTTGATGAAGGCTTGGAGCAAGGCCGTGGCGAAGACACAATGCAGGCATGAAAGAACATCACACTCTTTTTCTGGCAGCACAAAGGAGCGCTTTTGGGCACATTGGTAGAGTTAGATAGGGACATGGGTAGGGACTTTGGATTTTGTTAGTCAATTATGTTTCAAGGACCTTAAAAGCCTTTTGCCGCCACGCAAATGTTGGTAGTGTCAATCAATTATTCGGACCTCCAAACTGCTCTTGTACCTTTCCAATGAACTGAGGCGGTGACTTTTATTCAACCCACCCGACCCTCCCCTCCCCTTGTTCTTAGGTTGTCAAGTGCTCAAAGCCAAGCTTCAGCCAAGCTAGGGGCAGCGGCGTTGATTGGTTGAGAAGTGCAATAGGCCCAAATGGCCAGGACAATGAAATGTCACGGGGACCGAAAGCGCGAGATAGATCAGCCACGCAAACCTCGAGGATGCCCTAAATCTTTTGAAGGAATGAGACCCTGTTGAATTACACATTTTTTTACGCTATTTCAACGTTTTACAATATAAAAGGGATACTGCGATGATTAGTGTAAGTTATCTTGATGTTAAGTAAACTCCAGTGATATGTATTATATTGTTCTTTCACAAACCAATGTATGCAAGGAACTCTGAAAGTTTCAGTCCGCCTGGAGGACATTCGGGATTGGTTCGAGACGCAGCAACACGGGATCAGAATACCAAATCTGAGTCGGTGTCGGCGCTGGCAGTGCATGGGTCTTGCAAGGGTGTGCTGTGTTGTTTTCATTTTCCCTGCGCAAAACAATCAAGCAGGAGGAAAGCAATGGTGTTAAAAAAAAACAAAGGGTCGAGAAACATAATCACCAAGAGTCCGGTGGGATTGCAAAACTTTCACTTCCTGGGAAGAAGGCCACTGCACCGCTGCACGCGCCTGCCTGCCTATCCCGCAAAAAAAATTGTCCTCTTCCGCCATCGCCGCCATAGGGGGGGGGGGGGGGCAACGGGACGCCCCGCCATTGGGGCACCCTGCAGCTGGCAGGGGGCCAGTAAAACCTTCTTCGGCCGTCTGTTTGCGGGGGGGGGGGGGGGGCGTTCCAAAGCCCTGCCCCCTCCCAGCTATCCGCACTGCCCTGCCTTGAGGTAAGCTTAGAGGTAGGGTGAGGAGGTACACTTGAGGGCCTCGTTTGTAGAAAGCCTGCATCTTCTTGTAGCGGCGCCCCCCCCATTGAGTGCCACATCCTTCGGACAGGCGGCGGGGCCTGCAAGCAATGAGCTACCGGTGCCTTGCTACAATGGCAGCATTGGTGGCTGCAGGGGGCCGACAGGGGCCCCTGCCCATTTCGGCGGACCCCGGTGCATCGCCCCGAGGCAGCACTAGAGTTTTGAAGACTCCAGCCACGCAGCCTTGCGCTGCTATATTAGAAAGCGGACCTCCGCCTCCGCTTGTACCACTTGCCCCACGAGGTCCGGCGGTGACAAATTCGGGGGGAAATCATCCAAAGGATAGGCGGGGCTGGTAAGGACCTCCTCCACCTCCCTCCCCCAGGGGAATCTACTTGGTTCGGTCACGGCAAAAGGGTTAGCAACAGTGCGCTGGGCGGCCGGCAGCGCGCCGGCTGTAGCAGCCCAAAAGGCCTCCGGTGGCCCCCATAACTGCACGGGGTCAGCCTGCAGTTTGGCCCAATCAGCAAAGGCCACAGGTGTGGCTCCCCACCCGCACGGATTCCGCAACGGGCAGACCGCGGGCATCTCTATCGCCAGCGATGCGCACTCAACAGGGGCCACCGTCGTGGCGCCCCACTCGCAGGGAATCCGCGGCGGCCATACCGCGGGCGTCAACGGAGAAAAAGGGGCGGTGGTGTTACTAGCCCCTGCCGCCGCCAAACAGACCGCGACCGCTGCGGCCACGGCAGAGGCAGAGGCGGCCTGCACAGCAGGAGCATCAACGCACTGCTCCCGAAGTTGTCCCACGCACTCCTCTAGAGGTTCCGCGTGGCAGTAGTAGCCGCCCAGCTGCCTAGAGCAAAGCAGACATACCTCGTTGTCCTCGGTGTAGTATTCAGGGTACTCGTCATAAAAGGCGCCGCGGGCATGCAAAGCCACCGGCGCTGCCGCCAGTGCCACTGCCCATGCCGCCACCTAAACCGCGCTCGGCGCCACGCTCGCGCCGAGTCGGGACGCAACGATGTCGAGCTGGACGCCACAGCCGTCGCCGCGATGGCTGTTGAGACCGCTATCGCCAAAAGACGCGTCGTGCCCCCCGCTGGCGGGGTTGTCCGGTCCTCGCTCAAGCGTCGTCGGCCTCGGCGTGAGGGCGGGGCGGCAGTCGCGGCCATCGCCGCTAGCGGCAGAGGGGGCCAATGCCTCTCGCATAGCTCCCGGGCAGCAAGGGCCCCACTCCAAAGAAATATGGTTACGGCTCAGCTAGTGCAGCTTCGCCTCGAGCAGGCTCTCAACAGAAAACTTGAAAAACACATAAAGAGTAGCTAAAACATGCTTTACATAAAATATTTCATCATTATAAATGGTCACAATATCGAAAAGCGTGTTTTGTAAACTTTTCCATTTTTGAGCTGCAGAGGGTGGAAAATTGTTTAAGCAGTCCGTGCACACACCAAATGCCATTGAACCACCTACAAAAAGCAATTTTGAGTCTTTTTGGGGGGCCCATGGCTCGGGCTACATGGGCCCAGTAGCCACTACGTGGGTCCCCATGGGTGCTCAAGTACCCGTATTGTTACTGATTCATCACCCAAACCAATCCCAAAGGCGACAGAAAGGTTTCCGAAAAAGGCGAATTTGGGAAATCTTGCAGGTGTCACTAAACAACCTACACAACAGTAATTTCGGGGCTTTTGGGGGGGCCATGGCCCGGGCTATATGGGCTTGGCAGCCACTACGTAGGTCCCCATGGGTGCTCAAGTACCCGTATTGTCACTAAATCATCACCCACACCCATCCCAGGGGCGACAGAAGGGTTTCCGAAAAAGACGAATTTCGGAAATCTTGCAGGTGTCACGAAGCAGCCTTATCCAGCGTGAAAACGGCTAAGTCCTCACTAGCAAAGGACCATAGGGTACCTGGAGTTCGGACCCGGGACCCCCGCCATGGGTTACGGGGTCCATGTAAAAGAAAAAAGTTGCCCTGGACCCGGGTCCAAATCCACACACAGCACCCAGAATACGCAAAGCAGTTTTGACTCCCCCCCCCCACACCCACCCCCCCAAAAAGGGGTACCCGGGTACGGGGGGCGAAAGGGGTAAAAAACGAAAAATTCATTGGGGGATCATTTTCTCTCCTAAAATGTTGATTTTACAAGGGGTCGGACATCTGGTACCATACCTTGGGGTATCGTAGGCGAATGACCCCAAAAAAAGGGGGTATATGGCGTACGCACCTGCGCTTGATCTAACAACCCTCTTCGAGGTGATTTTGCAGTATTCCAATTCGGCCATTCACCCGTACTGGAAGAGGGGGAGGGGGGGGGGCTCTAATGCATGCCTGCCACGACCCCCACAGCACCAGGCACCCTGACACAAAGAGCAAGGGAACAATAACTCCATCTTCCCACCTTGACAGACTTCAGGGTATCAGGTAATGAGAGAGGTAGCATTAGGGCACCGGTCCAAAAAAGTCCACTGTGCAATAGCAAGCCCCTTGCAAACATTGCCTGCCCATGGGAACTCTGACCAAAATCTGCACCATGACATTTTGATGAAAACTGCAGCAGTTTCCTATCCACAACTGGCATGCTCAAGCGCAGGGGCATGGACATTGAGCAGCCAATACAAGTGCACGTGGGTTGACGCACCCAAACCTATGCACACACACACATACACACACACACCCCACTCTGATTACGCAGATGTCACAGACAATCACAAACACACGTGCAGACAAAAATTCGTGCCGACCAAACTCACATATGCACCAGCCCAAGATATGATGCCCATATGCGATTTTGCACATGTATCTGTATCCACTCATCCCTTACCCGAAAAGGGGTGATCAATCTCTGGGTCGAATCGCCGACAATGATACTCAAGAATGTTATTTATTCCACTAAATCTCAGAATCATAGAAACAGGTGTACCAAGAATTCCCAGCAGCAACCTGACGAAAATTACATGTCATGCAATGTGTCACGCCCCACCAGGTCCTGCGAAGTGTGGCAGTGTGTTGGGGGGGGGGGGGGGGACCAAATAGGTATGAAGCGATGAAACTGCAGCATGACCTGACAACAAAACCGTAAACTACCAAAACGCCTCCACACCAGCAGCAGTGGTCTTTCCAAATCAGTGGTCACACCAAATAAACACATGCGATGCGAAATGTAAGGGGGACAGACCAGAGCCACTCTTATGTGTGAACCTCACAAAATGCAGGTGGGGATGGCGTGGGGTTCTGGTAACAAGCATCCCCACGGATGCAACCCAGGTAGAACCCAATCTTGTCCCTCCTTGAGCTTCCAGAGAAATGGGGACATGGGGAAGCGCATAAAATGCACTGATTGGTGCAATCATAAGGGGAAATCCACAGGAGCAGAAATGCCTACGTGATGGATATGTTACGGAAACCAATATGGTTGCAAATGAATGGAATGGGATGATCAGTGTCCACATGTCCAATTGGTCAACAAATTGCTGTAAACTCTGCAGACCTGTGCAGTCCTGCACATATGCCCCACTCCATGGTTGGGGAGGCAGGCTGGCTGAGAGATGGTGAGAAACAGTGCCTGAATCAGCAAATAATAAAAAACGTTAGCGATGACAATCCTTTTAAATGCACAACACTGCCCATGACGAATTGGAGGAATACCCCAGATGTGTACTCAAGTGCATTAAGCAGGATCACCCACCACCAGAAGCTATCGGTACGTCGGATACTGGCTTGACTGCACACACCTGACAGAGCAAGCAAGCAGAGAGAATCCCAATTGCATGAGACATTCCTTTATGGGTTGATTTGCGAGGTCACTGCACGGACCACATTGAGGGGTGTGGTTGGGGGCGGCCAAAAACACTTTTGATGACAGTTTCGAGGCGTGGCCATCACCTTGGCTTTCACTTGGTGATGTGACAGGCGCTGCTACCATTTCCCAAATAGATGCCTGGGGGACTTCACAGACTACCAACCCAGACTGGTGAAAACCTGGGGATCCAAATCCTCCCAACCCAACCAGGGAAGGGGGTGGGGTGCCAGAAGTACTGAACGTGTATGCGGGTTGGTAATTCCAGGTGCACATACGCAATCACCTTTTGTGAATGAAATCCTCCACTCTTGGATAGGTGGGTAGGTTGCCCCCACGTTAGGTTGAGGGTGAAGAAGGCGGGTTCAAAAAACTGCGAGAGCTGGGCAGCCTGTTGGGCTAGTTAACACCCAGGGAAAAATTATCTCTAGGGGGCGGGGGGGTCGATTGGAACTCAGCCACCGGACACCCGACCTGACCCAAAAGCAAAATATGGAAAATGATTCGCTCTCACAGGAAGGAGGGGTTTGGAGGTTTTCCAACCCCCCCCCCCCACCTTTCGGGGAGGCCAAGCACTGAGCACATTCCTGGGCTGAACATGCAACACAGTCACTTGGCTCCACCTGGCTGTGTCAAACATCTTAAATCTTCGCTGAGCTCACCTTAGTTAGGCGTAAGCCCCCTGCGGATCATTTGAGATACAATCTCTCTGCTAAATTCAGCCCCCCCCCCCCCCCCCCCCAGCCCCTGCTGATCCACGTTTTGCGCTTTTTGTGATTTTCCTTCCTGTCAATTTACCTCTGCTTTTTCACCCGTTTGTGTTGTGAACCAATTGATTTCTGTCGGTGTGTATGATTTGAGGTGAAACCAGGTATGGCACGAATGTCAAAGGTGCATCGTTCCAGGTTGAAACAGTGCATGGCCTGATTTCTGTTGACATTTGTTGCTGCAGTTGTCCAGTGTTTGTCATTCCGTTTCACACACAATCTCTAGGGTTTCCCTCCCCTTCCCTGCTCTACCCATTTGGACAACTTCTTCCCAAGAGCCATTGGATTGCAACCCCTCAGGATGGACGATGCAAATTGGTGTGTGAAGGACGCACTGGCGTGTGGAAACTGTGCCAGCGAAACGCGCTGACAGAACGAGAACCAGCAGGCAGAGGGACCCTAAAGGTGGAGTAGGTTTGCTGGAAGGAAGGATGGTTTGCTCAGTAAAGGCTCAGTAAGTGGAGGGGGGGGGGGGGAGATCTAATTAGGAGACTGGATTGAAATTTGAGAACCAGACAATGCAATCCTCAGTACGGCATAAGTGCATCTTGATTCTCTATACTGTACCTGGTTGAACCTCGAAAACCCTGTACCTGAAGCAGGGAACAGAATATCATGCCTAAACAGAAAACAGTCAGACAGTTACAGTCAGTACCTGTATGTCAGAAACAGTAAGCTAATAGCAGAGTGTGTAGTAAGTGGGGGCGGGGGGCAAGGTTTGGGGGGGGGGGGGGGGCTGAGACCGCATTGATTGGAGAGATGAATTTGAAACAAAGACGAAGCCAACACAAAGAGGGGGGTTCCTAGTTTGTAGGTTGGCAACATACGATGAGCTCGTGGTAGTGTATCCTCCTCCTGCGCCGCTGGTGTATCCTTGAGTGCTGCTGTAGCTGGTAGTGTATCCTTTTCCTGCCAATGGGGTCGGGTCGTAGGGAACTGCGGTCGATGCGGTGGAGTAGGCGGAGGCGGTCGAGCCGCGTTGAGCAAGCTGTGCAGCTTGTGGAGGAGCAAGTCCGGGACCACCAGCTCTGGCGAAGCAAAAAAGGCATGGTGACCCAAAGTGCGTGAAGTCATAACAAAAACCACACACAAGGCACATCCACATTCCCGACACTAACACCAGCGCAAGCACACACAAAGTGCACACTGCGCACTCTGGGCACAGCTTCTCAAACACCGTGTACCTCAATGAAAGTGGACTCTGCACGCACGCACGTAACTGATCTGCATCGGCGCATGCGACTTGGCGCCGAGATTCTTGACAACGGGTATGGTCCCACTGGCATTCGCACAAACCCACTGCAGGCCACTCACGAGCTGTGGGTCAGAATACGGGGCTATCGATGAGCCCTGTCTGTTGAAGAGCAGCTGATCATCCAAGTGCGGAATGGCTGTTTCGGCATACAGCAGGTCGGCCCAAATTTGGGCCGAAATTAGCCCAGTGTGACAGGAGAGCAGGAACGTAACACACCCCTCTTGCAGCTTCATCTCCTTGAAGAAGGAATACATTTTGCTGAACTCTTGGAACTCAGGGTCATTCTGGGCCACAGTCATGGCAGCAATCTCCTTGTAGGTATCTGGCGATAAATGGTGTCACAACACGATGCAGAGATCAGGCGTGGCGAGCACGGAGATGTGGCATCCACCTTCATGGGCCAAGGCCATGCAATCCGCATTGCGTTAGGGGACACCCTGCACGACCCTCAACAACTCTGCAGAGCCTCACACAACTTTCTCCAAGCACTCACGGTTCTCCAGGACCGTCCGTAAAGCACACCAGCTCTCAACAACGCTGCACAAAGCAACAAACCCTCGGTTCCTTAGACACTGGAGAAGTTACAAAGAACAATTGCTACACCTTTGGGGTGTACACAATGACAGACTGACGATGTCGAAATACGGCAGACCAATTTTCGCCGATTTTTACCACTTTTGACCCTTGAAATAAAAAAATCATCTTTGACCCCAACCACATATATCTTTCTTTGTGTTGAGCACATTCTGCAAAACAATTTGATGGGCTCTGCGACATTTTTTGAAAGAAAATTTTTCGAGAATTGAGACCACTTCTGGACCCCCAGACAAAATTTCATGGAGCCATTTCATTTCATGCAGCCAAAATCTATTCTTTACCATGAGAGGGGCAACAGAGTTTGTAATGGTCATTCGGTCATCCCGGGCCCCTATGACCCGCCCCCCCCACCCACCTCCACCACCACACCACGAAAAGAAAGATATCACTGTTTTATCCATTATCCATCCCTGCAAAAGGTTTCCCAAGAAGGAGAAGTTTGAAAACAGGGGTAATACCTAGTTTAAATGATTGATGAGATTGGACAAGGGGGCACTGTGTGGATGGGCTGCATGGGCTGGATGGCAGATAAAGGGCATTATCGGAATGGTTGGATGTGGGGGAGGGGGGGGGACCTAATTAGTTGATTGGATTGCATTGATAGAAAAAGAGACAGACAGTGCTGCAAAAGGTGCAAACTTGAGGCAATGCAAGAATGTTGGCGCAACAATTTCTTCGGCCTAAGAGTTGCGTGTTGCTAGGATGACGTTTTCGTCATCCCAAGAATGTTGGGATGATGATTTCATCATCCAATACTTGCCCATTGCTGGGATAACGAGTTCGTCCTGCCAAGAATGTTGGGATGACAATTTCGTTATCGAATGACTTGCCCCCTGCTGGGACGACAATTTCATCATCCAAAGAATGTTGCGATGACAATGTTGTCATCCCAAGACTTGCCCGTTGCTGGGGTGACCATTTTGTCATCCAAAGAATGTTGGGATGACAATCTCGTTAGCCCAAGACTTGCCTGTTGCTGGGAGGATCATTTCATCATCCCAAAACTATTGGGATGACGATTTCGTGATCCCAAGAATGTTGGGATGGGATTTCGTCATAGGCCAACCTGGTTAAACCTCAAGACACACACTATGTCTTAGACAAGACAACAAAAAATATCATATTTGGCTACGTCTAGTCAGACAATCACGACAATCACTCACAGTTAGGCTATGAGTAAGACTAAAGCAGATGTCATACAGTGTGCAATTAAGAAACAATGCATGTGTGTGTTAGACTAGGACAAATGAGACAACGCAGAGGGGCATAGAAAAATTCAGCAATATGAGGCATTCAAGCAGCCTGGAAAGACAAAGAAATCATCGTTGATCGTTGGGAGCTACTAGAGGGTGGGTAGAGAAGGTCTTGAGAGATTTTCTTTGGTGAGGCTCTGGTGGTCCCCGCAGCTTTTTCGACACAATAGCTATTGGCCCCGGTGTAAGGGCATGCTTGTTCTTGCGGGGAGTGCGTCTGTAAGCTGGTCTACATTGCTCTTTCTCCTTGGAGACTTCTTTGGCCTTTTGGTGTGTGCGAGCGGTCTACAAGGACGCTGTAGAGTGGGGCTATCTGCATCTGCCCCAGCTGAGCTGTGTCAGCACCTCTTCCTCTTTGGTTCGAAGAGGAGGAGATCTGTTCAGAAGCAGAGTTGAATCTAGCAAGGGTGACTAACATATCACTGCTTTGTTGGCTTTGGGATCATTGTTGTGCACGTGCAGGGGTACGAACACTTTTGATCCAATGAGCACTAAGCTAGAAAACACCACTGAGAGGTCTGTTGAGAGAGTGTTGAGAAATCTTCTCAACACCCTGTGGGCCAGGGCCTCCGGGTTGAGATTGTCAATCAGTACGCCTAACATGCCAACATGTTGTTGCGAAGGGGTTCGGCAATCTGTAGTCCCAAGCCTGTCACAACTACTAAACTGAGAGACACGGTTCTGTTTGAATGTCACAAGAATCGTGAATTCTTCTTTTGCAAGTGCAAGGAGGCTTTTATTGCTAGGTGGGCAAACTGGTTTGCCTTGCCTTGCCTGTACTAGCGAAACAGATACCTGTGGTGGGGAAATAACGAGTTTCAACAGACTCACTGCGGGGAGTGAATTGCCTTTGTTTGTACCCCCCCCCCTTGTGCAAGCACGCTAAAAGCTAAAAAAAAACGACGGACAGACCGGTCCCGGTGCTTGGACAAAACAGTGCTTGTGCCCGAGGGGCAGTACCAAAAGAATGCATGTCACCGAAAAACTGTCCATACCTCACCCTAGGCACAATTGTCGTAACAGGGCACTAGAACACAATGTGAAGGCAAATTTCAGCAAGTTTTGGAGGTCCTCACTGCCCATCAGGGGCATCAGGAGCTGTGGAATAGAAGCCTTTTTTAACCTTGCGCCTCATCTTAAACAATTGCATGCTTCCCCTTTGGGGCAGACTTTGGAGTAGGATTGGCTTTAGGTGTTGGAATGGGTTTAGGCTTCCTATTCCTTGGGACAAAACTGTCATCAACAATATCTTTGGTGAAGTAAAGCTTGCCCTTAAACACATGGCCAAGGCCCCAAATCCCACGGCCCGTGGTAGGTGGTGCTTGGGCGTTTTTGGAGGGGCTGTGGGGTATGGGGGCAACTCTGGGCACTCCCATTTGTAATTCCTCGATTGTGGTCAAAGTAATACGGGGTGCCTTCAGCAGTGGTGGCAAGCTCCTAGCCAAACGGCAAGGCAAAGGAGCGTGAGGGGGCGGGGGGGGGAGGACCAGCATGAACTAGGGGCGGAACCACTACATGTTGGTGAACGACCTCGTGTTGGTGAGGCTCCGAACCTGCCTCTGATGGCGATGGGGATGAGCTGCAGACTGGGAAAAGGTCATGGGCAAAAGGGGCATGATGCTCAATCCCATGCGCATTCCTCATATATTTCAAAATGAATGAAATCATCCCCGCGAGTAGAATGACCGATAATAGTGGCAGGTGCCTGCTGCTCACTGGTGGACCGGTGGACCAGATGTACATGACAGTCAAGCCACAAGTAAGAACATTAATCATGGCTCCAAATCACATCAAAAACAAACAGCAGTGGGTTGCAGTACCAAACATAATGTTGTAATGAGCAGGAGGACTCATCACAAAAATGACACAGCGTCTGTTTCCCTCTACAATTGGCACACAATCACGTTCTGCTGAATTTCTGACCATGAAAACCATGGTCAGAAAGAACCAGAAAAACAACGGTCCGACCAGGTGCTTAGACAAGGCAGTGCTTGCAGCAGGGGGGGGGGGGGGGTATTAGAAGGAGGGGTCTGAAGAGGGGGGGGGGGGGGGATGACCTAGATTAAGTGAGAGATATTGAACTAAAAAGAGAGAGAATCAGAAACAGAGCAGCAAAACAGACAGAGGTAATGCACTCCTCAGCATGGCATAAGTGCATCTTTATTCTCTATGAAAGGGGGGGGGGGGTGGCTGGAACCCCCCTCCTCCTAGGGTCCTGCTATGGTGGTGCCTGCCAAAGGCAGGCTGAAAAATTTTAAACTCAAATCCTCTTGGCGCCAAAGCAAAATTTTGGCTGTCAGCCTCAAACATTGGAAGAGGAGGGGGGGGGGGGGTCCAGGGGGGGTAACCCCCACCTCCTCCTACGGTGTACGGCCGTTCTAATACATCACTGGCGGGGGGGGGGGGTCACCTTGAGGAATGCCAAATAACAACAGCTTGGGGTATGACGACAATATAGGAGATGGCAGGGACTCATCAGGGGGGCCACCTTTCTTTTCATTCATGTTCTGACTGTCGATGGTGTAGACTGTCCCTTATTTGATCCTGTGTGTCAAAAAATCAGAGGATATTGTGTATAGGGAATCAGGTGTGCCTGTAAAATTCAGGCCAACAGTCCTGTTTGTCTTTGAGGACGGCTGTCCAGCGTTTGCCACTGGCAACAAGAAGCATATCTGTCTGAATGTGACTTTTTCCATCCCATTTGTGGACCAAGAGGATTTCCTGGTCATTCAACACTTTCAGGGTATCAGCAGAGTGAATATTTTTTTGCTGACTGTGGATATGCTGCAATCCAAAACCAGAACTGATATTGGCCTCAACTCGGGCCATGGAAGCAGCAATCTGCTTCGCTTGCCATCGCTAGCTTTGAAGATATGGTTGACAGCAGTCAGACCATTGACAAGCAAGCTCTCAAATTGCTGCTAACCTGTGTGCTGTCAAATCGTTTCTGATGTTGCTGTTCTTCGTTGGCATTTGCATGGTCAAAATTTTGCTTGCAGATTGGATGTGGGGGGGGTACACAGGGTCCACATGTGTGGAAAAAGGCAATGGGAGCCGCAGCAGTAATGCCTCCTGCGACAGGGTTTCTCCTTGCCTGTGCAATGCATGCATGACAACAATTTGCATACCTTTGACTTTGTTCGGGTCGTATTTGGGGTTGGGCATCACCCTCTTGGCTCCAATCATGCTTTCTCCTCTTTGGATTCCACTGCCCACACGGCGCATGCTTCCTGCTGGGCGCAACCCACCAGAAGCTTGACGGCTGAACATGAAATGGGGTCAAAACACTTCACCATCCACGTGAACCAACGCAGCCTTGCCCTTTGTGCGCAAGCATGCCATGCGACATCGCCCACATCTGCTGCCACTCAGCTGATAGCCATAATCATGCTGGCAGATTCACAGAAGGACAGGAAGACACCCTTGGGAAGGCACCCCCACGCCTGCAGCGAGCCTGCACACCGGGCATGATGCCAACACCAGAGCCCCAAAGGACACCTTCCCAAATCCTGACAGCCTATTGCAGCAGCACCCGCCCCTGCCGCAGCATAAAGCAGGGAAACGGCTCTGTGGAAAAGACGTCAAACAAAGACCCTGCTGCATGACATAAGAGCACTAGCAATAGGCAGTTGCCTGATTCAGCCTGATCAGAAAATGGATCGAGAGGCCACAAAATTCTCAAAAAAGGGGCGAGAGTTGCAAGTTTTCACAACAGGCTCAGTCAGAGGGGGAGACACTTCCCAGCATCTTCTGAACACATCTGATTCTGTATTAGGGTTGGTATCGCAGGAACCCTTTCCACGATGACCAGGGTCAGAACCAAAATGAAAGGAAAAAATGCTGAGGGCTGGTAAAACGAAAATTTTGGACGGGCAACCAGATGTGTGCATATCAAATCCGCACTCATACTTCTGAGTTCGTTGTGGAGGCATTCCCAGTATGGCTGTGCGATGGGCCTGGAGGATACACTTCAAACGATATGATGGTTCGGGACTGCTAGTGGTGGAAAGGGTGTTTGTTGCAGATGGTCAGGCAGTTAGATCAGTTGAGTGCATGAGTGCACCGACGGCAACCCACACCATGCCAGAAGCACAGCGATACCTATTACTGTCCATGATGAAACTCTCTGCCTTGGTCATGGCACCATCAAGGGAACTCAACAATTTGCTTTTGTCAGCATCAGACAATTGGAGGGAACGAGGGCTCTGAAAAATGAAGCAGAGAGCATGGTGGTAAAATCATACTGCCAAATATCTAATATCTGAATTGATAATCCTGAACCTCAAAAGTGAGTTCCACCAACCCTTTCAATCCCATGGCAGAACAGAATCTTCTGGCCTGTTGTATGTAGGTTTAGATCAGCGTTTGGGCGGTGTGTTGTACTCAGTCTGAAAATCACCAGTGGGATCTTTTGCAGAGGGAAGATGACCATTGTATGATAGACATTCCCAACAATCCCTTTTTATCCCAATCCATTTGCTTCTGTGGGGGGAAAAAGGTTTGCGCGGGCGGGGGCCGTTTGAGCCCCTTTCCTAGAGCCCCCTTCAAGGCTCAAACGTCAGTTTCGTTCGTCTACAGCTTGATCAATCTTCCCTTTTGCCATTCCCCAAATGCAATGTGCAGGAAATGGAAATACAAAACGACGGGGCTGTTGGGACCCCACTGGTGATGTTACACCAATGGGGGTGAACTATTGAAGGGAAGTGCAAGCAAAGAATTTTGATGTCCGAATGCCATCCCCCAGAATCCCCCAACAATCCAAAAAACCGACACAGTGAGAACGGAGCTGCAACCAACCACCATCTGTGTTTAGCGTCAACCCATGCACTTCTGCACCATGAAAAGATCAGCCATCCTAGAGATGTGTATTGACCAACATGTGGAAAGCATGCCTCACAAAGCCTACCTGCACAACTGTCATCCTTACTGTGTCTCCCAAATGATGCCCTGAGACTAAGATGTGCTCATGTGACTGCATGGTTTCGTAAACATTCAGGAGCTGTTTGTCGTGACACAGTGCACTTCGCTGACTTCCATGGTCACTAATTTGCATAAATCTTAGGTGGTGCATTCCATGCAGATGCATCTAGGGATATGGAACATCTTTTCTTTCTTTCTTTTCAAAGTTTATCGAGCTTTATCACGTCGTTTATAGGTTCCTAGTGCCATTGCACCATAGCAGCATTGGGCCGAAGAAAAACTACAGAATGATGGAAATCCCCTGAAGGGGCAAGGGGACATGGCCAGGGAAGCCCCATGCGCATGGATGGGGAGGTGTAAAACCTCTTTTTTGCCAGTGCATTCCCCAGTGACTTGCAACAGAGTGTATGGGCCTCAGTTGATATGGTTGACCAGTGACCTTGGAATCTGTACAATCATATTTCAAACCATCCCCTTTGCTGAGTGTATTTTGGGTGTCTTTGCGGGTGTTTGTGCACCAGCCCCCGGAGACTAGTGGCGGGAACCATCATGCCTGGGTGGACACTGGTGCATTTGCATTTGAGACCCCAGAAAAATGGTTGTGTGGGGAGTGGGGGAGGGGGCAGTCCCCCGAAATTGCGGGTGGCGAGGAAAGCCAAAGGCACAAAAAATTAAGTGAATTTGGGTGACCCCGAAGCATGTTTTACAATTCTTTTGTGTTCCCTGTGGGTGGTCGCCATGTCACGCAGGCAGTTGTTGGGATTGAAATTGCTCGAGCAGTTGATGCACCAGCCCCCTGCACACCCAAATGGCCAGCATTTTTAACAAATGGTATGTAATCAGTGTCAGAACATTCCTTTTTTGATTTGCCAAGGCCGAAAATTGCTGTAGTAGTTTGTGCACCAGCCCAGCCCCACAGGGAGCCACCCCATGATCAAATGACACATCTTGAGCATGTTTTCACCGACTTTTCATTGATTTTTCCTGTTCGGCTTGTTGCAGGGCTGCAACAGCATCCACTGTCTTCCGCCAAATCAGTCGGGAGACAGCACTCAGCTAATCCGAGCTTTCAGCCATTTTCTGTGGACAATGACATACCCCAGATTGAGCAGCAGCCGCCGTCTTCTGGTCGCTTTTTGGAGAGGTTGGAGATGCAAGCCCGGTTTTCACTTTCTGTGAACGCAGGTGGAATCACAGAAATCAACGACCTCAGGCTGGATAAACCGGTCCAGGACACACGATGCAAGCGGGCAAGGGACATGCCAAAGGCACGGAAGCAAATGCACCCTGTGAAAATGTGTTGTTATTTATGCATGAGGAGCGGCAGCCCTGATAACTTTCAACAGAGCACCACTCTGCACTATCTTGGGCCTCGAGGGCCTGAAAAGGGGGGGGGGGGGTGCCATCAAGGCTGAAAGAGCATGCCAGTTGGTACTTCCGGGTGTACGGATGTGTTTGCCTTTTGAGAAAGGAATCCTCCACTTGCGGATAGGTGGTCGGTTGTCCACCCCCTGAGACGTGAAGAGGGCGTGAGGTGGGGAGTCTGCTTGGCCGCCCCCAAGAATCGAGGAAAATTGTTTTTGGCCGGACGGGGGGGGGGGGGGGCTGAGCCTGGGATCCCATGGCCATAGGGCCTCTGTTTTTAGCTGTTTGCATGGTTGGAGCAATGGAGCCAGTCATGTGTTGTGGAGCACTAGCATAAGCCCATTGCACAGGGTGATTTTCTTGGTTGGTTGCTGTAATTACTTGCAAGCTTGGCCAAAAGGTGGAGGCATTTCACGTGCACTGGACACTGTCAGTACACCTCACCATTCATAGCTTCACACCCACTATCCCATACGAGCATCCAACACCTTCATTTGAGCAAAATACATACCTTTGCAGGAGACAGAGACTTCAAACGGGCCAGCACACCCAGGGAAACTGTACCCTTGACTTTGTCCACCTGCAAAAGAAATGGGTGGTTTGACGTGTGAAACCAATGCGGAGAGGTAAGCACGCAGGTGGAAAATGGATGAAATCACGCTCGTACATGCAAAGGCTGACTCTGATCCCACTACTCAAGAGGTGGGATGAGAGGGCAGGATCGACACGCCACTGACATGCCTGCGTTAAGCTGGAAGAGGCAGCATATTTTACAACAGTGTGGGATGTGCTTCATGCCTTGGGCTATGTGAGGCTGCGCTTCGGTCAGGTTCAGGAATGCGCTTGAATGGATGGGGATCCAAAGGGGGGTTTCAAGAGCGGTTATATAAGCAGTAACCAATGGTTGGAAAGGGGTTGGGTGGCATTTTTCTAACCAGTTGAAGCACTGCTTGGGGTCGACGGAAACAGTTCGCAGGGCTTCTTGGGAGGGAGCAAGAGGGGGGGGGAGGGACATAAAGGCTGAGCAGGTATGCTGGTTGGTACTTCCACGTCTACGCATGTGTTCACCTTTTGACCAGGGAATCCTTACTCATGTCCCTCCTAGGCTCCTGTCCTGCCTGGGCACAGGGATACATGGGTGATAGCAAAACTCTTCACACAGTTTTCTTTGCAAGTCACATAAAGGCCAAGGTGCGTCGAGTTTAGAAAACCTGCCCGCAGGGACATTCAGATTGCTGCATTTATTTTGCCTTTTCAAGGAGGAAATCCTCGTTTGAGAAACGTTATGTTGGTGGCAACTCCAAACAGGCAAATGCGATTGGACACAGTGGCATTAAAGGGGGAAGGGGAAGGGGAGGGGGTGAAGAAGGCAGGGGCACTACTTTGCTGATTAGTCGGGCACTCAGTTTTGATGGCGTGAACTACACACATTCAACACAGCATTGATCATCAAGAACAACATAACAACCATTCTTCTGTGTCTGCTGTAGCCCAAGGAATTTGGATGTTTCAGCCAACTAGGGTGTTCCACTCTGAAATCAAGACTTACAACTAGGACCGAGCTGGGTCCTAGTCTTGTTTAACACATTGGAAATCACAGTGGAAGAAAGACCTCTCGCTTTGGAGATGTTCCTCCACAGTCAAGACGATCAAAACACGGCTCAAAAACGGCTCATTTTCACCTCAAAATGGACCACCGCGTTGCACCACGGCATGGCGCACACCTTAGTGAACACCCATTTGCAATCATTGATAGTCCAATGCCAATGGAAGAAGAATGGCCCTCATTGGAAATGCCCACTTGACACACCGGCGATCATCCCGAACTTTCAGGACAATCGGCGTGAAAACAGCCCAAAAACAGCCATTTTTGGACACTAAATCAGCCCTAGAACGGGCTAGACGGCTTGAAATGGCACAAAACTTGTTGCAGGTGATGCGCATTTGCTCCGCGGTCGTTTTGAGCTACTTGGATGCCGGTTTTGAGCCACGGTGTCCTCAACAAGACTTTTTCAATCACCTGCTGCTGCTGCTTGGTACTTGCTGCATGCTAAAATGTGTTACTCATCCTTGGACCCTAAGAAGGGTTGTAAAGCCTCGACAGGGTAAACCCAGCTCAGTAACCAGGAAATACCGTGCCCGTTCGCCTAATTGCTGAGCGTTAGTGCATGACAAACCCGGAGCATTGCCAATTGCTGGCATAAAAACTGAAATGGGATTCTTGCTGTGAGGCTTTGCAACAAGGCATTATGTCTTTCTTCATGGTGAGGGGGACTGTACCCCTGCATCCGGGCCTGCATTGCCTGAGGCTTCTAGATTCATTGAACCCCTGTCCCAATTCAGTTGAAAAAAATCACACTGAAGGGGCACAAGTTGTATTGGGGTTGAGTTGGGCCTCGCGTCTGACATTGTGCGAGGGTCCCTTCTGAACCAGCCCACAAGCAAACAAAAAACGCAGTGCAAGAAGGTGGGCATGCCAGTTGCTTTGCCAGACATGCTGTCTGTGATCACCCCACGCTGCCCACGTTGGAATGCAAATTCACATCACCTTGAACATGTGTCATGGTGCACGGAATGGCGGTCAGGAATAAGCAATCCCTTCATGATACGAAAAAATTTTTCTGCTGTCATTGATGGTATTGCAGCCTTTGCTGTGAAAAATGGAGAGGGCGTAAAATATCGTGCACACATTGAACACAATTGTTGCCGCCTTTGTTTGTCAGGAGGTGGTTGTGCAAAGAGGGCCTGTTGAACTGCGTCAAGGTCCGTGAGGACAATTACTGGTGATCCCTTGCTGCCACACACTGCACACTCTGTGGCAATTGGCTGTAAACAAAATAGTGGGACGACTGCATAACGAATCCCCCCATTAGGAACCAGCAACCTGACCTGAAATACTTCGTTCCTTGTTCAAGACCAGAAAACCACCAACGTAGGGAGATTCGAGGGATTCGAGCCTCGAATAGAGAGGGGGGTTGCATTTCAGCCTGGAAGCCACTCTCAATCCCAAAACCCCATTTCTTTTCACACATCCCCAGTCCCCTGGCGTGCGCCTCCAACGCATTCCTGCCCCCAGGCTGCACAGACTACCAAATGAAACAGAGCATCCACGAAACCTTTTCGTCATTGTAAGCCATTGAATCCCAATGGGCGTCGGTACGCATCTTGATCTCAAACTGGTGTTCCTTTTCGAGGAGAGCAATCTCTTCCTCACTCCTGCCCATTTTTCTCATCTCCTCGATTTCCTCTGCCTGCTGCGCCTTCAAAATGGCAATTTCCTGATACATATGATGTAGCAACAAAACAAAGGATTCGCGACAGTTGCAACCTATGGCGCGTCAATGAGTAAGAAAATTGGAGAACTTTTGACCAATGGAACCTGTACCTGCACCATGCCCGCTGGGCTGCGCGGGCTTGATGTCTTGATGCAACTCTAAATTGCTCAATCCCAAGGTGGGGGGGGGATAAAAGCGAAGCGGGGGTGTAGGTGGAACCTTTCGTAGACTTACCCTGTTGAACACAGACGGCGGGAAAAAATCCTTTCAGCAAGAAAGAGTGCCACTGTTGTCCCTCTGGGCACATGCGCTGCTTCAGCTGCTCCCATTGCCGGCACTAGCATGCTTCACACCAATTCTTTCATAAAATGGTGCAGGTTGCAGGAGGCTCATCACCACTGATGTGGGAAATGTACCGCAGGGGGCAAGGGCTTTTAAGCTGGCAGTTGCCTGAAACTTTGTGTAACAGACCAATGTGGCAAGAAGATAGCAGCTGGGCTTGCATTCCGCCCAAAAATGCCCCCAGAGACAACAACTACGCCCCTCCCCTTTCACTCTTGCACAAAGACTATTGGGTTGAACGGGGGGGGGGGGGGGCAGGGAGGGCTGGACTACAACAGGGACAATCCAGAACACACAATCCATGCGCGCATCCGCAACAAATGGCAGCATTTGCCAACGCATCCACTGGCATTTTGTAGATACCGGACATCTTCGAGCTTGACTGACCCATCTATCATGCAATGGGTAGATGGGCTAATTGTTGCTCATTGCTGTTGAATCTTTCTTCACACAATTACCCTGTTCCCATGCCCTGTGTCGAATACCCCTAATTTGTTTCGCTGGGGGACCAAATTTGGTGTGCAATGTGCAACATCAATACTTGAGTATTTCTTCCTGCTTTGCTTTAATTGGACCCTTGGAAATGATTGGCAGCAATAACCAACACATCTGGTTATGCAGGTGCCGAACAATGTCCTGCAAAAAGAAAACACTGCACCCCAGGATCACACAGCATCTTTGAGCTTGACTGACCCATCTATCATGCAATGGGTAGATGGGCTAATTGTTGCTCATTGCTTTTTAATCTTTCTTCACGGACCACCACCCCGTTCCCATGCCCTGTGTCCAAAACCCTAAATTTGTCCCACTAACCGCAGGCGAACCCAGGAATAAATTTGGTGTGAGAATATCAACACTTGGGTGTTTGGATTCTGCTTTGCTTCACTGGGACCATTGGAACAGCAGCAATAACAAAAGCATCTCAGATGCTGAACAAGATGCTGCCAAAAAAAACCACTGCACCCCAGGATCACACAGCATCTCTGAGCTTGACTGACCCATCTATCATGCAATGGGTAGATGGGCTAATTGTTGCTCATTGCTTTTTAATCTTTCTTCACGGACCACCACCCCGTTCCCATGCCCTGTGTCCAAAACCCTAAATTTGTCCCACTAACCGCAGGCGAACCCAGGAATAAATTTGGTGTGAGAATATCAACACTTGGGTGTTTGGATTCTGCTTTGCTTGACTGGGACCCTTGGAACAGCAGCAATAACAAAAGCATCTCAGATGCTGAACAAGATGCTGCCAAAAAAAACCACTGCACCCCAAGATCACACAGCATCTCTGAGCTTGACTGACCCATCTATCATGCAATGGGTAGATGGGCTAATTGTTGCTCATTGCTTTTTAATCTTTCTTCACGGACCACCACCCCGTTCCCATGCCCTGTGTCCAAAACCCTAAATTTGTGCCACTAACCGCAGGCGAACCCAGGAATAAATTCCATTGCCTTCGGCAGTGCACCTCGAAGAGAGGCTGACAGTCAGCCAATCAGTCCCTTAGCCAGGCCAGCAGTCAGTCAGACAGAAACACACAGTTTGGGTTTTTGGTCAGTGGCAGACGCGGCCCCAAGCAGTGGGGAGATCTTTTGCCTCAGGGCAAGCAGTGGCCGAATGGTAATGCAGCTGACGGCAGACTTTTTGGTCGGCGGTTCGAACCCTGGTGGGGCGAATGCGGCGCCGCCGACGCCGCCGGCAGTTGGCCGACCAGGATTCGAACCGCCGACCGAAAACAGTGCGTCGTCTGCGTTACCATTCGACCGGCGGTGGTGTGAAAGCGATACGTCTCCCCACTGCTTGGAGCCTTCTGAGCGAAAACTTTTGACCCCCCCCCCTCTCAAAAAAGTGATATCCAGTTTTGAGGGATAGAGGCCTCAGAATCAAAAAATCCATTGGGGGATGGTCTTATTGGGCAAAATAATGATTTTACAAGGGGTTGGACATCCAATATCATGCCTTGGGGTATGCTACGCGAATGACCCCAAAAAAGGGGGGTATACGATGCCCGCGCCTGCGCTTGATCTAACAACCTCTCTTCGAGGTGATTTGGTGTGCGAATATCAACACTTGAGTGTTTGGATTCTGCTTTGCTTGACTGGGACCCTTGGAACAGCAGCAATAACAGAGGCATCTGATTTTGCGGATGCTGAGCAAGATGCTGCCAAAAAAAAAAACCACTGCACCCCAGGATCACACAGCATCTCTGAGCTTGACTGACCCATCTATCATGCAATGGGTAGATGGACTAATTGGTGCTCATTGCTTTTTGATCTTTTCTCACGCTACCACCCCGTTCCCATGCCTGCTAACTGTAGGTGAGACCCTGGACTAAAATTGGTGCACAATATGCAGTATCAATACTTGAGTCTTTCTTTTTGCTGTGCTCCACTGAGACCGTTGGAACAGCAGCAATGGCCAACGCATCTGATTTTTTAGATGACGAACAATATCCTGCAGAAATATTGCACCCCGCCATCACAAAGCATCTCTGAGCTTGACTGACCCATCTGTCATGCAATGGGTAGATGGGCTAATTGTTGCTCATTGCTTTTCCATTGTCGGGCACCATGCCCCAGAGAAAAATGCTCTGCCAAAAAAAAACGTAATCCATGAATTATGATATCAGTTGGCACAAATAACACAGAATCACAGCCACGCATGAACCCAGGTGGCTTCTGGCTGATTGGAAATGGTTCATCAATCCGAAGCCATTGCATAGAAATGCATTTTATTTTGCACAACTAACACATTACACATACATGTGCATGAAACCAACACACAGGCAACGAGACAGGGAACAACATACACATGTGCAGACGCACACACACTTTGTGAGAGAAACCAACGAACCAAAGGCCAATGTGGACGAGCACAGGCAGGCGGACACAAGGCTCTGGCTTCAGAAACACACACACACACACACACACACACACACACACACACACACACACACACATGTAGTATACCATACAGTACTGTACAAACAGTGAGTGTACAGTTGGAGCATTGCGATCAGATAATCACAACCCCCCTCCCACACCCACACACACTCTCACCATGACTCATTTGAGATACCATATCAATGCAAGCGCAATTCAAATAAATGCAGCACAGCGGATAACACATGGAAGTACAACAGAAACTGGACTCACTTGTTGCAGCATCACACTTCAAACACGTCTCACACATGCTACCCAATGAATACCACACACTTCTGCATGGATTATTGGGCACATGGCAAAACACATGTCATTTCTAATCAACAACAACACAGTGCACACAAAAAGTCAACACATGATGACTTCCAATCGTTTGCAAGAAAATCACTGAAAACAGATCAGGAAAACAAACAAACTCAATGCTATGGCTCATTTCAGCATCTGCTGGGCATGCACATGCAATTGCAAAGTCAGTCAGTAAAGGATAATGAAGGCTGTGAAAAACAACAACAACATAAGTCCATTGGCTCATCCAGACCAGTGACCCGGCACCCAGCCATGGAAGCCATGGCCGTACCCCAGGCCTTAATCAGGATACTTTGGCGGACAGCACATGCAGTAGGTGTCTGAAAGGAATATACAGCCCGTCGCCCCCAGACCCGCCAGTCAGGCACCATGCCCCAGAGAAGAGCTCTGCCAAAAAAAAACGTAATCCATGAATTATGATATCAGTTGGCACAGAATCACAGCCACATAGGAACCCAGATGACTTTTGGCTCATTGGACATGGTACATCACAAAGCCTTCACGCAACCACCCGTCCCCATGCCCTGCGTCCAAGCAACCTCGAATAAAACCCTAAATCTCTCACCTAATCTTCTGTGGACCACATCCCAGACCTTTTCAAAATCGTGCTCGGCCCTCTTCTTCCTCCTCAGCAATTTCATCTCAATTCTCTTCGCCAAATCCTTGTCATTGGGGTCGATACCATCAATATCGTCCACGTTGACATCGTCAGTTTCGTCTGGGTCAGCAGGGGCCATCTGATCAATGTCAGTGTTGGGGCCGAGGACGGCGCAGCAGGGTTGCTTGCAAAGGGCGGCTGGAGGGGGGGGGGGGGGGATGAGTGTTCCGTTTGGTACTTCGTGTGCGCACTTTTGTGTTTTGGGGTGGAAATCGTGGACATTGTCTGTCCACAGCGATGAGGAAACGTGTTGGTAAATAAGAGGAGGGGAGTTGTTTCTCTGTACACAAGCGCCGCTTGTCCCCATGGCGTCCCTCCTCCCGAAAGGGGCGGGGCTAACGCTAAGTGGACCCCATCATGAGGCAAACAGCAAGGGCCAGAGCCCAGGCACGTACGCCATGGGGGCAGAATCCTGTCCTAGTGATTAATGCACCTGTGATTAAGGGCGGCTTTGCCAAAACTTTCTCAAACCCCCATCAATTCCCCTTTGGCATTCCGCGTCCCCAGAGGACTTCAACAGAGTGGCTTTTACTGGCAGTAACCCCGAAAAAATTGTGGCCACCATTTTTTTAAAAAAGCACAACTGGCATGTTGGATCATCAAGGGAATATTGTGCAGCTTCTTCATAAGACTCCAAATGCAGTTCGTGTTGTCAATTTACCTTTAAAAGAAACGGTGCAACCGTTGTTGCAACTCTTGCACAACAAACACGGGATGGGAAGGGAGGGAGCCACTTCAATCAAAAATCGCCACAGATGATGCGGGGTTGAGGCATATGGCGTGGGATGTGGACGGGTTTTAGGTGGACACCCTGGGGGCATTGCTGTCTGCAGCTGGCGGCGCGTATTGCCCCCTCCTCACTTACCCTTTGCCCTTTCCCTCCATAGGCGGCGGCGTCCATCAGCCTCTACTCACCCTTCCTTTCCCTTGGTAGGTTGTGCCAACGGAGCCCCTGGAGTGTCCCTGTCGCCACACAGAGGAGGGCAACGGCTCTCGCCATTTGCCAGCTGCGTCCAAGCGGACACCCCATACCGGCGGTGGGGGAACACCCCCAAACAGCGGATGTCCACTTGTGGGGTCACTTCCCCAACAAGGGCACATACCAACCCTCAACCTGCCCGTTCCCGCTCCCGCACTCAGTGCTCCTTGTGGCAAGCGCATCATGTGTCCCCTACCTCCCAGCTCTCCCCCCTGGGTTCATGGTGTGTGTATGGTGCGTCCATTTCGTGTGGGGTGGGTGCCACCTGGTGTGATGTTGGGGGTTGGTGTGGAAGTAGGGTTATGGGTGGGGACCGTTAGGAAACCAATATACCTTGTCATGTGCAACACTGGCAAACTTCTCGACGACGTCATCAATGTCAGTGGACCCTTCATCAACCTCTTCATCTTCAATCTTGCCAAACTGCTCTTCATACCTGAAAAGCACCATGGCCACATGCTACTCAACACATCTCTCTCCTTCCCTCATCCAAACATGAAAGAAAAATCCTTTCGCAGGGCACCCTGGCATCACCTGCCATGTAGGCGATCCACATACCTTGTGGGTGGCCAGCTGGGCTCACATCACACACTGGCCCCCCGTGGCCTGTGACTTGTTGAACTGGACACTGCCAACACAGCTGTGTACCTGCCGGGTACTAGACATCACAAAGGCGTGAAGAGCACCTGTGCTGCCCGGGTGCAAATAACAGCATTCGCCCAGCATTCTCAAATCGAAGCGAGGGAGGGAGAGTCGAGAACCGACCATGCTTCCCCCTTCACCAAACCGTGGTATGTCTATGCACATCCCGACAAACTTGCATCTTTGATATGAGGCATTTGACTTCGCTCGCATGGACTCTTCCCTGACTAATCTTCCCCCTGTAACAAGTAAGCTGCCAAACACACTGTGCTCTGCCCAATGGATCTGGAAAAACCACGGGGGGGGGGGGGGGGGGCGTCTCCTCGCTTTTGTACGCGACTCCCTCCCCCAGTAGAAGTGGGCCGAATGCCCCCTGGGGGGCATTGGAGTGGGGGTTCAGGGAGAAAAGGGTTGGGAAGGTCGGTGGGGGCGGGGGGGGGGGGGGGGACCAGGTGGGGCGATTCAGGGTGGGGGGTGGGGGGGGGGGAGGCTCCCCTTACCTGCCCTTGCCCTCCCTCTAACCAGGATTGAATATTGGGACCGAGCTGGTGGGGGAAGTAACATGGTCTAGGAGACTTGAACAACAAATGAAGTACGTACTGGAAAGTGGATGAGAGAGGCTCAAAAGGGGCTCAAAATGAGTTGTATTCATCCGTTTGGGCACCACAACTGGACTAGGATCATGTTTGGAAAACCATGGTTTTTGACCCGTTTTTGAGCCATTTGTGGTCCCTAATTGGCCCATTTTCAAGGCCCTTTCGCCCTTGAGAGGGGCCAAAATTCCTCAACATGGGCTCAAAATGGGCTCGTTCCACTTGTTTGTGCACCCCAAATAGTCCAAAAGTATCTTTGGAAAAACACATTTTTGATCCATTTTTGATTGATTTTTGGTCCCAAAACAGCCCATTTTCAAGGCATTTTGTGACCATGGAGTGGCCAAAATAGCTTGCTATGGGATCAAAAAGGGCTCATTTCACTTGTTTAAGCACCCCAAATGGTCTAGGATCATTTTTGGAAAAACACTTTGCTGACCCATTTTTCACCCATTTTTTGTCCCTAAATAGCCCTTTTTCAATACATTTTGTGACCATGGAGTGGCCAAAATGGCTTGCAGTGGGCTCAAAATGGGTTCATTTCACTTGTTTAGGCACCCCAAATGGTCTAAGATCATTTTTGGAAAAACCCATTTTGGACCCATTTTTGGTCCCAAAACAGCCCATTTCCAAGGCATTTTGGGATTTTAGGAGGGCCACAAGGGGCCACCATGAGCTCAAAACGCACCAAAAACACTTGTTTTGGCATTCCATGTGGTGCAAGATCATTTTTGAAAAAAAAGTCATTTTTTTGCACCCGGTGGACCTTGTTGACCCATTTTGGCACCCACCTCTTTGGGTTACCTCCTGCAGCTTGCCGCAGCCCACTGGGCCTAGGTACAGGGGTCTAGGCGTCGGTTAGGGCAATTTTGAGGGGTGGAAACCACCAAAAGGGGGTGGTTGCGGGGTGGATTACGTGCGCTGGAAATCGCGTTTTGAACCACGTAGCCCAAGATATGGTCTGTTTTTTGGTTTGGGGCTGTCGGCGGCCAATGTGCACAAAATTTTGGGCTTTTGGGGGCCTTTTGGGGGCGGTTTGCGGACAAACTGTGGAGTTAGAGGGCCAGAAACTCAACGGTGGCGGCCGGGAACGGGCGTCCCAAGTGCCGGACTTCCATTCCAAAATCTGCCATTTAAGGTAAAAATCAGCCTTTTTTTGCCCAAAACCACCCTAGAACCTGCTGAAAACAACCAAATGAAAAGAAATAGTGGCTACTCTACACATGCAACTAAACTTCCCTGTGCCGAAGGGCTCGTACTTTGTGTGGTTGTCCCTCACACCCATAGGTACCATCCACCAAAATTTTGGCCGAACCCGAAGCACCACGGCGGAGTTGTGATTTTTCCCCATTTTGCGCGTGCTTGCTGCTATGAGCCACAAACTCAACGGTGGCGGCCGGGAACGGGCGTCCCAAGTGCCAGACTTCCATTTCAAAATCTGCCATTTAGGGCCAAAATCAGCCTTTTTTTTTGCCCAAAACCACCCTAGAACCCGCTGAAAACAACCAAATGAAAAGAAATAGTGGCTACTCTACACATGCAACTAAACTTCCCCGTGCCGAAGGGCCCTCTAGGGCCCTCTAACTCCATAGTTTGTCCGCGAACCACCCCCAAAAGGCCCCCAAAAGTCCAAAATTTTGTGCACATTGGCCGCCGACAGCCCCAAACCAAAAAACAGACCATATCTTGGGCTACGTGGTTCAAAACGCGATTTCGAGCGCACGTAATCCACCCGCAACCACCCCCCTTTGGTGGTTTCCACCCCTCAAAATTGCCCTAACCGACGCCTAGACCCCCGTACCTAGGCCCAGTGGGCCCAGTGGGCTGCGGCAAGCTGCAGGAGGTAACCCAAAGAGGTGGGTGCCAAAATGGGTCAACAAGGTCCACCGGGTGCAAAAAAATGACTTTTTTTTCAAAAATGATCTTGCACCACATGGAATGCCAAAACAAGTGTTTTGGGTGCGTTTTGAGCTCATGGTGGCCCCAAAATGCCTTGGAAATGGGCTGTTTTGCGACCAAAAATGGGTGAAAAATGGGTCAGCAAAGTGTTTTTCCAAAAATGATCCTAGACCATTTGGGGTGCTTAAACAAGTGAAATGAGCCCTTTTTGATCCCATAGCAAGCTATTTTGGCCACTCCATGGTCACAAAATGCCTTGAAAATGGGCTGTTTTGGGACCAAAAATCAATCAAAAATGGATCAAAAATGTGTTTTTCCAAAGATACTTTTGGACTATTTGGGGTGCACAAACAAGTGGAACGAGCCCATTTTGAGCCCATGTTGAGGAATTTTGGCCCCTCTCAAGGGCGAAAGGGCCTTGAAAATGGGCCAATTAGGGACCACAAATGGCTCAAAAACGGGTCAAAAACCATGGTTTTCCAAACATGATCCTAGTCCAGTTGTGGTGCCCAAACGGATGAATACAACTCATTTTGAGCCCCTTTTGAGCCTCTCTCATCCACTTTCCAGTACGTACTTCATTTGTTGTTCAAGTCTCCTAGACCATGTTACTTCCCCCACCAGCTCGGTCCCAATATTCAATCCTCGTTAGGGTGAATGGTGGGGTTAGGTGTAGGGTGAGGAGCAGGCTGAGGGTTGGGGTAGGCGTTAGCGTCAAGGTTGGGTTCAAGGATAATGTTGGGGTGCTCTAGCGCTTGGGCGGGGAGGGGTGCTACGTGGGCAAGGGGAATGAAAAAAAATTTCGGGCGCCTTCGGCGTCACCATGTGTATGGCCAGTAGCTATTGACCCTTGGTAACTAAGTGGGCCTGGAGGGTTGGGAGGGGGAGGAGTTTCATACCCGAACTGAGGAAATGGCCCACCCGTGGGCAAAACAAACGCTGGAGACGCCACGTTGCGCAAACATGTCAAACATGCCATGTTGCGCAAATTATCACGCTGCCCACCAGTGCCTGCTGAATTCATTGCCAGATGGGCTATTGGAAGAATGAATCTGTGAGCATTTCAGGGTCTCTCACCAGAGGAAAAAGAAGGCCCTTGCCGCCAACATTTACTCCGTACTGCAGTGGAAAAGGAACTCTGTGACACCCTTCAGCATACGCGGGGGGCTGAAACGGGGCTTGCGAAATGAGGGAATGTCCATATGATCACCAAGGGGCCCCCTGAACATACAATGCCATCTCTTTCGGGCTCACTTTCTCGAACCAAGCCTTCATCGTCCTGATACGGTCTTCACGTGACCCCATCACTTGCTGCAATCCCTGGGCGAAACCCTTCCAATCACTCACGACAGAGAGAGTGGCCTTCACCTAAACACAGGGAGCGCAAGAGTAGAAGCATGGCTCAACAGAACATCCAGCATCTGCCCAGGCTAGAGGTACTATTTTCGTGGTCTGAGACGTATATCCCCAACATCCCACTGCATTAAGCCCATTCGAATTATGTATGTGCCGGTGGTGTGACTGCCGCAGGGCACTACCCTGGTGCATGGGGTTTGCCAACAGTGTCCGACTGTTTTCGTCATGCGGACAGACGCTTAATGTGTGTCCTTGGCAGACATTTTGAGCCTCTGCTCTGCATGGGGTTTGTCTTGTTGCCTGTCTCTCGGATAAGTGATCCCGAACTCTCCTTGCACCGAGCAGCTGTCCATCGCAGCAACCAACCTGGCGCTAGTCAGCGCTGTACAGGACGGAGCCTGCGGCTGTCAGCACGTCCTGGTGCTAATCAGGATGCAATGCTTGCCCACAATATCCCGTCAACACCTCCTCGAGAAACCTTTGTGCTGATAATCCTTTACAATGCACCCCTTTCACACTCGTGTTACGGAAATGCCTGTGACATGAATTCTGCGGAACCTTTCATTACACACCTTCACGGACATTCCGCTCTGTCCAAAATACAGAGTATTCATGGACTGCTGCTTGTACTCCAGAGCAGGACTCATAGTACAGAACACAAGGGATCGTGTTTTTGTGCTGAGGGCATCCTTGAGCATCATGGTTAGCTTGTACTCACGATATGGGATACGCTTCTCCTTACGGGCCAGTGCAGCCATAACTCTGGGAAAGCACAGAATGGAGACACAATACAGAGGAGGGGCCTCATCCACCCGGACACACACAGCCATTCCGGATCACCAAAGTGTTACACCTCAGTGGTGCGCCGCACATCCAGGCACTGTGCCTGCAGTGTTGGTGTGCCATCAGAATACAGGTGACAACCACAAGCAACGGAAGCCCAAAGCATCAGACTGTAGGAAGCGGTCTGTATCCAGTCACACGTCTGCTCCCCCTTGATGGCACACTTTGGGTCACTGCAGCAGCAAATCGACCTGTTAAGCCCCAACAGGGTCTCGTTAATGTGCTTCGTCTCCTGCTGCAACATTCCGTCAGTGCCAATCAAGGCAGCCTGCTCGTAACCTGCTAAATCCACCAAAAACAGCTTTCCCTCCTGGATACTGGCAACACCACCCTCGTTGGCGCTTTTCTTGATGTCAATCACCATAGCACTGTGTCCTCGGCTACTCTCGGGATTCATTGCAGTTGCCCGCACCACCTGCACGAAAAGAGAGGTTACTGGCTCTCTGGGCACGTTTGGACAGTCAAACCACAGCGTGTCGTCTGATCAGCTGATCCTGTTTGCAGACTACGCACCTTGTGGGTGTCGGCTCCGTCCGCCAGCTTCATGAACTTTGTGTAGTTCTCGGCCGTTTCCCAGGTGACACCGACAAACTCCAACTCGTCTTCGATGATGCGGAACTCAGGGTGCACGTCTTCCCGAAAGTTGAGCAGATCTCTGGGTTTGCCCAGGTACAGCTGCACATACCTGAGAGGCAGTAGCAAAGAAATCTTGTTGGCAACCAGCACGGGGCAGTGCGAACAGACCCTCCAAAAATTTGTTGGTCCAACCCTGCAACAACTGTCTCCTTTGCCTCCGATACAATCATCAGTCTGCGACTTGCGTCCAGCCTGCGCTGCCCCACAATGTACGAGGTCGCGTATGCACATACGCAATTTTGACTTCGACGCTGGGATTCATGGCCTTCTCTTCATAGATGTAGCGGGCCACACGAGGAATGATACCTTGCAGGTCGGGATCGTGGTCCTTCCCTCGCATAGTATCTGAGAAAGCGCACCGATAGTAACAGGGGTGAGATCACGGTTGGGAGCGAATAGCTTCTAATTGGGACTCGGTTCTCCCCCGGCGCGCCAGGAGGCTTGTCAGTAAGAAAAGCAGAAAAGCACGGCACCGCTGACCGCAGCCTGGCGACTGGCAAGCAAACAGCAGTGGGCATACGTGTCTTTCCAGACCCCGTCTGTCCATAGCACAGAATAGCTGACTGATACCCAGACATAATGTTTTTCATAACGGGCTTAACGGAGTTGTTGAAGATGCCCTTCTGTGTCACGCTGTCGTAGTAAACAGCGTCGAACCCATAAGTTTTGCCGGTGGAGAGATTCAACACCTTAGGATCTTGCAGATCGTAGTTTACAAGCAATTCACTCTTCTTCTCCCTCTCATTGCGAGGGCGAACTCGAAGGTTGACGAAAATACGGTTCTGGTTATCAGACATGCTGCAGAATAAACCCTGTCACGAACGACAGACAAGAAGACACCATAGAGCCCCGTTTGTAAAGGGACGCCCCGTCATCCCACAACAGATTTTTTCGGTCGGGAGACCGACAAATGTGGTTATGCCGTGTCCAAGTGAGGACTCTGGCACGGCAAGGGAATGTCAAAAGGGTGGACGAATCGCCAAGGGTGATCAAGGCGGGTACCGTGTCGGCCTGCCGCTTTTGCTCGGCGGTCCCCTTTTTTCTTCTTGGTAAGGTACCGCGTGTACCGCACTGGTGCAACTGAGCCAGGAAACCCCATTTTCGTGGCAGAAGCACGCTCCACGAGCTGCCGCAAACCCCTTTTCACCTAGGGCGCCAAGCCCAAAAACAACGCATGTATGGGAGTCTTCGTCTCGGCGCATTCCCACCCACAGGGATAGGGGCGTCCAAAAGGGATGACGGTCCCACCGATAAGTGCCCAATTATGCACCGCTTCCTTCATATGAAGCTTCTGAGTGGCACAGAATGGTCCGTGCTTGCTTGCAGGTTGTTCATACACGCTACGTGGGTAGCTCTCTTACAGGATTCATGGCTTAAACCTCAACAGGAATCGTCGGTTCTCTGGTGTAGAGATATTTGCGGTTACATACATACATACCTTGTACATACTGGCTGGAACTTGGCAGGTGGTTTGACTTGCAGTGTGCTCGGACATTGCTGATACCAGAGTGTCCACAGAAATACACAGGTTTGGCAGACACAGGCAGACAGGTTGTTTTCACTTGGCTTGTTGGTTTGTGCGCAAAGAGCACAGAACCAGAAAGAGGCGGGGTTAGTGTGCTCGACTGGGCGGTTTAGGCACCCATATCCAGCTGGTCCACATTCGAACTCTTTCAAACACGCCTTGCAGTTGCTGGACCTCTCGCGGATTTCTTCACCCCCTACCCCACTGAAGTTTTGCGACCTAGTCCCCATGCAACGAAAAAAAACAAAATTGTGAGCATGCTACGAGCGTGTCCAGCAACGTAAGGCTTGCACGGTTATAGGTTTCTTTCCGTGAAAGATCCTAAACCCCAAATTGGTGAAGCTGTCGTACGACTTTCACCCGGAGATTACATTTCTGAGAGTACAAAATTTCCTAGCTAACCCCGTAGTAGGCGGGTACTGCGACATTGCAATAACTCGAGTTTATTGCAGCATAATTGTTATCGAGTTGACTACAATAAATGGAGTTTACTGTCTGCAGTAACCGCGTACAATCATGATAAATCAAGCAGCAGCATTAGACGAAGTGCAAGGAGAAGGTTGCCAAATAATCCATGCAAGTCAGAAGGTGAAATCGCGTGCGACGTGCCATTTTGAGGGCCTAAAATGGAATTTGGAACTTTTCGCTTTTAGACCTGCCGAGACGATGGATGAGTGCCCTTTAATGTGAAGGTTTCGAGACTGTGTCCTGTATAGGCTGTAACGCGATGTCGATTTCGTCGTGGATTTTGTCGGTTCTGGAGGTCGTTCGACGTAATGCTGTTGCGTTCGACGATAGGACAGCAGTCGTTCGCCTTTCTGTGCATTTTAGACTGGTGTATGCGCCCGGTCCCCAAGAGGGGAGAATATCGTATGATGGCTACCAAGGCCACATTTAGAAAGACGAATGACTTCCGCGCAGCTTCACTGGGGCACATTCGCAGGCAACCGTAAGAAGGGCAAGACGAGGCAAAACTGTGCGGTTGGCAAGCACTCGCCGACTGCCTATTTCTCACTAATTCCCGCTCCCCTTTTATTTTTAACACATGTCAACATCTTCAGGGTTCTTGTGGGTCTGTTCTATGCTACAATCTGAATGTTTGGGGGGTGTCATTGGCTCAATGCGACTACGCATGGCCTCAACTTCCCTCATATGGGTTTTTATGCCCACCTGTGGGTTGCTGTTGAAGCGGTACCGTGGAGCCTCGCGGAGCGTGAGGCCTTCGACCCTTGAGACTCATGGGACACTGCGCTGAACTTGTTTCTTTGATCTCTGCTTTGCACTGATTTTCCCTTTCTTTGACCACTATTTTGTCTGCCATTTTGCTATCACAGCTTGTCTTGGCCTTGCTTTGCTTTGACGTGAGAAAAACAAGATGCTGATCCCTTGGTATTTCTGCATACTTTGCCGCCGCACTCTTGGTCCTGCTTTGCTTTCACGTGAGAAAAGCTGAACACCTTGCGAGATGCAAACACACAAAACCCTTTGATCGTCCAAGCCTTGCTGGCACCCAATGGCAAATGCAGCGCACCAAATCCACAGGAGGTCTAACCTGTATCAAGGGTTTCTTTCAGTGAATCCATCATAGGCTGAGACCTTCCAATTTTCAGCTTCCACGATGCTGAGCGCCATAGGCCAGTAGCCGTAGGCCCTCAACGAGGGTGCTCTTGCCACGATGCTAAGCGCCGCCGGTGTGTTCCACGACCTTTGGCCCTCAACGAGGGCGTTGCTTGCGTCCACGATGCCCTGGCATGCTGCCCCAGGACGAGGGATGCGGCGTTCAAGCCAGTGTCGGCCTACAAATAATTCTGAGAACCTTGGACGGTCCTCCCATATGACACAAACCTGAACGTCAACGAAAAACAGATTCCGTAACAAACAGAGTTAACATACACGACGCAAATCGCATATATCATGCTACAGAATTTAACTATATAAAAAATAAATGCCAAATAAAAACACGTAACGGCAGCTATTGGCTGCCTTCAGTCACTCTCCTGATGCAATATTGCGTCATTTGCGTGAACTTCGCGCTATGCGCCAGAAGCCTTCGCGACGCTAAGCTCTGCTACAAAAATGCGAACGCGGGGATCGTTACCGATTCCGCTTCACGCCCCTCCTAAGAGCTTAGCCAGGTTGTCGGCCGCGAAGAAAGGCTTCTCCAGCGTTACTTGGCGACTCTCGCTGAGACCTCGAAGGTTGAACGAAGGCCTGCATCGACGTTGTCCCCTCCGACGCATCATGGCCTCCGTGCAGCACAGATGCTGACCTTGTGCACCTTTCTTCACCGCGCGCTCAATTGTGGACCATGGTCGGGAGCACCCATACTGTGTACACGGTGGCACGGAACGTGTACCCCTCGAAGGATTCGGGAATCTTCGGTTTTGTTGTCCACTCCACACGCGGCTGCTTGCAACATATGATCGAACGCGTTTAAGGCGGCTAGACGCTCCTTCAGAATTATTTTGAAGCGGTACCGTGGAGCCTCGCGGAGCGTGAGGCCTTCGACCCTTGAGACTCATGGGACACTGCGCTGAACTTGTTTCTTTGATCTCTGCTTTGCACTGATTTTCCCTTTCTTTGACCACTGTTTTGTCTGCCATTTTGCTATCACAGCTTGTCTTGGCCTTGCTTTGCTTTGACGTGAGAAAAACAAGATGCTGATCCCTTGGTATTTCTGCATACTTTGCCGCCGCACTCTTGGTCCTGCTTTGCTTTCACGTGAGAAAAGCCGAACACCTTGCGAGATGCAAACACACAAAACCCTTTGATCGTCCAAGCCTTGCTGGCACCCAATGGCAAATGCAGCGCACCAAATCCACAGGAGGTCTAACCTGTATCAAGGGTTTCTTTCAGTGAATCCATCATAGGCTGAGACCTTCCAATTTTCAGCTTCCACGATGCTGAGCGCCATAGGCCAGTAGCCGTAGGCCCTCAACGAGGGCGCTCTTGCCACGATGCTAAGCGCCGCCGGTTTATTCCACGACCTTTGGCCCTCAACGAGGGCGTTGCTTGCGTCCACGATGCCCTGGCATGCTGCCCGGGGACGAGGGATGCGGCGTTTAGGCCAGTGTCGGCCTACAAATAATTCTGAGAACCTTGGACGGTCCTCCCATATGACACAAACCTGAACGTCAACGAAAAACCGATTCCGTAACAAACAGAGTTAACATACACGACGCAAATCGCATATATTATGCTACAGAAATTAACTATATAAAAAATAAATGCCAAATAAAAACACGTAACGGCAGCTATTGGCTGCCTTCAGTCACTCTCCTAATGCAATATTGCGTCATTTGCGTGAACTTCGCGCTATGCGCCAGAAGCCTTCGCGACGCTAAGCTCTGCTACAAAAATGCGAACGCGGGGATCGTTACCGATTCCGCTTCACGCCCCTCCTAAGAGCTTAGCCAGGTTGTCGGCCGCGAAGAAAGGCTTCTCCAGCGTTACTTGGCGACTCTCGCTGAGACCTCGAAGGTTGAACGAAGGCCTGCATCGACGTTGTCCCCTCCGACGCATCATGGCCTCCGTGCAGCACAGATGCTGACCTTGTGCACCTTTCTTCACCGCGCGCTGTAACTGTGGACCATGGTCGGGAGCACCCATACTGTGTACACGGTGGCACGGAACGTGTACCCCTCGAAGGATTCGGGAATCTTCGGTTTTGTTGTCCAATCCACACGCGGCTGCTTGCAACATATGATCGAACGCGTTTAAGGCGGCTAGACGCTCCTTCAGAATTATTTTGAAGCGGTACCGTGGAGCCTCGCGGAGCGTGAGGCCTTCGACCCTTGAGACTCACGGGACACTGCGCTGAACTTGTTTCTTTGATCTCTGCTTTGCACTGATTTTCCCTTTCTTTGACCACTGTTTTGTCTGCCATTTTGCTTTCACAGCTTGTCTTGGCCTTGCTTTGCTTTGACGTGGGAAAAACAAGATGCTGATCCCTTGGTATTGCTGCATACTTTGCCGCCGCACTCTTGGTCCTGCTTTGCTTTCACGTGAGAAAAGCTGAACACCTTGCGAGATGCAAACACACAAAACCCTTTGATCGTCCAAGCCTTGCTGGCACCCAATGGCAAATGCAGCGCACCAAATCCACAGGAGGTCTAACCTGTATCAAGGGTTTCTTTCAGTGAATCCATCATAGGCTGAGACCTTCCAATTTTCAGCTTCCACGATGCTGAGCGCCATAGGCCAGTAGCCGTAGGCCCTCAACGAGGGCGCTCTTGCCACGATGCTAAGCGCCGCTGGTGTATTCCACGACCTTTGGCCCTCAACGAGGGCGTTGCTTGCGTCCACGATGCCCTGGCATGCTGCCCCAGGACGAGGGATGCGGCGTTCAGGCCAGTGTCGGCCTACAAATAATTCTGAGAACCTTGGACGGTCCTCCCATATGACACAAACCTGAACGTCAACGAAAAACAGATTCCGTAACAAACAGAGTTAACATACACGACGCAAATCGCATATATTATGCTACAGAAATTAACTATATAAAAAATAAATGCCAAATAAAAACACGTAACGGCAGCTATTGGCTGCCTTCAGTCACTCTCCTGATGCAATATTGCGTCATTTGCGTGAACTTCGCGCTATGCGCCAGAAGCCTTCGCGACGCTAAGCTCTGCTACAAAAATGCGAACGCGGGGATCGTTACCGATTCCGCTTCACGCCCCTCCTAAGAGCTTAGCCAGGTTGTCGGCCGCGAAGAAAGGCTTCTCCAGCGTTACTTGGCGACTCTCGCTGAGACCTCGAAGGTTGAACGAAGGCCTGCATCGACGTTGTCCCCTCCGACGCATCATGGCCTCCGTGCAGCACAGATGCTGACCTTGTGCACCTTTCTTCACCGCGCGCTGTAACTGTGGACCATGGTCGGGAGCACCCATACTGTGTACACGGTGGCACGGAACGTGTACCCCTCGAAGGATTCGGGAATCTTCGGTTTTGTTGTCCAATCCACACGCGGCTGCTTGCAACATATGATCGAACGCGTTTAAGGCGGCTAGACGCTCCTTCAGAATTATTTTGAAGCGGTACCGTGGAGCCTTGCGGAGCGTGAGGCCTTCGACCCTTGAGACTCACGGGACACTGCGCTGAACTTGTTTCTTTGATCTCTGCTTTGCACTGATTTTCCCTTTCTTTGACCACTGTTTTGTCTGCCATTTTGCTATCACAGCTTGTCTTGGCCTTGCTTTGCTTTGACGTGAGAAAAACAAGATGCTGATCCCTTGGTATTTCTGCATACTTTGCCGCCGCACTCTTGGTCCTGCTTTGCTTTCACGTGAGAAAAGCTGAACACCTTGCGAGATGCAAACACACAAAACCCTTTGATCGTCCAAGCCTTGCTGGCACCCAATGGCAAATGCAGCGCACCAAATCAACAGGAGGTCTAACCTGTATCAAGGGTTTCTTTCAGTGAATCCATCATAGGCTGAGACCTTCCAATTTTCAGCTTCCACGATGCTGAGCGCCATAGGCCAGTAGCCGTAGGCCCTCAACGAGGGCGCTCTTGCCACGATGCTAAGCGCCGCCGGTGTATTCCACGACCTTTGGCCCTCAACGAGGGCGTTGCTTGCGTCCACGATGCCCTGGCATGCTGCCCCAGGACGAGGGATGCGGCGTTCAGGCCAGTGTCGGCCTACAAATAATTCTGAGAACCTTGGACGGTCCTCCCATATGACACAAACCTGAACGTCAACGAAAAACAGATTCCGTAACAAACAGAGTTAACATACACGACGCAAATCGCATATATTATGCTACAGAATTTAACTATATAAAAAATAAATGCCAAATAAAGACACGTAACGGCAGCTATTGGCTGCCTTCAGTCACTCTCCTGATGCAATATTGCGTCATTTGCGTGAACTTCGCGCTATGCGCCAGAAGCCTTCGCGACGCTAAGCTCTGCTACAAAAATGCGAACGCGGGGATCGTTACCGATTCCGCTTCACGCCCCTCCTAAGAGCTTAGCCAGGTTGTCGGCCGCGAAGAAAGGCTTCTCCAGCGTTACTTGGCGACTCTCGCTGAGACCTCGAAGGTTGAACAAAGGCCTGCATCGACGTTGTCCCCTCCGACGCATCATGGCCTCCGTGCAGCACAGATGCTGACCTTGTGCACCTTCCTTCACCGCGCGCTGTAACTGTGGACCATGGTCGGGAGCACCCATACTGTGTACACGCTGGCACGGAACGTGTACCCCTCGAAGGATTCGGGAATCTTCGGTTTTGTTGTCCAATCCACACGCGGCTGCTTGCAACATATGATCGAACGCGTTTAAGGCGGCTAGACGCTCCTTCAGAATTATTTTGAAGCGGTACCGTGGACCCTCGCGGAGCGTGAGGCCTTCGACCCTTGAGACTCACGGGACACTGCGCTGAACTTGTTTCTTTGATCTCTGCTTTGCACTGATTTTCCCTTTCTTTGACCACTGTTTTGTCTGCCATTTTGCTATCACAGCTTGTCTTGGCCTTGCTTTGCTTTGACGTGAGAAAAACAAGATGCTGATCCCTTGGTATTGCTGCATACTTTGCCGCCGCACTCTTGGTCCTGCTTTGCTTTCACGTGAGAAAAGCTGAACACCTTGCGAGATGCAAACACACAAAACCCTTTGATCGTCCAAGCCTTGCTGGCACCCAATGGCAAATGCAGCGCACCAAATCCACAGGAGGTCTAACCTGTATCGAGGGTTTCTTTCAGTGAATCCATCATAGGCTGAGACCTTCCAATTTTCAGCTTCCACGATGCTGAGCGCCATAGGCCAGTAGCCGTAGGCCCTCAACGAGGGCGCTCTTGCCACGATGCTAAGCGCCGCCGGTGTATTCCACGACCTTTGGCCCTCAACGAGGGCGTTGCTTGCGTCCACGATGCCCTGGCATGCTGCCCCAGGACGAGGGATGCGGCGTTCAGGCCAGTGTCGGCCTACAAATAATTCTGAGAACCTTGGACGGTCCTCCCATATGACACAAACCTGAACGTCAACGAAAAACAGATTCCGTAACAAACAGAGTTAACATACACGACGCAAATCGCATATATTATGCTACAGAATTTAACTATATAAAAAATAAATGCCAAATAAAAACACGTAACGGCAGCTATTGGCTGCCTTCGGTCACTCTCCTGATGCAATATTGCGTCATTTGCGTGAACTTCGCGCTATGCGCCAGAAGCCTTCGCGACGCTAAGCTCTGCTACAAAAATGCGAACGCGGGGATCGTTACCGATTCGGCTTCACGCCCCTCCTAAGAGCTTAGCCAGGTTGTCGGCCGCGAAGAAAGGCTTCTCCAGCGTTACTTGGCGACTCTCGCTGAGACCTCGAAGGTTGAACAAAGGCCTGCATCGACGTTGTCCCCTCCGACGCATCATGGCCTCCGTGCAGCACAGATGCTGACCTTGTGCACCTTTCTTCACCGCGCGCTGTAACTGTGGACCATGGTCGGGAGCACCCATACTGTGTACACGCTGGCACGGAACGTGTACCCCTCGAAGGATTCGGGAATCTTCGGTTTTGTTGTCCAATCCACACGCGGCTGCTTGCAACATATGATCGAACGCGTTTAAGGCGGCTAGACGCTCCTTCAGAATTATTTTGAAGCGGTACCGTGGAGCCTCGCGGAGCGTGAGGCCTTCGACCCTTGAGACTCACGGGACTGCGCTGAACTTGTTTCTTTGATCTCTGCTTTGCACTGATTTTCCCTTTCTTTGACCACTGTTTTGTCTGCCATTTTGCTATCACAGCTTGTCTTGGCCTTGCTTTGCTTTGACGTGAGAAAAACAAGATGCTGATCCCTTGGTATTTCTGCATACTTTGCCGCCGCACTCTTGGTCCTGCTTTGCTTTCACGTGAGGTTTGAGGTTTGAGGTTTGATTTTGCGGGTACTAGACGCCTTTCAGCCCCGGGGGGCCACCTGGTCGGGCCAGGTGATATCCTCCCCACCGGGTCCTATTGGGGGGCCCTCCAAGACGCACCTCCTGCCTGGTGGCGGAGTCACCCGGGTTCACAGAGCTCGGAGCCCCGTCCTTCCCCGGCGTCCCCGTTTCGCCACTCCCCGGTCACTGCATCAATTCGCAGCCGTGGCTGCGGGCGCTTACCCACTGCGTCGCCCCCCTAATGCGTGGTCGCCCGGGGCGCCGGCGCCGCCTGGCCCGTGCTACTGGCTTGTCGCCAGTGGGACCCCCTTGGGCTGGCGCGGAGGCTGCCTAGCCTAGGGGTTGGGGCGTGGCGCTGTGCGCCACTACTGCCTTGGCGGACGCAGTGCCCCGTCTGTGTGTGCGCGGCGCTCGCGGCCGGTTCGGGGGGGTTCGGGCCGGCACCTGGCGTCCTGTCTCTTTCGTTTCCCCTTCCCCGCCCCGCGTGTTCCGCGCTGCGTGTGGCGGGCCGTCCTGTCCGGGTGTCCCTTACCCTCGCTCGCTGGTACGCCATTCCATGCGGTCTGTGCGTTCCGTGCGATCGGTCCGGTAGCCCTTCCGGTAGTCCCCGCGTGTTCCTTTCGTGTGTGTGCGCTCGCGCTCTCGCGGTGTCCGCCCCCCCCCCCCCGCTGGGTGGCGTGGCGCGCGCATCTCGCGTGGTCCCGGCACTGGGCGCTGGTAGGGCCGTTCCACGTGGTCCGTGCCCCTCCGCGTGTCCTGCCCCGGTCCCTTGCTCCGTCTGGCGTGCTTGGGGGGGGGCGGTCCGGTCCCGGTTCCCCCCTACTTGGCTTGGGGTTGTGGGGGCGGCGGCAGGGCGTCCCCGGGGGGGTGCCTTCGACCGTTGCGTGGGGCGTCTGGGGTCTTGCGCTCCTCCTCCCCCGACTGCCCGTCCACTGGGTGGGCTGTCGGGGTCCGCGTCGTGGGCGCGGGCGTGCGGGCGTGGGGGCCCTGCTCTGTCCCTGTGGGGGCTGCGCGCCGCGGGGCGGGTCCATGGTGTTCTTATGCTGGGGGGCGGGCTGGGGGGGGGGGGGGTGCGCCGTTTCCTCCGGCTGTGCGGCCGGGGCGGGGCCTGTAGGGCGGGGTGTGGCTCTGCCTCTTTCCGTCCCTCTGCCTTCCCTGGGCAGGCAACAAAGCGGGCGTCACTGGCGTTGTGCTGTCCATGGGGGGCGTGGCCCCCCATACCACTCCGGTTCGTGCTCACCCGGCTTCTCTGGGTACGATCTGTGCGGCGTCCCGGTGCGCAGGCGTGGGCCCGCTTGTTCTTCGCGGCCGCCATGTGAGCCGGCGGCTGGGGCGGGGGGGCGGGTCACACTCCGGCTCCCCTCTCGGGCGGGGGGGGCCCATCCCCCCTGCCTCGGGGGGTGGGGGCCGGGGCCCCCGCGGCTGGCGGGCTGGTGGGGGGGCGGGGGGGGGGGGGTGTCACGCCGCGGCCTCCCTGCTCTCGTTCCGGGCGGCGGCCTGCGGTACTCCTTTCTGGCCCTCTCTGTGTCGCCGGCGCGCTCCCTTCCGGCGCGCGCGTGCGGTCGGGGCTGAAGTGCCGCCCCGGGTTGGGGGGGGGTGAGGGGCGGCCCGTGGGCCGCTCCCCCGGGGGCCCCAGCTGACCTGAACCCCCCCTCTGTCACCTCGGTGTGGGCTGTGGTTACGGGAGGGTCATGTGGGGCGCGGCCTCCTTCCTGTTCCGTTGTGCGCGTTGCTCCGGCACGCCGGTGTGGGTTCGCGGGAGCAGGTCCAGCCGCCGTTGCCCTTACCGCGTCGCCGTTCCTCCTGAGGGGGGGGGCGCCCCCCCGGCCCTGGGGGGGCGGAGGGCCGCGCCTGTGGCTCCCCAGCTGAGGTGGGTGCGGGGGGGGGGGGGGGGGGGGGGGCGCCCCCCCGCCCGCTCTCGGGCCTGTGTGGGAGGGGGGGGGGGAGTGGGGGGGGCCCTTTGGTCCCCTGGCGATGCCTCCTGTCGGCCGGGGGGGGGGGGGGGGGCGGCATGGCAGTCCTGGCCCCGGGGGCCAGCCATCGGCCGGGGGGTCGCGCCCTTCCCCCTCCCCCCTCTACCGAGAGCCGGATTCTCGCGCAGGCCCTCGCTGGGGCCCCTCATCCCCCGGCCGTTGTCGCGCGGCGCTGGCCGGCCGGGGGTGGCCGTGAGGGTTAGCGGTCAGTGGTTAGCGGGCTGCGGGGCAGCAGGTTCCCCCCCGCGCTCGTTGTCTCCGCACTCCCTCCCGCGGGAGGTGGCGCGCCCTCTTGCGTCGTGCCGTACCGTGGGGGGGGCGTGGGTCGGGGGGCCCAGCCCCCCCCCCCAACTCTCCCGTACCCGCCGTCTGGGCCTTCACCTGCGCCGCCCTTTGTGTGGGGGCTGGGGCTGCGGCGGCGGCGGGTTGTGCCGGCGGTAGCGCCAGTGGGCGAGGGCGCTGCGCAAAGCCGGGGGGAGCCAGTTGTTGGCGTCCGCATCCGTGATGCGGAGCACCGCCCCCCCTTCCAGGAAGGCCGGCCACGTCGGCTCCCTGTCGGGCCACGCCGCCCGGATCACTGACCTGAGGACCCTCTTGTGGTCCTCTGGGGCTGCCCACCCCCCCGGGGGTACCTCTCGGTTTCCTCCGTCCGTCCGGAGGAGCACGGCATCGAAGGGCCGGTTCCTCGAACTCCTGGAGGTCCCCTGGTTGGCCCAGCACAACCACCCGTACACCTCCCCCAGCAGGGGGAGGGTCTCCTCCCCCAGAGGGTCCGGGACCGCGCCCCAGTCCCGGTCCCATGGCCGGCCCTCCTCCGCCCCCCGTGCCGGCCCCCCTCGCTGTCCCTGCGCCTGCGGCGCCGGTGCCGCGCCCTGTCCCCCCTCCGCCGAGGCCATCCGCGCCGGCTCCGCCCTCGGCGCGGGGGGGGCTTGATGGTGCTGGTGTCGTGGGGGTTTGGGGGGGACGAGCTCGCCGGCGTCAGGGTCGATGTTGTAGAGGTGGTAGTGGTGGTGGTGGTGGTGGTGGTGGGTGTGGTGTGCCGGCATCTGTTGGATGCCGGGGGGGATGCACCTCACGGGCTGCACGTCCGGCTGCGGGGGCGCCCCGCCCTCTGCCCCCCTCCCTTCGTCCCGTCCTCCCCCCTGGGCTCCTATGCCCCGTCCCGCCTGTCCCTTGGGGCCCGCGGCGCCCTTGCCCTTGCCCTTGGGCCCCTTTCCAGCCCCCTGCCCGTGTCGCGGGTCCCGCCTCCCGTCCCCCACGCCCTGGCCCGCTCGCTCTCCCACCTCCCCTCGCCCTGCCCCCTGCACCTGGGCTCCCTGCCCGCGCCCCTGCGCGCCCTTCCCGTGCCCTGGCCCCTCCCCGGCCCCCTGCCCGTGTCGCGGGTCCCGCCTCCCGTCTCCCACACCCTGGCCCGCTCGCTCTCCCACCTCCCCTCGCCCTGCCCCCTGCACCTGGGCTCCCTGCCCGCGCCCCTGCGCGCCCTTCCCGTGCCCTGGCCCCTCCCCTGCCCCCTGCCTGTCGCGCCGTCCGCTGCCTGCGCTCTGCTCTCCCCCGCTGCTGCGCCCTTCCTGGACCACTCGCCGGGCGTCCCGCTGCCTTTGCAGCTGCGGCAGCGTGACGCCCGGCGGCGAGCGCTCGCGCGTCGGGGGGCGGACGTGCCGCTCCCGCCCCGGGGGGAAGGGCTTGGGGGGGAACGGCTTGGGGGGGCTGGTGTGGGTGTGGGTGGGGTTGGCGTGGGCGCGGTACTTCGCGCTCTCCCTGCCCACTGCTGCTGCTGCGGCGGCCGCCGGCGAGGCGTCCGCGGCCCGTGTGGGGTTCTTCCCCCGCTTGCGCGGCGTGCTGGGGGTCGCGGCGTGGCCGGCCGAGGCGGTGTCGCGGCCGGCCGGGGTCGCGGCCGCAGCCCCTCGCGCGCCCTCCTCGCTCTCCTTCGCTGCCGTGGCGGCCGCCGACGAGGCGCCCTCGGCTCGCGCGGGGTCCGCCCCCCGCTTTCGCGGCGTGCTGGGGGCCGCGGCGTGGTTGGCCGGGGCGGTGGTGCGGCCCGCCGGGGCCGCGGTCGCAACCCCTCGCACGCCCTCCTCGTTCTCCTCTGCTGCCGCGGCGGCCGCCGGCGAGGCGCCCTGCGGCCCGTGCGGGGTCCGTCGCAACCCCTCGTGCGCCCTTCTTGTTCTCCTCTGCGGCTGCGGCAGCCCTCGGCGATGCGCCCGGTTCCTGCGCCGGGGCTGCCCCCCTTGTCGGCGGCGTGCTGGGGGCTGCGGTCGGGGCCGCGGCGTGGCTCGCTGCGGTCTTCGCCTCCTGCGCGTCTGGGCGGGGCGGGGCGGCGGGGCTGGCTGCTTGGGCGGCGGGGGCGGCCGTCTCGGCTGGCCCAGGCTCCCGGGCCGGCGGCGGCGGCCCGACCAGCACCGCCGCCTCCACCAGCCTCCGCTCCTCGCGCTCCGCGAGGGTCTCCCCCGTCCACTCCGGGGAGGAGACGGGGGAGCGGGAGCGGGACCGGCAGTGGTGGCGGTCGTCCCGCTGGGGGGACCCATCGGAGTCTGCCATCACTGTTACCCTGGTAGGCATGCGTGGTGGCAGGCGCGCCCCCCCCACTACCTCCTGGTGCATCAGTGCCGTGCCGTGCGCAGTGCCGTGTGGTGCCCTGTGGGGGGGAGGGGGGGAGGGGGTGGGGGGCCGGCCGTGGCGTCAGCCCCGCACGGCCGGGGGCCTGCGGCCATCCACCGGCATTGGGAGGGGAGGCGGGGGAGCCACGCGGCCCACGCGTCGCGCCACAGCTCCCAGTCTGGGGCGGGGCCCAGGGCCCTGGGCCCCCGGGGGTTGTCGAGCGGTGTCGGGGGCAGCCGCACCAGGTGGACCCCCGTAACGGCGGTCACCTCCTGTGTTCGCAGGAAGGCGTGTACTCCGTCCCGCGCCGCGGGCGCCGGGAGGGGGGGGCGGGGTACGGGTGTTGCCCCATAGAGGTGGGTGGGGGTGATCCCCAGGATCCGCCCCGGGTCCCCGCGGGTCGCGACGACGAGGAGGAGCAGGGGGGTGCCACGGCACTCTTGCCAGAGGACCTGCCCCGTGTGGTGGGCACCCCTGGTCCTGGAGAGGGGGGGGGGCAGATCTGGGTTAGCCCAGCCGCGGGGCGCGTGCGTCGCCGGCGGGAGGGCGGGGCACCAAGTGGGCTCCCTGGGGAGAGCCTCGTAGACCACGGCGTACGGGGGGGTAGGCCTGGTGCCGTCGTACACCGGGTTGGTCGGCCGGGGGCGGGCGGACGCCTCGTCCGCGCCTTCCACGAACACCGTGACCTCGCCCACCTCCAGGTCCTCGTCCGGCGGGTGTAGAAGGTGGAGCGCCGCATCCAGCTCGGACACTCCTCCTGGGTACGTGGCCCGCGCCTGGTTCAGGTACGGGGCCGCGTCCCCGGGGTAGCGCGTCCTGAGGGCGTGCAGCAGGGCTGGGGCGCTACTGCGGAGGGACATGGCAGACCCTGCTCCCGTCAGCCGCAGGGTGTCCCCCACAAACAGGGGCCGGCCCAACCGATTGGACTCGCGCCACTCCATCCAGTGCCCGTAGAGGGCCGCCTCCGGGCTGATGAGCCCCGGCCGGACGGCGTTCACGATCCGGTGCATTGCCGGGAGCAGCGTAGGGGCCCCCGCTCCGTTCAGGGCGCGGACGGCCGGGAAGGCGGTCCCGTTGAGGAAAGCCCTCGCACTGCCCTCCAGGTCACACCGTGCGGCAGCGTGCGCTTCGTGTGCCTCCGCCACCGCGTCCGCCACCAGGCCCCGGACGGCCGCCTCCTGCGCTCTGCGGCGGGCCCTGGTGTGCCCCGGCCCATCCCCCCGTTGGCGTGGCATGGTGCTGCGGGCTCTGCAAAGGGCGGCGGCGGGTGGGGGTTAGGGGGCGAACACGTGCGACAGGTGCGCAACGGATGTGGGGTCCCGCAGGTGCACGTGGATCCACAGAAGGGCAACGGCCGCGGGGCCCGCTTGTTCGTGCGAGGGGGTGTGTGCCCCCTCGATGCGCCGGCGCAAGGCCTCCTCCTCTGTGCGCCTGTGCGGGCCTGCGGGAGGTTCGGGCCAGGGGCACACGGCTACCTGGGCGCACCGCGCGCACTTGTTGGCGCCTGTCGACGTTGCGGAGGACACCGTGTCACATTCTCCGCAGAGTCGGCAGGTGTGTGGGAGGTGGGAGGGCGGCGACCAAGGGTCGAGATGGCGGACCCAGAGGTCGTCCCACCTCTGTCGGAGGGGGTCCCGGATCTCCAGCAGGCGGGCGCGGACACGGCGCCGGTAGTCCTTGCCAAGCGTCTTCCGTTGGACCTCGTGCCACGTGTCGTCGGGGAGGATCCCATGGTCGTGGAAGGCGGCGATGAGGTCGTCCCACGCCGGGCGGGGGTGCCCCTGGGGGGGGCTCGCCATGTACACGTGGCGCCCGGTGAGGTGGGGCGTCAGCGCATCCCATTGGCACCCGTTCGCGGTGTCTCTGTGGAGGAGGGCCAGCAGGGTGCCGTCCGCGACTGCCTCCCACCTCACTCGCAGCCCTTCGCAGCCATCTAGCTCCTGGCGCAGCGCGGCTGCAATGCCGGTGGGGAGCATGAGGAGCAAGGGCCCCTGGGTGTCGCCCAGCCGGGACAGGGCGTCGTCGTATACCGGCCCCCCAGCTTTGAAGTGCGCCACGGTGAGTTGGGTGGCCCCGTCCTCTGGGGGGTGCCACCGGACGGTGGCCGCAGCGTGTCCCCACGTGCGTATCTCCGTAGCCCGGAGCACGTTGGCGGCGTGAAGGACGATGCGGGTCGGGACGGGTGTCCTGACGAGTGAGGACACGTCCCCAGTCCATCCCGTTTGCGGCCCCGGGGCCGCCTGCAGCCATTCCCCCGTCGCCGCGTCCCACGGGTGGTCAGGCCCCGCCCCGCGGATCATGGTGGGTCTCGGCCGGGTGTCCGGCCCCCACCACCGGAGCGGGATGGCGGCGTATCGTTGCGCAGGGGTCTCCGGGGCGCGCGTGGCGGCGCACCACCGGCTCCACTCCCGTGCCCACTCCTCCCCCACGATGCGCGCCTCCCATGCGGTCATGGAGCCGCGCCCGATGATCCACGGTGGGAAGAGGGCGTCTTGTAGGTGCCTCGAGAACCCCCCCGGCAGGTCCTGGTACGTATGGGGGCTCTCTTGGGGCGGGCACTCCAGAGTGCCATTCACAACACGGAGGGAGGCTACGAAGTCCTTGTCAGGGCGCGGGGGAGGGGGAGGGTGGTCGCCCTCCGCCGCAGTGAGCCACCGGTGCGCCCGGGCCGCCGCGCTCTGGGGCTCGCGGAGGAGTTGCTCCAGCCGGTGGTTGCGAAGCTCCCTCGTGAAGTCCCCCAGCTGGAGCATGTGCTGGAGGAAATCGTCCACCGAGGTCCCTCCCGGCGGGTCGTACCGGGTTATGGCGCGGAGCTGCGCCTCCGCGTCCTCGGGCACCAGTCCGGAGCAGATCACCTCCGTCCACGTGGCGCCTGCGGAGCGCCACGAGGCCGGCCACAGGGCCTTGTCCCCAGGTGGGAGGTGGCGGGCCGCCTCGTGTACCGCCTGGCGGTAGTGGGGCCAGAGGAGCCGTGAGTGGGTGCATCCCACGTGCATGTGCACCGGGGTCTCCTCCGGGCCGCCGCAGAAAAGGCACGGTTGTGGGACGACGGCGACGCCGGAGAGCCGCTCCTTCCGGATGCGGAGCCTGCGCTGCACCGGCGTGTGGCCGTCTCGGGCCCGCAGCGCCCGGCGGTTGGTGGCCGCCGCGGTGAGGTCCCGGACGTGGACGTAGGCCGTGGCGTGGGCCGCGCCCAAAGGTGTGTGTCCCCGGTGCGTCAGCGCATGGTCCGTCTGCGCCCGCTGCGCGACCTCGCCGAGCACCCGCATCGTGGGGGGCCGTAGATCGAGATGGCCGTCACGGCCGGCGACAATGAGTTGGGCGTGGCTAGGGTCCGGGGGCGTGTTCTGCAGAACGGTGTCCTGGGACGCCGCCCAGTCCGCCTTGTGCAGTAGGGCGTCACTGTGGTGCGAGGTGGCTCGGACATACCAGAACGGGTGCCCGGCGTGTTGCCCTTGCGCGCACAGGCCGTCTTGGAGCCACCTCAGGGGCATCTGGTTGACCACCTTCGCTGCGCCCGCGGGGACCCCCGTGGTTCGTTCGCGATCTGCGTGCCGCAGGAGGTGGAGGATGACTTCGGCGTCCACCGTGTGCACCCATGGTCTGTGGGCACCGTATTGTAGGGGGAGGGAGGCGGCCACCCCCTCCCCGTCGGGCACCGTGCCCGAGATGGCCACCGCCCACGTGCGGGTGAGGTCGGCGGCGAGAGCGACGCTGGTGGCGTGTTTGCAGGGTCCGCCCCCGGACGCGTCAGAGGAGGTGTGTCCCCAGGCCTCCCGGATCCAGTAGTATCCCTTGGGGCTGAGCCACCCCGCGTTGAGGTCGGCGGAGTGCCACCGGACGTCGGGGTGGCTGGGGGTCAGTTGGTCCACGCTCAGCGCCCTGGTGTCGCCTGGGCTGATTGCCGGGTGGTCGTGCAGCCGGATCTCCGCTCCGGCGACCGTGCTTGCCCAGGACCGTAGCGCCGTCACATGTTCCTTGAGCCACGCCGGGCCCCCGCGCTGGTGCACCACCAGGTGTCCCGTGTCCTCCGGCTGGTCCTCCAGCGCGTGTACCGCCATGTGTGGGTCGTGCGGCACCCCCGTAGCCACCAGTAGGGCGGTGCCACGGGGGAGCCCTCGGGGTTCGGGCTGCCTCGCCCCCACTTGCACTATTACCCGCTCGGCCCGGAGCTGCGCTTGCCCCGTTGCTTGGGTGCATTGGTCGTCCGTGGTCACCAACCACAACAGCGTCGGCGCGTGGGTCGGGGGCGCAAGGGCTCTGGCCACGCCACGTCCGCGTTAGGCTCTTGGTGCTCGCTTTCCGCGAGTACGTCGCGGAGGATGTACATGAGGGCTGCTGGCGGGTGGTACGCCGCCCCCCGCGTGGGGGGGGATAGGCCGTCCCGGCGGCGGTAGCCCCCGACGTGGAGCTGCAGGCCGTCCGGGGTCACCCGTGGGCCGGTGTGGGCGTCCTGCTTAGCCCTCGTGGGGTGGACGAGTCTCAGGCGGGGGTCCCGTGTGCCGGTCGTGTGGAAGAGGTGGGCCAGGGCGTCGCGCCACCCGGGGTGGTTGGTGGGCTCCTGCTCACGGCGGCAATAGTGGAGGTGTTCATCGGCGCATTGGTTGAGGCACTCCCGCACCGCCGTCGGCCACGGATCGTCGTTGTCGGGGAAGGGGTGGCGTGGCCCGTGGTGCCCATGCCACGGCGTTGTGTGTGGCACCGTCAGGCGGCACGTGTCGCGGTGCCGCAGCTTGGCGGTGCGCAGCGTGACGATGTTGCCCGGCGGGGACTGTAGTTGGACATGGGCCGCCCTGGGGCACGCGATGGGGTTGTACAACTTCACTCCCAGGGCGGCCAGGGCCCGGGGTATGCGGTGGACCCAGTCGCCCCCCGCCAGAGTCGCGAACTCCGGGACGGGGTAGTGCACCTCGGGACATATTCCGTGTGCGCCGGCTATCTCCCAGAACATCTTGGTGACCTCGGCGCGCACGGAGGTTGCGCGGTGGTGGACGAGTGTACCCACGAGGGCCACCGCTGCCTGCTGGCACCGCGTGGGCACCCGTGTGAGCCCCAGGGTCCGGTCATCCTGCAGGCTGTCCCGCGAGGCGTCGAAGGCGTACCGCGCCCTGTCCTTCGCGACCTGGACCGTGATGTGGTCCAGGTGGCGTGCAGTGTCGGAGTCGTCGGCGATGAAAGGGGCGACGTACTGCGTCACCCCCCCGAGGATCGCCAGGATGACGTCCTGCACCACTTTCGGTGGCACGAGGGTGTTAAGGCACCAGTGGTGCACCGCCGCCAGGCCTAGACGGTGCTTGCGCTGCAGGGAGAACTCCCCGTCCGGCTGCAGCTGGAGTCCCAGGTAGGGCACGGAGTCCGCCGCTGGTACCCAGTGCCACGGGTTTTCCAGGTGGGGGCAGAGGCGCAGCTGCAGGCCCGGGACCCCCTCCGTGGTGGCCATGGCGCACTTGCGGGGGTTGAGCTCCATGCCCATCATCCCCAGGTACGCGGCCACCGCCTCCACGCCCTCGACGAAGTGCTGCAGCGTGTGGGCCACCACCAGCAGGTCGTCGATATAGGCCTGGATGAGGCCGTGCTCGGCCCCTCCCGGCGGGCGCAGGCGGTGCCCCTGTGCCCTGAGCAGGGGCTCCAGGAGGAGCGCGTACAGCAGGGGGCTCTCGGGGTTGCCCTGCCGGACGTCCCGTAGCATGTAGACGGGCTGCGTTAGCCCGTGTGCTGTGACGATACGCAGCCTGGCGCACGTGTGGAGGAAGAGCAGGAGGTCGATGACGTCCGGCGGCATGGAGAGGTGGCGCAGGATGAGGTGGAGGGCGCCGTGTGGGGCGGTGTCGAAGGCCTTGCGGGCGTCAAAGGAGAAGACGTAGTTGGGCCTTCCCCGCTGGAGCTGCCGCCGCGCCATGAACAGCGGGGGACCTGTGTTGGAGCCAGGGAGGGCCCCCTGCTGCCAGTCGCTGACCACTCCGTGCCGTGTGAGCACTTCCGTGATGCGCTGGGTGAGGGGGCCCGTGAGCAGCTTCATGTCCAGCTGGCCCAGGGCTATGGGCCTGTAGTCGTCCAGTCTGGCAGAGCCCGGTACCTTGGGGCTGAGCCAGATGTGCGCGTCCCTCCAGTGCATCGGCGGCGGGGCGCCGCGGAGGATGGCCCGGTAGGAATGGACCAGGAGCCACTGTACGGGTGCTGGGAGGGCCTTGATGAAGCGGGCCTCCACGTGGTTAGGACCTGGGGCCTTGCCATCGGCCTTGTCCAGGGCGGACTTCAGGTCCTGCATGGAGTACTGCTGGACCTGTGTCCAGGCCCCCTCAGGGACCCGGGGGACGTGGCGGCCGAGGACTGCCTGGAAGCCCGGGAGGTCCACCGGGCGTTTGTCATACAGTTCTCGCCAGAAGGCGCGAACTGCGAACATCACGTCGTGGGCCTCCGTGAGGAGCGTTTGGGTGTTGGGAACCCGCACGTTCCAGAGGCCTGACGGGCCTGGGGCCTCTACCTCTATGGCTCCCCGCACGGCTTTCCATCGCTGGGCGATGTCGGGGGCGTGGCGGCGCCAGAAGTCCTTGATGGCGCGCTTGCGGTCTGCCGCCAGGAGGGCGCGGAGCTGGCGTATGTCCTCCTCGAGGGCGGCTGCTTGCCTCTCCAGCTCCTCCTGCAGCTGGCCCTGTGTGGTCAGGCGGAACCCGGGCGACACACCCTGCAGCTCCTCCGTGAGCCGGAGCGCCGCCTCGGACCGGATGCCGTGCCTGGCCGCGTCCGCCTGGTACGCTGCCGGCGCGCGCGCTGCCAGGGTGTCATAGCGGAGGACCGCTGCCTGGAGCTGCTTTCCGCTCTCCGGGAGGTCCCCCTCCGCCGGGTCCGTTCCCGCCGGAGACGGCTGCCGGCGTCCCACCACGCGCGCCAGGGCGTCATGCGTCGCGTGGAGGTGTTCGAACACCTTGTCCACCGCGGCCGCGGGCATGGACCCGTAGTCGTGCTGCTCTGCGGGACCCAGCCAGGGCGCCAGGGAGGGTTCATCCTGCGCGGCGGTGACCGCCGCCCACAGGCAGTGTTGGACGGGCGCGGCCTCGGCGTCGTACGGGAGGAGGCGGCCCTCCGTGTGGCTGTAGGGGGTGGGCATCGCCGCGCGCCCCGCTGCGCTGAGGAGACCCGGCAGGGCCAGGCGGACCGGGAGGTGGTCCGAGCCGACCACCTGGGGGTGTGCCATGCCGCGAGCCCAAACGCTTTCCCGCAGGGACCACGGCAGGAGGGGCTCGTTGACCAGGAAGGTGTCCACCCTGTGCCGGGACGGGTGGAGCGTGGGGGTCATGTCCTCCTCGCCGCCTGCCGCGGCCCTTCGGAGACCGCAGGCCTCCCAGCCCACTCGGAAATGCTCCGTGGCCGGGTTGGCGGGGACATCCATGTAGATGTTGGTGTCGCCGGCGATGACCACCGGGTGCCTCCCGCCGAGGCTGCGTGCCGTGGCATACATTTGTATGTCGGCCCAGAACGCCGCCCGTCCCGCCCACGGGGAGCAGCCTGCTTGCGGCCCGTGGACGTTGATGAGGGTGAGGCCTCCCCCGTCCGTGCGGATCTCCAGGGCCGCGGCCTTCCCGGGGACAATTTCCGTGAAGCTGAGCACCTCGTGCTCCGCCACGAACTTGCTGCTGACCGCGGTGAGGAGGCCCCCCCCTCTCGAGGTGGAGGTGGCTCCCGTCTCCGCCAGCCGGCTGCTGAAGAAGGCGGTGTACCCCTTGTCCCGGAGCGCCGCGGCCACGTGCATCTCCTGCGCCCTGGTGGCGATCCCCGTTTCCTGGAGCATGATGGCAAAGCCCCCCCTCCTGGGGCAGCATGCCGGTGATCAGGTGCTCCTTGTCGGTGCAGGCCGCCGGCCCCCGGCGCCGCCGGAGTGTGTCCCGGAGGGACCGGTCTGGCGGCACGAGGCCGTTGCGCAGGTTCCACGAGAGGAGCCACAGGGCGTCGCCCGTCATGTCCTCCTGGAGTCAGCTATCCCGCATTGGCATCGCCGCCGGGTTCGCCGGCGCAGCCAGGGCATCTGGGTGCGCCGCATCCGCTGAGCCCGTTCCCAGCAGGGCCCACAGGGGGGCCGACCGGGGGAGCCAGGGGGGCCAGGGGGGCCAGCCCCGCGGGGATGGACATGGACCCTGGTGGGGCCGCACCGCCGGCCCCCGGGGCCGCCCCGGGTGCCTCCTCATCTCCATCTGCGTGGTCGGCTGCCTGGGGCGGGGGGTGCCGGGTGTACGGGGCGTGCCATGGGGACCTCCGTGCTCTCCCCTGCAGGATGTTGGTGGCCGCCTCCTTGTCGTCCGCCGGGGCCGCAGCGTGCACCGCGTGCCACGCCAGGTGTTCCAGCATTGCTCCGCTGGTGTAGTACTTGTCCGCACACAGGGGGCATTTCGTCGGCTCCGTGGCCCCTCGCGCCGGGGGGAGCGGCACCGACTTCCGAATGGCGCCCTCCGCCGCTGGTTCGAAGGGCAGGTTGGCCAGCGGCACCGTGTGTGGTGCCAGTGTGCGGCCCGGGGCCGCCGCATCGAGGGCTCGCGTCGCGGGCGCGGGCCCGAGACCTCGGATGGCATCGCGCTGCGCGTCTGCTTGCAGCCACGTTTGCCAGTGCGTGGAGCCGATTTGGCGGTCGGGCTTGCCCCTCCATCGCAGGTCGTGGAAGGCCTGTAGCCAGTGGTACACCGCGGTCGGGATTGCCAGCTGGAGCTCCAGGTCGGCGGGGTGCGCCGCTGCCGGCCACCCTCCCGGCCTCGCCGCCCGGGCGTTGTCCTTCAGCCTGACCTGGGGGAGGAGGGCGTGGTGTTGCCCTCCCGCAGCGCCTTGATGATCATGCGGGTGCAGTCTGCCACGCGGATCACGGCTTTGGGCCCCGGCAGGCGTTCGGGGTCGCAGACGACGATGTGCGCGTCCGCCGGGCTGAACATGCAGACCACCCACTGCGGGTTCTGCTGTCCCCGTTGGGCCACCGCCAGGGTAGCCGCTGGGCGGGCGTGCGTGATTGGCCCCGCGTGGAGGTCCGGGACGTCCGTGGCCCTGATGGCGTCTCCCTGCCACGCGGCCCGTAGATGCTCCTCCTGGTCGGGGCTCCACACCAGTGTGGGGGGGTTGACCCACCCCGGTTCCTGCCTCTTGTTGGGTGCGCTGACAGTGTGTAGCAGGACCGCCAGCGGCCAGGGGTGAGCCGACATATAGTAGGCCTGGATGGGCCCCTGCTGCCAGTCGACGTGGGGCAGGGGCGGGAAAGCCCCTTGCCTGGCGGTGCTGTGCCAGACCGTCCATCGGCCTCCGGCCAGGACGTGCGACCGGTACCCTCCGGCGTGGCCGTGTATGATGGCCTGGTAGCCTGCCGTCTGCAGTACCAGTGCCTCCCCCTGCTTAGGCCCGGGCGGGGGTGTGCCATCGCCCGCACCCCAGACGCGGGTGCGCCCGCGGAGTGTGGCATGCCACGGGTCTGGTGCATCGCGTGCAGGCCCTTGTATGCATCCCGCAATCTGCGCCGGGCCGTGGTGGTGGACGAAGCGCTCCCCGCCGTCTGCTAGCAACGCCGCCGCGACGACGTATAGTTGCTCCGCCGTGAGGGGTGCCGTCGGCGCGTGCGTCGCGGCCGGCCGACGGGGCCGCGTGTCGCGGCAGGGGACGTGGGGCAGCAGTTGCGCCGGCCACGCCGCCACGGGACCCATGGTGACGGCCGGGACCGCGGACGCCAGCGCCGTGCGGTCCGTGGGTCTGTACTGCCGGAGCCCCGTGGCATCTCGGGCGAGGTGCCTGCAGGCTGCCATCCAGGCCACCGCTCCGCAGTTCGTGCAGTCCGGTTCGGCACCACCCGCGCCGTCGCTTCCCCTTTGCTGTACCGTGGTGGCGGTGTCGAGCGGGGGGCCCCGCTGTAGCGCCTCCGGGTCCTGCCCCGGCGGGAGGGCGGGCGGGACTGGCTGCGGGTAGTTTTGCGCGCCTCGGCGCTCCGGGTGCGTGTGGTACGGGTTTTGCCGGCGGTGTTCCGGGGCTGCCCGTGGTTGGAAGAGGAGTTGGTGCAGGTACCAGTGGCCCTCCGCGGTGGACGGGTTGCGGAGCGTTAGCCACTGTTCCACCACGCCTCCTGGGTGCGCGGCCTGGACGCGGCGCTGCAACCCCAGGCGGCCTAGGCGGTTGGACGTGCCCGCGGGTGGGATGTGGGCTTGCGGGTAGAGCACCCGCAGCGGCTCCAGCGCCAGGTCCAGCACTTCGTCGTTGAGCTGCTTCACGAGGGCCAACGCCTTGTGTAGGGCGTGGAGGACCCCGGGTGTGGGGGCCGTGAGCTGTTCGAGCACCGGTCCCGGCGGGTACCGCGCACCCGGGTTCGTTAGCCATTCCCTGGTGTGGCTCAGTACGGCCTTCCACACGTCCCTTGTAAATGCGTGCTGGGGGGCCAAAGAGGGGACCATCCGTAGGAGGCGGTGGCACGCCGGCGGCGATCGCATGGGCTCTGGGGCGGCCGCCGTGATCCACCTGCACGCCGTGCCGGGCACTATCGCCCCCCATTCCACGGTCCCCATGCCCTCGGCGTGGATCAGCACCTGGCCCTGGACCATGGGGAAATAGGGGCTCGAGCGCCCCTTTCCTTCCTTCCACCGTACCCAGGCGGCCCCCGCCTGCAGGCTGCGGAGCAGGGCCACGCCGGGGAGGAGCGGCTGCGGGAAAGCCCCCTTGACGGCCTGGGTGGCGTGGGCCAAGGTGCCCATTGGCAAGTACCACAACGGGAGGGTCCAGGGGCCCGGCAGCGGTTGCGCCACCCCTGCGTCCCATCGCCACTCGGAGTCTGGCGGGGTGGCCGGGACCGTGCCCGTCTGCAGGAAGTGGCGTGCCTGCTTGTCGGGATGCCGTTGGAGGGTTGCCGCGAGGCTGAGCCCCTCTGCCGCTGGTGCCACCGGGAGGCCGCCCCGGGGCCTGCGCCAGGGGTAATCCTGGTCGGCCGGCCAGGTGTGGAGGTCCCGGGCGATGTCCTCCGCGGTCCCTGTGGGGGCGTCCTCTGGTGCCAGGTGCCACATGACGGCGAGCACCGCCCACGTGGAAAAGGGCCACGCCAGCGGGGGGGCGTACACCTGGATGGTCCACTGTTGGCACGCCCGCCGCACGCGGGATGCGTGGAGCACCCCTCGGACCAGGTCCGCCGCCAGGACCAGCACCATTCCCGAGGGTTCCACAATGATCCCCTCTGCGGGTCCGCCGTGGCGGCCCCGGGTGTGCAAGGCCACTGCCGCCTGTCCCGCGTGGGTGACTCGGTCGACGGCCTCCTGGATGTTCACGCTGCCGCGCGCGGTCTCATCCAGGATCCAGCCCTGCGCCACCCCGTAGCGTAGGGCGGCGCGTGCGGCCGCGGGTTTCACCTCGGGCAACGCTCCGTCATCGGGGCCGGGCTGGGGGTGCTGTTTGGGGCACCAGCCTTCGCCGGTGCAGTGGCCCCGTTTCCACGCGGGGCAGATCGCGGGTACGCTGCCCGCCGGCGGCGCAGGTTCCGTGGGCGCGCCTCCCGTGGGGGGCTCCGGCAATGCCTCCAGGTCGGAGTCCGTGCCCGCGTCCCCTTGTGGGGGGTCTCCTTCGCCGTCTCTGAGTCCCAGCGCCCTGATGACCTCGTGTGCTTCGTCCAGCGTCGGAGACCGGGGGCGTGTCTTGCGTGGTGCCGCGGGTTCCGCCATTGCTGTGTCGCTGTGTCTAAGAGCAGGGGGTGGGGTGCGGATGTCCCGTGGCTGGTGCGTTGGTGCGCTGGTGCGTTGCTCGTTGTGGGGGTGGTGGATGGGCATCCCCGGGGAGGCGCTTTCCAGCGTTGCGAGGGGCGTCTGGTGTTAGGCGCTGTCCCTCTCCTGGTCGCCCGTCCTCCGGAGCGGGCAGCCAGGGTTCCGCGACCCGTGTGTCCCGGGTGCGGTCGATGCGGGCGTGTGGGCCCAGCACCGGCCCCACAGCGTGCGCCCTTGCGGGCCGGCGTTGCTCGCTGTGGGGGTGGCGGAAGCGCGTCCCCGGGGGGGGTGCCTTCCACCGTTGTGAGGGGCGCCTGGTGTCAGGCGCTGTTCCTCCCCCGGCCGCCCGTCCTCTGGAGCGGGCAGCCAGGGTTCCGCGACCCGTGTGTCCCGGGTGCGGTCGATGCGGGTGTGTGGACCCAGCACCTGCCACACAGCGTGCGCCCTTGCGGGCCGGCGTTGCTCGCTGTGGGGGTGGCGGAAGGGCGTCCCCGGGGGGGTGTCTCCCACCGTTGTGAGGAGCGCCCGGCGTCAGGCGCTGTCCCTCCCCCGGCCGTCCGTCCTCTGGAGCGGGCAGTCAGGGTTCCGCGACCCGTGTGTCCCGGGTGCGGTCGGTGCGGGCGTGGGGACCCAGCACTGGCCCCGCAGCGCGCGCCCTTGCGGGCCGGCGTTGCTCGCTGTGGGGGTGGCGGAAGGGCGTCCCCGGGGGGGGTGCCTTCCATCATTGTGAGGGGCGCCTGGTGTCAGGCGCTGTCCCTCCCCCAGCCGCCCGTCCTCTGGAGCGGGCGGCCAGGGTTCCGCGTCCCGTGTGTCCCGAGTGCGGTCGGTGCGGGTGTGGGGACCCAGCACCGGCCCCACAGCGTGCGCCCTTGCGGGCTGGCGTCGCTCGCCGTGAGGGTGGCGGAAGGGCGTCCCCGGGGGTTGCCTTCCACCGTTGTGAGGGGCGCCTGGTGTCAGGCGCTGTCCCTCCCCCGGCCGCCCGTCCTCTGGAGCGGGCAGCCGGGGTTCCGTGTCCCGTGTGTCCCGGGTGCGGTCGGTTCGGGCGTGGGGACCCAGCACCGGCCCCACAGCGTGCGCCCTTGCGAGCCAGCGTTGCTCGCTGTGGGAATGGCGGAAGGGCGTCCCCGGGGGGGGTGCTTTCCACCGTTGTGAGGGGCGCCTGTTGTCAGGCGCTGTCCCTCCCCCGGCCGCCCGTCCTCCGGAGCGGGCAGCCAGGGTTCCGCGACCCGTGTGTCCCGGTTGCGGTCGATGCGGGCGTGTGGACCCAGCACCGGCCCCACAGCGTGCGCCCTTGTGGGCCGGCGTTGCCCGCTGTGGGGGTGGCGGAAGAACGTCCCCGGGGGGGTCGCCTTCCACCATTGTGAGGGGCGCCTGGTGTCAGGCGCTGTCCCTCCCCCGGCCATCCATCCCCTGGAGCGGGCAGCCGGGGTTCCGCGTCCCGGGTGTCCCGGGTGCGGTCGGTGCGGTTGTGGGGACCCAGCACCGGCCCCACAGTGTGCGCCCTTGCGGGCCGGCATTGCTCGCCGTGGGGGTAGCGGAGGGGCGTCCCCGGGGGGGGTGCTTTCCACCGTTGTGAGGGGCGCCCGGTGTCAGGCGCTGTCCCTCCCCTGGCCGCCCGTCCTCTGGAGCGGGCAGCCAGGGTTCCGCGTTCCGTATGTCCCGGGTGCGGTCGGAGAAAAGTTTATAGTGTTTTCAGCACTGTGTTTTTGCTTCTCCTGCTGCTTGTTGTTGCTGTAGGGTGTCCTGCTGCTGGTTTTGGATGATAAAAAGCTTTTGTTTGTTGAAATACAGTAAAGCCAACTCAATCCAGGATAGCCCAAGCCAACAGTATGCAAAGAGAAGGTAATTCAGGATCAAAGCATGAAGGGCTGCAGTGTAAACAGTGAAAGATGATTAGATATTCACAGAAACTGCAACTCAGGATACAAATGAATGCATATTCACAGAGATAGCTGAAATGTTTTGGGAAAAGAGTTAGAAAACTGCCACAGGATCACTCTCTCTCCATAGAGCCATCTTAGGAGATGTGCACTCTTTGTTTTGGGTCCCATATGTGCTGAGGTGGCATGGTATGTGGCGATGAGGTCACTGCCATGTCACATGGGATCTTCCTACTTAGTTAGGCTGACCAGGAATTGAACCCAGGACCTCTCAAAAAGAGGTGCCTAACCCCCTATGGTGCATACCACTAGGGCAGATAAGTATTCATGGAAAAACATAGATAAATTCATAGGCTCTACCTTAGGTATGTCAGTGCTCAGTCAACTCAGGAAAAGATGTTTTACTTCTGATTGAAAGGGGATTAAGGGGTCCACTCAATATCCTGATTGGGTGTTTGGTTCCATAGGTCAAAATGTGTTCTCACCACTTTTGGCTGGACCAATACTAAGATAAAAATGCATGGATGCTCAGTGCATCTCTAATACAACTAGAGTATGTCCCAAAGCAATGGAAAAGCACTTTTTCTTACTCCCCCCTTGTGCTGTGGTGGCCACCACTGTCGCATTTTAGGAAAAAGGGAATTTTTCTTGGCCTTTCCTTGGTTTCCACATCTACTTTAAAATACCTACAGTCTCCCTCACACTGAAAAATGGGCGCTCACCATGGCTGGCGTCCTTTTGCTGCTCTGATTGTACAGTTTCCTACAGAAGACTCAGCGCTCTTGGCGCTGCCGGGGCTCCTGTGGCTTGGTTGGGTTAGATTGGGAGCATGCCAAACATGTGCATATGCATCCCTTCCTCCAAGACGCAGCGTCGACACAACCCAAACGCAAGACACATTATACACACTCGCATGGGTTCTCGTAAACCTGCTGGCGACCTGTGACCTGTCTTAGGGCGTAGGGAGTCGAAAAGAAATTAATTTGCCCCTTGGTGGGGTCTTGGTTCTGCTCAGTCTCTCCAGGCACCTGCGTTTCGGCCCGAACACGGCCTACTCAGCGAGGCTGCGCGTGGGTATCTGCAGAGGCAGGAATGGGAGAATTATGGACGAATCCACGCAAAAACGAAGCGACGACACCAAAATCCGTCAAATGACGGCGCCGAATTTTTCTGAAACGACACACCTGAGCAGAATCCAATTGTGCATCTTCAGCACATTTTTATAGAAATTATAGTCATCTCTGGATTTTTTAAATCCAGAAATTCATACGTACAAAATGGCGGCGCGCAGGAGCGGCTCCTAGCGAAGCGCCGGAAAATGGAAAAATAATGGAATTATAAACGTATGTATCACGTAGTCTTGAAAATGACGAGACACACATTAATAAACAAACATACAGCTTCCACCCACACTAATAGAAGCTTCAAAAATTCAAGAATTCGAAAATCAATTGAAAAGACTTCAATGAATCAGGTATAAACTACAGGTATGCTCGTCTTGCATGCCGCATACACATTGCTCGTCTCGTGTCTCCGTGAACGAGTCGTGTAGCAGCGTTAACAACGATAACCACGATAGGACGCGGTAGAGGGATTGATTAGAAAGATTGCAGATGATTAGCGGTCAGATCAGGGTGATTAGTCATACACACAAGTGCATAGCAACGTTCTTCGCGTGCGCCCCTTTTGTTTTCTCTCCTTGCTTCACTTCCCAGCGGTAGGTAAGGTAGGTACGCCCAGGCGGGGCCACCCCCTGGTGGAGTCAAGATTGTTGTGGAGATGGGCAGGTTTGTCCAACGTGATTGTGCATAGTCGTGCATGCACACACGCATTAAAGGGTAGGCCACGCGAAGTGCGCACGGTAAACCTTGTTTAGGCTACCCAGGGGCTCCTCGGTACGTTCTTTAAGAGAACCTGAGGAGTCCCTTAACGCTTGCTTGCTTGATAAGGGTAGCTGCTCCATGCAGCGTGTTTGCGGACAGCGTATTATAGGGCACACTGAGAAGGGTATAATACCTGGAGTGTGCCTTGGTTCCTCCGCCGCAAACGCCCTTTCATTTGCCTTTGTTTTACAGGTGGGCAGGTAGGGTGAGTGGTGCAGCAGCATTTTTTTATGCCCTGCTAAACAGGGGCGCAGATCACACAAACAAGTAACTCCGCTCCGCCTGTGGCAGAGCAGGGAGTCCGACTTCATCGACATCTGCGCCTTGCACACGAGAGCACTCCTTCCCTCCAAGCCCTTGCAGGGGAAATGCGTTGTGGCGTCCCCTGTGAGGCCACAGTTGCTTAGTAGCGCTGTGTTCTCTTGTCATTTCACAGGTGGGTCGCTAGGACCCTCGAGAACTTCCTCTTCGCAACGCCAAGTAGAGTGTGCGTGTAGGAGTGGTAGTCCTGCGTGGGGGCTGGAGCCAGTTGCCCAGCGCTCGCCCACCAGGATGGTGCCACTGTAGGGTGTGTAGGACCTGTAGGGGGCGTGTCACTGTCCCACCCTTTTCCTGCAATTTTAGCTGGGTTGGTGGGCTGTGACAGTGGGTTAGGTTAGTGTTTTTGGCCACATAGCAAACAGGCGTTTTGCATGCCTTCATAGCTTTTGGCCACCCCTCCCTGTAGTAGACAGGTAGGTAGGGAAAACAATACCTGGATTAACACTCTGGGTATTCCCCCAAGGTTTTGCGCCAGCACAGAAATTGGGCGCATAGGGGAGGGGAGACCCGGGGCGTACCCCGTGGCATCAATAAGCCAACCCTCCAGGTTCAGCAAGGGCGCAGACTTGGGTATAATTAGGACACCACTTCTGCGGCTTGCTCTCAGGACCTTAGGACTAGCACACTCACACATACGCTTTGGCAGGTAAGGGTTAGGTTCAGTCCCTAGCTTTATTCTTGGAGGCAAGCGTCTCGGCGAGCCTCAACAACTCACCAAGGTTGTTCTGGGACAAGTAGTAAACCAGAACTGAGTTTAGGCGTCCCTCAGGTAGAACAAATGCAGAGAAGGGCTCCCAGGTGGCCTCTTCGACTCCAAACCCTTCCCAGAGGGTGAGGAAGCGCCAACCCTGGCGATAGCGGTGGCGTAGGACAGACTTCACCAGGTAGAAGCCCTCCTTAGCCATCTCCTCGGCGTTCATGTCGGGGAGTTCACCTTCAACTTCCATAGGGCTGGCAGCCCCTTGTAGGTCCAGAGCGGCGATTTCCTCGTCGTTCAGCTCCCACTCCTCCCCACAGAGGTCTTCAGGATCATGGTAGCGCTTCAGGTGTTGAGCGGCGCACACCAGGGTCCCCCCTAGACGGGGAGAACACCGCACGGTGATACGGTGTCCATCCACAGATAGGATCTTGTACGGCCCGAAGTATGGGTCATCGCTGGTAGAGCGTGGCCAGGCGGGTAGTCGACTGTGGTGCACCAGCACCCAGTCCCCTTCTTGGTAGGTGGCCGGTACACGGTGTTTGTTCTTCTTGTTCCACTGACGCTCCCTCACTCTCTGGAGCATAGCCTTGGCCTTGTCCACCTTCGCTTGTTGCTCTTGGACCCATTCACCCACAGAAGAATGGGTGTCCTCTGGATAGGGGGCATGTAGGAACCATGCCGGGCGCCCCATGAATAGCTCATGTGGCGAGTAGCCAGTAGCTGAACTCTCTTGGGAGTTCATCATCAAGGATATGACGGGGAGTAGTCTCACCCAGTCTCTGGTGCGTTCAGTTTTGCACCATATCCTGACGTTCTCCTTCAGGACACGAATCTGTCGCTCACATAGGGGGTTGCTCGTGTGAGAGTAGGGAATCCCCGTAGACACCTGGACATTGAGGGACCTCAGGACCCTCTTGTACCAGCCAGTATCTGAGCGTACTCGTACGTCCTCATCGGAGTTGATCTCCTTGGGCGCCCCATAGACACAAAACCACTCCTCCAGGAGTATCTTGATAGTCTCCTCTCCGGTAATGTGCTTGGTACATGGGAACACCCTGGTAAACCTGGTCAACCCACAGGTTACCACGAGGGCGAAGTCATACCCCCCGAACTTCGGCATCTCCGTGTAGTCCACGTATAGAACACTGTTAGCACAGTGAGGGATGGGCAGGGTCGAGTAGAGACCTCTGTCCCTGATATCCCCTGGTTTACAGGACCTGCACGGGCACTTGTCCACGATAGGCAGGAGCGTCTTCCGCAGCTGGTCGTCAGTCCACGTAGTGTGGAACCACTGCTTGAACAGCCTCAGGGTACGGTCAGCACCCACATGACCACTGGACTCATGGGTCCACTTCAGCAGCGCTGGGACTTGGTCACTAGGCACCACGATGCGGTCCTCGTGCCAGAGGTAGCTCTTGTCCCGCTTCCACTGGTCTTGGTTGACCAGGAGGGGTTCAAGGCGTTTCTCCAGGCGCCGGTAGATATCCCCAAACTCCTGTAGGTACTCCGATTGTTGGAGTCCATCCAGGGGGCGTATCATGGTCATGTTCAGGTCCAGGTGTACGTCCATACGGCTGAACGCTTCCTTAGCCAGCGCTTCAGACCGGGCACCAATCAGGGCGTCGAAGTTGTTGCGGCTGATGTAGTCGGCACACTCGTTCTTCACTCCCTGGATATGGTGTACCGTCAGCCGTAGTTGACTGAGGTAGGTCCACCAGCGACGTAGCTTGGCCTTCTCAGGTGGGGGGCCCTTCTGGAAACTGCGGACCGGTTCTTGGTCGCATAGCCAGACCACAGGGTTACTCCCCAACAGTCGTGCTTGTGAGGATAGCACCAGCATACCCGCGAGCAGTTCCTGCTCATAGGTGGAGTAGTTCCCCCTGGCCTGGTTCCACTTCCAGTTCCAGTGGCCCAGAGGTACTAGGACCCACTTGTCGTCAGGGTAGCTGTGCTTGAGGGTTCCATCTCGGTTGAGACCTTCCGTCCCCCATTGGGAAATGGCCGAGTCGAACTCCTCCTTCTCTAGTGCTTGCCACTGGAACAACGTTCCACCACCGCCCACATTGCTGGCGTCGGTCACCAGGATAATCTCCCCTTGTGCCCTAGGCACGCCCAAGCACTTAGCGTTGGCTACCTTGTCTTTGAGCTCGTCAAACGCTTGTTGCTCTTGTGGGCCCCAGCGCCAAGTAGTACTCTTCTTGATCAAGTCAGTCAGTACCGCGCTGGTGTAGGTGAAGTTTTTGATGTGGCGGCGATAGAAGTTGCACGCCCCAATGAAACTGCGTACATCATGAAGTCCTTTCTTGGGGTCTTCGTGTCGTACCTTGGCATCCATCAAGGGTTTGGCCTTAGAGGCCGCTGGGGTCCACCACCCATAGCCAACGTCAAACCCCAGGTACTGCATGGTCTCCTGCATGAACTCACACTTCTCCAGCTTGAGTCGTGTGTGGTTCTCCTGGCAGACCGCAAAGAACTCACCCAAGAGGATTAGGTGATCCTCCTGGGTATTGGTCCCGAGGCATACATCGTCGATGTGAGCCTCCATCTGGGCCCCACGGGATATGAGCTCCTGCACCTTAGGTCTCCTTCGTAGGATGGACAAGATCTTGTTCATCAGCTCTTGGAACAGAGCGGGGGCGTTAGCCACGCCGAATGGCATGACCTTCCACTTGAATACCCTCCCCTGAGGGGTGATGAAGGCCAGTAGTTCCTGCGCGTTGGGCGTCAGGTCCACTTGCCAGAATCCACTTCGCTTGTCCATCTTGGTCTTGTAGCGACAGGAGGCTATCTTCTCCAGGGTAGACTCCATATTGGGAACGGACCCTGAGTGGTTCAGCGTCTTCTTGTTCAGCTCTCCATAGTCCACTACCAGCCGTTTGGCTGTAGACCCAGGTTTAGCCACCAGGAAACAGGGGCTGCAGTGTAGGGGGTAGTCCCCATCCTTGTACTCCAGGACTAGGCCAGCGTCGATACATTCTTGTATCTGTCGCTCAATCTCGTCGGCCTGCTCTTTAGGAGCTGGATAGGGTCTCCTCCGGATCTTGTGACCCACGAACTCGGGTTTCAGCTTGAGGTCCATCTGTACCAGCTTGTCGCATGAGGCTGGAGGGGGTAGTTCTCCGAACACCTCCAGATAGGTCCTTATCAGCTTTTGTACCCGCGGGTCCAGTACCTTGATCTTGTCCTCCATATCCTCGTCGGAGTGTAAGTTGCTTGCCCCTTGAATAGAAGTCGGGAGGTGGTCCTCCACCGACTCTTCGCCCGCGGTAGCATCCTTCAGCCCTTGGTAGGCATACAGAAGGTCTTGCTCAACCATCTCCGGTGGACGATGGCAACATAGGCACGCTTTAGGGGGTTCACATACACATTCCTCCGAGAGGTCGTCCTCATCTGGGGTCCTCACATGGGCACCCCATACGCTCTTCATGAGCTTGAGATCTACCTCCCTATGCCAGGTGGTGATCTTCTGTTCGAGGTCCTCCTTCAGTTGGGATAGGTCTCTCATACGTCCTTGCTTCAGTGGCCACGAGCTGCGGGTAGGCTTCGCGTAGCATAGCTTTTTCGCCACCAACTTCCTCTTGGAATCCACATACTCCCTGAGCCTGGATCGAGGGTCCAGCTCTTCATCCACGGGGTCTTCCACCCTCATGGAGAGTAGGGGTTTTAGTGGGGCGACGTACTCGGCGTTCTCCACTTCTTCCACCGCAGTCTGCACGAAGAAGGCGTCGTGCTCAGTTTCGTCGTCTGAGTGGATAGAGCTAGGTAGCTCAGATAGTCCACACTCAGAGACTCCATCAGGAACAGGTACATGACAGGGAGAGTTGGGGGCGTTGGTGTCAGTCACGACGTACTCATCTCCTCCGGGTGTAGTTTCAACAGCATCTTGAGGTCGTAGACGATCCTTCAAGTCACCCAAGGCGAGTCCATCGCTTTCTCGTTGTATAGCCTGGACCAGAGTAGGGTCCAGGTCTTCCCAGGGGATGGTGGTAAGACTTCCGTCCACCACGCTGAGCATACTCCCCCATCCGGGCTTCCCAATGGGCGTCTTGCGTCCCAGAGGCACGTAGATGGCCTCATCAGGTAACCGCACAGAGCTGATAGTCAGCTTGTCAAGGAGGGTTCGCCAGTACTCGTTGCCCCCATGGGCTCCCCAATCGGGGGAACACAGGACCATACGGGAACGTTCCAAGGCCACCTTGGTCAGCACCTTCCCCAGTTCACTGAATCTGGGGTTCCCGTAGGCCATCCCGAAAGAGGGCCAGTAAAATTTGTAGCTGCAGTTCTTCCCCTTGCTGCAGTATAGGTCCAGTACATGCTGCTTGTCGCTGGCGAACAGTTCCACACTTAGGTCTTCTCGAGAGTAACCCAACTCCTTCAGACCTTGGTCTAGGACTTCCCCCAATAGTTGATAGTCGTCAGTTTTGGAGGCCGCCATCATGTTCCAGGGCTCCTCCTTCGATAGTCTCAGGTAACTCCAGGTATGTTCCGACTGCTCCAGTGGCACAGACTCTCTGCCACTGCCGTGGTCCACGTACAGGAGGTAGGGCGCTTGCAGCGTCAGGGATTGTATCTGGGAGTGCTGCACGAAGAAGTCAGTACCCAGTACAAAGTCGAAGGCATCAGTGTCCATCACATAGAACCGATGGGCGATAGTCCTGGAGCCCATAGGTACCTCCACTTCGCAGTCCCCGCAGCTGTGCACCACATGTCCATCCCCCATCCGTATAGCGGCGGTGGTCATGGTGTTCTTCAGGCTCCCACAAGGTAAAATTTTCTTGGCCACTATCGATATTGTGGCTCCCGTATCCAGTACCCCCAGGTATTCACGTCCCCCTAGTCGGATACGTACCCAAAACACCAGGTCTTGGGTGCCACCAGAGCGTCCCCGTCAGAACTCCGCGGGACAGGTCACCTCGAACCCCTTGTTCCGCAATTTCCGGGCCATCCTCATGAAACGGCTTCTCTTCTTGGCGTTGCCGTCGTCACCACCTTCATGCTCACGCTTGGCTCCTTGTTCTTGCTGGGCCTGCGTCTGTGAGCGTGTGGTAGGTCCAGACTGCCCTCCAGAGGGCTCGGAGTTCCCCCCTGGATTAGGGTTGGGGTTACCTCCGTTCTTGTCCTTGTTCTTGTTGTCGTTCTGGCGATTAGCGCCTCCTCCTCGTCCGCCTTGACCCTTGTCTTGACCACCTTGACCACGTCCTTTCGACTTGCCCTTGCCGGAGTCGTTGCCTTTGGCCTTGCCTCCACCTTTGCCTGAGCTTTTGCCAGGATCTTCCCCCTTAAGCTTCGCCGATAGGCGTTGCTTATGGTAGCACTCGTCCTCATAGTGCTTCCGCTTACCGCAGAATGCACACGTGATGGTGCAGCGGTAATGATCCGGCATCTTCACCTTGGCGCCGGTGATCTTTTCCTGCTGCTTCCCCTGGACAACAAAGCAGTCTCGCTGCTCGCAGTCGGAGGCATGCTGCAGGTGGCCCTGTTCATCTCTGGCATCACACCAGAATAGCTCCTTCACGTTCTCCATTAGGCGGGCGTTGGCGTGTTTGGGGGTAGTCCCCTGCCCAGGTCGGGACCCTTGGTACCCTTTGCCTCCAGAACCTCCACCACCAGGACGGTAGTGGTTCAGGTGTTGGTCGCTCTCCTTCTCCAGCGCCATCTCCAGGAGCAGCACGCATAGATCCTCGTAGCGGAGGGATCTAGCCTTGCGCTCAGCCGTCAGACGGCACTCGTCCCATAGCTCACGGGGGAGCTTGGAGCACAACCAAAACAGCAGGTCGTCGCTGCTGTAGGAACCGGGCGTCAGTCGTCCAGCCCAGTGGTCCAGGTCCGCCAACAGCTCGGAGACCCTGCCGGGTTTGGGGTTGTTGGGCAGGACGGGCAGGTTCTGGATCTCGGCCCTGATGGAGAGGTCGGTCTCGTAGGTTGGGTACTGCCTCTCCAGGGCAACCAACACGTCGGCAAAGGTGGCGGAGTTGGTGACGATCTGCCTGACCTGCTTCTCCAGGTACTTCGTCTTGCAGCACTGCAGGAGCAGGTCGCACTTCACTCGCCCACTCGCGTGGGTTTGGCCGGTCAGTCGTAGGAACCGGCCAAAGTTCTCAGCGAACTCGCTGAGGTCCTTGCCTGTGAATTCAGGCAGGTTCACCACTATCTTGGAGGTGGCAATAGCCTTCGCCTCCTGAGCTCGGCGTCCTTCAGGGCGTCGGGTCTTCTTCTTCTTCTTCTTCTTCTTCTTCTTACCCTTGGAGTCCTCGGGGTCCTCAGGGTCTTCGTCATCCGATGGCGAAGAAGAAGTCATCGAAGGCGGCCCATCATCGGAGGGGTCTCCGCCTAGATCACTGGAGCCATAAGGCTCCACGTCCACCATAGCCCTTAGGGCTGTAAGCCCCAGCTGGTCCAGCTCGGCCCTCGTCGAGTTCGTCACGTGACTGTAGGGCGGCTGGGCTGTCCTCGGGACGAATGGGCTTCTTGGTACTGCTGCAGGAGTCGGCATCGGTCGGCTCCTCAGGCTCCCCAGGGTATTCGTCAACCCTGCCGCCAGGTGGTTAGCCTGTACTCGGTGGGGTGACATCCCCACTGTCGTAGGTGACGCATGGGACGGGATCATCAGGGGCTGCAGTTTCTCCCTGATCTCTTGCGTGAGGTCGCTCACGATTTTCGAAGTGGCTCCTTGGAGCACCTCGTTGATCTCCGACCGCGTCAGGGACCTGTTGGAGGATCTTCCCGATCCTCTACTCCTGCCTCCCAGAGACTCTGGTCCTCTCCTCAACCCACTCAGGGGTGCATACCCAGGTGTACACCCAGGAGCATACCCAGGAACTTCCATGTAGGTTCCCGTGGCGTGGAGTGGATGGGGATGGTCAGCCGCATACCAACGCGGCGCAGAGCTGGAAGCCACCGGCTCACTGGCAGTAGTTGCCTCAAGGAGCGCAGTGGTAGGTGGGCCCATGCCATAGGCGGGGTAGTGAGGCATGCCAGTAAAGCCTGTGCCCTCTGCCATAGGCTGGTTGGTTGTGGAAGTGGATGTAGCGGCGGCTGGGAGTGTGGTGGTTATGGGAGAGGGTGATGCATGGAGGCCAGAAGCGCTTGGTGCGCCTTCGAAGGTAGGGACATCCGTCGGGTCTTGCCCTTGCTCCTCTCCTTCGTCTGCTCCTTCTCCAGCATCCTTCTCGCTCTCGTTTCCTCTCTTCCTCTTCACAGGCTGAGGCTGAGAGACCATTTCCTTCACCGACAGGGCCCCAAAGGCCGTCTGGAGGCCATCCAAGGAGTCCTCCGCCGTATCCATTGGCCCATGTAAGGGCTCCACCGAAGGTACAGCATCAGGCGCCGGCCTTGCCGGTGTCTCTGGCGCTGGCGCTGTGTTCACCTCGGCGTCCACTCTTCCTGGATCCATCTTAATCCACCCTTCTGCTTATGTTTGCCTGCTCGGAGCACTGGTTGTACGGCGCGGGGTCGCTGCCGGTGCACAGAGACAGGCTGCCTCTTGCTACCAGAAAAGTTTATAGTGTTTTCAGCACTGTGTTTTTGCTTCTCCTGCTGCTTGTTGTTGCTGTAGGGTGTCCTGCTGCTGGTTTTGGATGATGAACAGCTTTTGTTTGTTGAAATACAGTAAAGCCAACTCAATCCAGGATAGCCCAAGCCAACAGTATGCAAAGAGAAGGTAATTCAGGATCAAAGCATGAAGGGCTGCAGTGTAAACAGTGAAAGATGATTAGATATTCACAGAAACTGCAACTCAGGATACAAATGAATGCATATTCACAGAGATAGCTGAAATGTTTTGGGAAAAGAGTTAGAAAACTGCCACAGGATCACTCTCTCTCCATAGAGCCATCTTAGGAGATGTGCACTCTTTGTTTTGGGTCCCATATGTGCTGAGGTGGCATGGTATGTGGCGATGAGGTCACTGCCATGTCACATGGGATCTTCCTACTTAGTTAGGCTGACCAGGAATTGAACCCAGGACCTCTCAAAAAGAGGTGCCTAACCCCCTATGGTGCATACCACTAGGGCAGATAAGTATTCATGGAAAAACATAGATAAATTCATAGGCTCTACCTTAGGTATGTCAGTGCTCAGTCAACTCAGGAAAAGATGTTTTACTTCTGATTGAAAGGGGATTAAGGGGTCCACTCAATATCCTGATTGGGTGTTTGGTTCCATAGGTCAAAATGTGTTCTCACCACTTTTGGCTGGACCAATACTAAGATAAAAATGCATGGATGCTCAGTGCATCTCTAATACAACTAGAGTATGTCCCAAAGCAATGGAAAAGCACTTTTTCTTACTGTCGGTGCAGGCGTGGGGACCCAGCACCGGTCTCACAGCGTGCGCCCTTGCGGGCCGGCTTTGCTCGCTGTGGGGGTGGCGGAAGGGCGTCCCCGGGGGGGGTGCTTTCCACCGTTGTGAGGGGCGCCCGGTGTCAGGCGCTGGCCGTCCCCTGGCCGCCCGTCCTCTGGAGCGGGCAGCCAGGGTTCCGCGTCCGGTGTGTCCCGGGTGCGGTCGGTGCGGGCGTGGGGACTCGGCATCGGCCCCACAGCGTGCGCCCTTGCGGGCTGGCGTTGCTCGCTGTGGGGGTGGCGGAAGAACGTCCCCGGGGGGGTCGCCTTCCACCATTGTGAGGGGCGCCTGATGTCAGGCGCTGTCCCTCCCCCGGCCATCCGTCCTCTGGAGCGGGCAGCCAGGGTTCCGCGTCCCGGGTGTCCCGGGTGCGGTCGGTGCGGGCGTGGGGACCCAGCACCGGTCCCACAGCGCGTGCGCCCTTGCGGGCCGGCGTTGCTCGCCGTGGGGGTGGCGGAAGGGCGTCCCCGGGGGGGGGTGCTTTCCACCGTTGTGAGGGGCGCCCGGTGTCAGGCGCTGTCCCTCCCCTGGCCGCCCGTCACCTGGAGCGGGCAGCCAGGGTTCCGCGTCCCGTGTGTCCCGGGTGCGGTCGGTGCGGGTGTGGGGATCCAGCACCGGCCCCGCAGCGTGCGCCCTTGCGGGCTGGCGTTGCTCGCTGCGGGGGCGGCGGAGGGGCGTCCCCGGGGGGGGGTGCTTTCCACCGTTGTGAGGGGCGCATGGTGTCAGGCGCTGTCCCTCCACTGGCCGCCCGTCCTCTGGAGCGGGCAGCCAGGGTTCCGCGTCCCGCGTGTCCCGGGTGCGGTCGGTGCGGGCGTGGGGACTCAGACCCGGCCCCACAGCGTGCGCCCTTGCGGGCCGGCGTTGCTCGCTGTGGGTGTGGCGGAAGGGCGTCCCCGGGGGGGGTGCCTTCCACCGTTGTGAGGGGCGCCTGGTTTCAGGCGCTGTCCCTCCCTCGGCCGCCCGTCCTCCGGAGCGGGCAGCCAGGGTTCCGCGTCCCGTGTGTCCCGGGTGCGGTCGGTGCGGGCGTGGGGACCCATCAACGGCCCCACAGCGTGCGCCCTTGCGGGCTGGCGTTGCTTGCTGTGGGGGTGGCGGAAGGGCGTCCCCGGGGGGGGTGCCTTCCACCATTGTGAGGGGCGCCTGGTGTCAGGCGCTGTCCCTCCCCCGACCGCCCGTCCTCTGGAGCGGGCAGCCAGGGTTCCGCGACCCGTGTGTCCCGGGTGCGGTCGATACGGGCGTGTGAACCCAGCACCGGCCCCCCAGCGTGCGCCCTTGCGGGCCGGGGTTGCTCGCTGTGGGGGTGGTGTCATATGCTTGTGCTTGGGTGCATATAGAAAACCCATTTTCCTTGTCTTGCACTTAAAAATCAAATTGTTTCCAATGTTCTCCATTACAATTGATCTTGTTGGCAAGTACAGGACACAGGCAACAGCAAGAAGACGAAGTCGTGAACGAACATTGAGCTGGACCAACTGGCTGGTCCAGTAATACGGGTTCACATGCCTAAATAACAAGAAAATTGATATAACAATAAATTCTCATTAAAAGGGCAATAAAACCTATATTTTATCAACTTTCTGAGTAGTCTATCTTATCACAGGCCTTGTCAACATTACGTAAATTGCTGTCGGCGGCAAAAGACGGCGACAGTCGCGACAGGCCATCTGAAGCTTCGAAACAGCTTCAAAATAGCTTCTAATACATCAGAACCTTCTAAAATAGCATAAAACATGATTAAATCACATTATAAGCATATGGGATGTGATTATTCATGTATGGCTACTAATGTATCCTAGATCTCCGCTCTCTGTAGTGTACCTAAGAGCAGTAGAGTCTAGCAGTAAGCTATAGGCTTGGAATGTAAGCCAAATATGAGCAAATATCCTAGTGTTCTAGGATCTTGAAGCTTCGAGAGGTCTAGTATAGATCCTTCAGAAAGCTTCTGACAGGCCCCAATGCCCTCACTTATTACACCCCCTTCCTAAGCTTCATGTACATTCGCTAAGAATGTTCATGACAAGCTGATAATCTAAGATAAGGAGGGGTATGGGCATAAGGCATGCTCATATTGAATGTTCTGAGTGTCTAATGTAGTGTCTTACTACCCCCTTCCTAGAGGTAAAGATGTATCTCTACCTAAGAGGGTAAAGTTCCTAAGTCTTGGGTATGGTAGGGCTCAAAATGAAACATGAGAAACACTAAGCAAAAAGCTAGCATACAAAGTATGAACAATGATAACCTAAATCTTCAGGCAAACAATGAGGGTAAGGGTAATACACCTGGATATAGACGTATAAATTACAATGAGCTATACGGAAAATCAATCACAATTGAGAATGAAATGCAACATGTGGGGTTAAACTGGAAATTCAAGCTCTGCCCAAGCTGTCTATTGACAGGCTTGTGTTCGTCATCCAAAGAGAGGATATACCACCTTACTCAACGGACGCGTTACATGTGGCTACCTAATGCAATGGATGCATTAGTACCTATTTGATGCAGTGGGTTTCTTGGCCTGCATTACATGGACAGAGAAAGCGAGGCAGCATTAGTAATGACTAACTCTAGATTAGTTTAGCGGGTAGGGATAACTCATAGTGTGTGGGGGGGGTGGCAGTCACGATGAGTAGACATCATCTGACCCGGATCTGCTCTTTCTTATCCCGGCCATGGGGATTGATCCGTCTGGGGGTATGGGGATTTATACTAATACTTCAACCAAAAAAACGTTGAAAGATATAGTCCGTCATTACCAACCTTTTACTCATACTTTCTAGCTATCTCTAAAAACAAAGCTGAAACGTCAGTTACCTAACAAGCTTAGCAATCATGTACAAAAGAATCAATATCCCATTACGGAAAAATGCTCTGGTCCACAAGTGCAGAGCATATCAACCATGTTCCTCAATAGGACATAGCCAACAGGAATTTAATGAGATATGAAGCTAACGGGAATACTGAGTTGTGTAGAAATGTCCTAAATGACTTAAATTACCAAAGCAAATAATTTGCGCGAAGAAGTGAAAATGTAGAAGTGTGTTCATCATGTAAATTCAGAGAAAGAAGATGTATGGGTTGTGACAAGGTGCTAAAGATGACAAAACCAATGAATTGTATGTGTGCATGTAGGGGTTGGGTTCACGGGTAGGGGTGGGTTGGTCCCCTAGGGTTGGTTGGAAATGAAGTAGGTAAGTGATAAGTGAAAAAAGTTGAAAGGTCGGATCTTTCATGGAACGCCGTTCAGCTCTAGTGCGAGCCAACGGATATCCTACACGACTGGAGGGTCGCCACTGCCTCATACGCGAAATGTATCATTGTCAGGGTGTCTTAGACAAGTAGAAGTAGTAAATCTCCGAAAAATGCTATCGTAGTTAAAGTGTGTTCTGTACCCTACCGGAAGACCAATTACGGCGAGCCCCTTGCCCAGCAGATGGTTGTACAAAGCCATCCGTGCGGGGGCCTGTCTTCCTACATGAAGAGTGAATTCCGCTCAACTGAATTGCAGGATTCAGGCTATCCTCTTGGAGCTTAACTCCGTCATCTATCTCTACCGCAAGAGAAGGGGTCTATCCCACTGCAGGGAAAGTACTTATCTACCCGCGCGAGGGTAGAAGCCCATTACTGTAGGCTTTCGATACCTTTCGATAATCCTTTTCAATGAGCCTACCGTAGTGCACCGCTGGTCTCGGTGGCTACCGGCGTAGGGCTCTTCACTAACACATCGCGGAATGCATTAGCCAAGTCACAGGCTAAGTGACCAAGCTTAAACCTGTTCACTTGTGTTACACAACAAAGACGTGGCGGGGTGAGACCAATGCCGGCTCTTGTAAGCGGACACTGACTATCTACACGAAGGAAATGACTTAGAAATTGGCTCATAGGCAAAAATTTGATGGATGTGGTACTACAGCAATTCCTCAGAGTGTGATATCCAAAGAGAACAAATGGATTAATCAAATGACTCATGGTATGTGTTTGTGTGTGGGTTGTATGTGTAGTGTGATGAGGGAGGGAATGTGTGAAAAATCCAAGTAAGTCTGTCATGCTGATGGTCTGGTCGGGGGGATAGAGAATGTAATGTTGTAGACTACAGACACTCAATTGAGCACTCTCAAACCAGGTAATTGAGGCTGTACCAGGCGATCTAGCGAAAGTTAACGAATCGGAACGTACCCGTAGTGGTTCGATAGCAAATTTGAGGATAAACTAGCTCTTTAGACCAAATGACCTAGGTCAATGATTGCGAGGGTTGGAAAAGAGATTCATTCCTCACAACTTGCAGTTAATCAACAAAAGTTGAGTGGATACGAATGAATTGTTCGTCGCTGCGATCCAAAACTCGGGGTCTATTGAGCAAAAGGTGCTCATAGAACTACGAAGGGCAGATCAATTACGGACCATATTGCATGTTGAGCGTTATGGGCAAGCCCTTGCAATAAGGAAGTAATGCAATAAGTATGAAATGTAAGATTTGCAAAGTGAAATGCAATGAATGAGTGACCTTTCTGAACGAATGAATGAAATGCAATCCGAATGGAGAGTAGAATACGTCACTAGTCAAACGCTTGCCTTGACGGCCATGCAATGAAGGATGAGATGCATGGTAGAGTGAAATGAGGACAAATCACTTCCTAGCTCAAATGCAATTGTGCTCAAATGAAACGGCTTGACAAATTCAGGCTTCCGGAAAGGGTCTCAGCACACGTATGAGTGGCGGACCGTGACCAAAAGTCATGCAGTCTATGCAGAGTCTCGGCAACCCATGAGGGGGCACGGACCGTGCTCAGAACTACATTGAACTGTGTCAGGTAGTTCAGTAAAGAAATGAAAATCAGTTAAATGGCATTGCATGCTAACATTCCGGCCTGCACCTACTGGAATGGTTACCTCTATTACAGTACCAGCGCCTTGCGGCACTTCTCCTCACCACCCTGCCCTACAGGGGGAGGACCGGAGACATTAAGTTGCATATGCAACCGTTAGCATTAGGGTAATACCATCAATGCACCTCCTACACTAGCTAGTTAGCTAGCTAGCTAGCTAGAGTAAGTAAGTAAGAGTAAGTAAGTTTTGCAAGCTTCTTCCGCGACCAGTTACCACCACTAACCTCTCTCATCGGAGGATGGTCACAAGGACCCCGAGAGAGGTCAATGCCAATGATTTGGTCGAATGCGGTCTTTTAATGTTTCACTTGGGTGCTCCTGCATCGAGTCTTCTTTTCCGCCTTCCGCTCACACCCGTCTTTCGCCTCCCTACTCCCTGGTGGCAACAAGCCCCACGCCTTCTTTGTCCCCATGACAACGGGCCAGCCGAACTGAGCCACTCAGCCTGGGGAGTCGAAGGGAAAGGCTTGGACGGTGAATGTGGCGGATGCAAACGGTCTGTTAATGGTTGTGGCCAAAGTTTGTTTCATGGCCGAAAAAGACAATAAAATGTTTCACTATTTTTTGCGTGTCTGAAGTAATTCTAAGGTATCTACCTTTCTACCTAGGCTAAGCCTAGTCAGAATGAATCAAAACTGATGCAAGCAATCACAAACTGCAATATCATACAATGATTCAAGGTTAGAAGACCACAGAAATCGCGAATGGTTTTGCAAAGCAATGACCGAAAACCATGTTTTTCCTTATTGAAAGAAATGTGAAAGAATTCAAAGCTTTTGGACTCCCAAGAGGGTCAACAGTGACTGGGGTGGGGATTTATAGTCACGGACCGTCCCTTTAGTCCCTTCCCTTGACATAGGGTCTCTTGAAGGACCGTAAGCAACGAGAAGATAAGCCTTGAAAATGCACCACAAGAAGTATGCAACCTGTAGCAAACAAAAGCAACACAATGAATGGCTCTAGGCCTCAAAGAGCCTCAAGAGAGCCTCTGGAAGCTCGCTCGCAGCTCTTCTGCAGCACGTCGTCGTCGTAGAAGTCGTCGTCGTCGTCGCTGAAGCCCTGGGAAGTCGCCTTGTGTTGTAGAAGTTCACCACATATTTGAAACTTCTTGTTAACTTAAAATCCTTCACAATCTTCACCAAACTCAATGAAAGAAACCCACTGGACGGCTTTTCGAACTCTTCTGAAGCCTCTGGCGTCGTCGTACTTGCGTAAAGGTCGCTTCACGCTACGCTCTTGGAGTCTTCGAATTTATTTGAAGGTTCTTTGGCCATAGGAGGAAGTATACCTTCAAGACTTGAAAGTTTCTTGAAATTTTTGATAAATTCAAGCAAGGAACTCACTTTACTTGAACAGCGTACGCTGGCCCAGCTGCTGCTCGTCGTCCTCGTCGTCGTCGACCTGCTGGAACTTCAGATTACTGGACTGTCATATGCTTCTGCTTGGGTGCATATAGAAAACCCATTTTCCTTGTCTTGCACTTAATAATCAAATTGTTTCCAATGTTCTCCATTACAATTGATCTTGTTGGCAAGTACAGGACACAGGCAACAGCAAGAAGACGAAGTCGTGAACGAACATTGAGCTGGACCAACTGGCTGGTCCAGTAATACGGGTTCACATGCCTAAATAACAAGAAAATTGATATAACAATAAATTCTCATTAAAAAGGCAATAAAACCTATATTTTATCAACTTTCTGAGTAGTCTATCTTATCACAGGCCTTGTCAACATTACGTAAATTGCTGTCGGCGGCAAAAGACGGCGACAGTCGCGACAGGCCATCTGAAGCTTCGAAACAGCTTCAAAATAGCTTCTAATACATTAGAACCTTCTAAAATAGCATAAAACATGATTAAATCACATTATAAGCATATGGGATGTGATTATTCATGTATGGCTACTAATGTATCCTAGATCTCCGCTCTCTGTAGTGTACCTAAGAGCAGTAGAGTCTAGCAGTAAGCTATAGGCTTGGAATGTAAGCCAAATATGAGCAAATATCCTAGTGTTCTAGGATCTTGAAGCTTCGAGAGGTCTAGTATAGATCCTTCAGAAAGCTTCTGACAGGCCCCAATGCCCTCACTTATTACAGGTGGCGGAAGGGTGTCCCCGGGGGGGGTGCCTTCCACCGTTGTGAGGGGCGCCTGGTGTCAGGCGCTGTCCCTCCCTCGGCCGCCCGTCCTCTGGAGCGGGCAGCCAGGGTTCCGTGACCCGTATGTCCCGGGTGCGGTCGATGCGGGCGTGTGGACCCAGCACCGGCCCCACAGCGTGCGCACTTGCGGGCCGGCGTTGCTCGCTGTGGGGGTGGCGGAGGGACGTCCCCGGGGGGGGTGCCTTCCACCGTGTTGTGAGGGGCGCCTGGTGTCAGGCGCTGTCCCTCCCCCGACCGCCCGTCCTCTGGAGCGGGCAGCCAGGGTTCCGCGACCCGTGTGTCCCGGGTGCGGTAGATGCTGGCGTGTGGACCCAGCACCGGCCCCACAGCGTGCGCCCTTGCGGGCCGGCGTTGCTCGTTGTGGGGATGGCGGAAGGGCGTCCCCGGAGGGGGGTGCCTTCCACCGTTGTGAGGGGCGCCTGGTGTCAGGCGCTGTCCCTCCCCCGGCCGCCCGTCCTCTGGAGCGGGCAGCCAGGGTTCCGCGACCCGTGTGTCCCGGGTGCGGTCGATGCGGGCGTGTGGACCCAGCACCGGCCCCACAGCGTGCGCCCTTGCGGGCCGGCGTTGCTCGCTGTGGGGGTGGCGGAAGGGCGTCCCCGGGGGGGGTGCCTTCCACCGTTGTGAGGGGCGCCTGGTGTCAGGCGCTGTCCCTCCCCCGGCCGCCCGTCCTCTGGAACGGGCAGCCAGAGTTCCGCGACCCGTGTGTCCCGGGTGCGGTCGATGCGGGCGTGTGGACCCAGCACCGGCCCCACAGCGTGCGCCCTTGCGGGCCGGCGTTGCTCGCTGTGGGGCCGGCGGAAGGGCGTCCCCGGGGGGGGTGCTTTCCACCGTTGTGAGGGGCGCCTGTTGTCAGGCGCTGTCCCTCCCCCGGCCGCCCGTCCTCTGGAGCGGGCAGCCAGGGTTCCGCGACCCGTGTGTCCCGGGTGCGGTAGATGCGGGCGTGTGGACCCAGCACCTGCCACACAGCGTGCGCCCTTGCGGGCTGGCGTTGCTCGTTGTGGGGGTGGCGGAGGGACGTCCCCGGGGGGGGTGCCTTCCACCGTGTTGTGAGGGGCGCCTGGTGTCAGGCGCTGTCCCCCCCCCGACCGCCCGTCCTCTGGAGCGGGCAGCCAGGGTTCCGCGACCCGTGTGTCCCGGGTGCGGTAGATGCGGGCGTGTGGACCCAGCACCGGCCCCACAGCGTGCGCCCTTGCGGGCCGGCGTTGCTCGTTGTGGGGGTGGCGGAGGGACGTCCCCGGGGGGGTGCCTTCCACCGTGTTGTGAGGGGCGCCTGGTGTCAGGCGCTGTCCCTCCCCCGACCGCCCGTCCTCTGGAGCGGGCAGCCAGGGTTCCGCGACCCCTGTGTCCCGGGTGCGGTAGATGCGGGCGTGTGGACCCAGCACCGGCCCCACAGCGTGCGCCCTTGCGGGCCGGCGTTGCTCGCTGTGTTGCTGGCGGAAGGGCGTCCCCGGGGGGGGCGCCTTCCACCGTTGTGAGGGGCGCCTGGTGTCAGGCGCTGTCCCTCCCCCCGCTGCCCGTCCTCTGGAGCGGGTAGCCAGGGTTCCGCGACCCGTGTGTCCCGGGTGCGGTCGATGCGGGCGTGTGGATCCAGCCCCGGCCCCACAGCGTGCGCCCTTGCGGGCCGGCGTTGCTCGCTGTGGGGGTGGCGGAAGGGTGTCCCCGGGGGGGGGTGCCTTCCACCGTTGTGAGGGGCGCCCGTGTCACGCGCTGTCCCTCCCCCGGCCGCCCATCCTCTGGAGCGGGCAGCCAGGGTTCCGCGAACCGCGTGTCCCGGGCGCGGTCGGTGCGGGCCTGGAGACCCAGCACCGGCCCCACAGCGTGCGCCCTTGCGGGCCGGCGTTGCTCGCTGTGGGGGTGGCGGAAGGGCGTCCCTGGGGGGGGTGCCTTCCACCATTGTGAGGGGCGCCTGGGGTCAGGCGCTGTCCCCCTCCCGACTGCCCGCCCACTGCTGGGCGGGTTGCCGGGGTTTGTTGGGTGTGTGCGGTGTGTGTGGTGTCTGTGCCGTGCGTGTCGTGGTGCGTGGTGCCGCTCTTCCCTTGGTCCTCCGGTGCTCCCCTCTCCGGTGTCTCGGTGCGGTGTTGTGCCCGCCGTGTGCCCGTCGTGTCCCCTCCCCTGTGCGCGCCCCTTGCTCGTCCGCTGGTTACCCCTTGTCCCTTTCGCGGCTTCGTTGCTCTTTACCCTTTCCTCTACCCTTCTCCCGGACATGCACTTTTTCCCTGCCTCCGCTTTGTTGTGTGTCTCTGTCTTTTTTCTTGTCGGCCCGGGCTTCCTCCTTTGAACCTGCGTAGAGAGAGGAGAGGGCGTAAACGGGCGTGCGGCGGCGGCGATTTTGTCGCGACACAGCACCTCGAGCTGGCTGGTACGTCATGCAACATGCGTGTGCGACCGGCGTGTGCGTAGGTTTATTGTCCCACTTGCTCCCGTCTTGACTCCACACCCCTTTGGCCGCTGCCTTTGCTCGTTGCCCGTTCCGGGCGCGCGGCGTGGCATGCAACATACCTGTTTCTTTCCCCACTACCTTAACGTGTCCTAGTCCTCCCGCCTTGCCGGGCGTTCGCTAATGTGAGACGACGGCACGACGCAACACTTGCCTAAGCGTCTAAGACAACCCTACTTTAACGCCCGGACGACGCAAACACGAGCATACACTTCTCCTTGGGACCTGTGAGGGGAAGAGAACGTGGGTGCATGCACGTGTGTTTGTCGGGACCCGGCACACGACGGCGCTATGCTATTTGTGTGTATGCTCCCCGTGTCTCCCTCCCTGGCTTTTTGTGTGTTCTATTCATCGCAACAAAAAGGGTGGTTGTGCTGTAAGAGCAGTTGTCACGGTTGCCCCGCATTGCACCGCAGGGCAGGACCGTTAGCCCCCCGTGACAACCACTCCCTGGCCGAAGGCCATTTCTTTTTTCCCCGTCTCGGTTGGTGGCGCGGGCCGGGCGGTTGGCGACGTGGCACGACATGGTAACATACTTGCGTTCTTGGTGGCGGTGTGTGGCTAGCCTACTATTTGTTTGCATGCGGCGGCATACCTTTTGTCCCCTTTCGCTCCCTTTTGCCTCCTACATAAGCGGGCGTGCGGGTGGGCGGTGGGCAAGTCTCGGTTACGCCTCGTGGTCACCTTTTACTTTTGTTGGCGTGGTTGCCGTTCTCGTCTCGTGTTCGTCGCGTTGCGTAGCGTGGCATGCAACATACTTGGACCCGACTTGCCACGTGTGTATGTTTAGTTTTTGTTTGTGTTTTTTTTTTTTTTTTTGTGTTGTGCTTCACCTCGGTGGCGCGTGGCCTCCTTCGCGCGTTCTTCTCTCCTTTGTCGGTTTTTTGTTCCCCCTTGTTTGTCCCTTCACACCATTTTGTTCGTCCGTGGCGGTGATGACCTTGCGGCGTTCCGGGCACGCACTTACGGGCATACCTTTCTTTCCCTATGTGAGCAGGGGTGAGCATAGGCATTCATTCGGTGCCACCTCTTGTTGGTTTTCCTTGCCGGTGCGGTTTTCGTTGCGCTTTTCGTGGCGGCGCACTTTGGCGTTGCTTGACACGTTGTATTGCGTTTGTTACGGCACTATGCATACAATATATGGCATATAACATACTTGCTTTTCGGCGGCCGGTGGCGTTGTTGTTGCTTGTGTGTATTATTCATGCATGACATGCAACATACTTGTGTACTTGTGCGGCTTCTTTTTTCTTTTGTTGTGATCCCCTTCGCGTGTTACGGCGTCGTCGTATTCCCTACGTGAGCGGGCTTGCATTGCTTGGTCGTGTACTTGTGGTATATCTCCACCGTGGTGCGGTTCGTTACATACTTGTTCTCTCTTTGTCTACCTCTTACCGCGTTGTGCTTGTTTCGTTGGTTTCTAGCGTTGCGCGGCATATAACATACTTGCTTGTCGGCGGCCGGTGGCGTCGTTGTTGTCTATGTGTGGTTTGTTTTGGGGCGCGCACAAGTCCCTAGCGCCTAGGGCACGCACTTTGCTAGGTGGTTTGGGGCCGCACTCTTGGTCCTGCTTTGCTTTCACGTGAGAAAAGCTGAACACCTTGCGAGATGCAAACACACAAAACCCTTTGATCTTCCAAGCCTTGCTGCCACCCAATGGCAAATGCAGCGCACCAAATCCACAGGAGGTCTAACCTGTATCGAGGGCTTCTTTCAGTGAATCCATCATAGGCTGAGACCTTCCAATTTTCAGCTTCCACGATGCTGAGCGCCATAGGCCAGTAGCCGTAGGCCCTCAACGAGGGCGCTCTTGCCACGATGCTAAGCGCCGCCGGTGTATTCCACGACCTTTGGCCCTCAACAAGGGCATTGCTTGCGTCCACGATGCCCTGGCATGCTGCCCCAGGACGAGGGATGCGGCGTTCAGGCCAGTGTCGGCCTACAAATAATTCTGAGAACCTTGGACGGTCCATATGACACAAACCTGAACGTCAACGACAAACAGATTCCGTAACAAACAGAGTTAACATACATGACGCAAATCGCATATATTATGCTACAGAATTTAACTATATAAAAAATAAATGCCAAATAAAAACACGTAACGGCAGCTATTGGCTGCCTTCAGTCACTCTCCTGATGCAATATTGCGTCATTTGCGTGAACTTCGCCCTATGCGCCAGAAGCCTTCGCGACGCTAAGCTCTGCCACAAAAATGCGAACGCGGGGATCGTTACCGATTCCGCTTCACGCCCCTCCTAAGAGCTTAGCCAGGTTGTCGGCCGCGAAGACAGGCTTCTCCAGCGTTACTTCGCGACTCTCGCTGAGACCTCGAAGGTTGAACGAAGGCCTGCATCGACGTTGTCCCCTCCGACGCATCATGGCCTCCGTGCAGCACAGATGCTGACCTTGTGCACCTTTCTTCACCGCGCGCTGTAACTGTGGACCATGGTCGGGAGCACCCATACTGTGTACACGCTGGCACGGAACGTGTACCCCTCGAAGGATTCGGGAATCTTCGGTTTTGTTGTCCACTCCACACGCGGCTGCTTGCAACATATGATCGAACGCGTCTAAGGCGGCTAGACGCTCCTTCAGAATTATTTTGAAGCGGTACCGTGGAGCCTCGCGGAGCGTGAGGCCTTCGACCCTTGAGACTCACGGGACACTGCGCTGAACTTGTTTCTTTGATCTCTGCTTTGCACTGATTTTCCCTTTCTTTGACCACTGTTTTGTCTGCCATTTTGCTATCACAGCTTGTCTTGGCCTTGCTTTGCTTTGACGTGAGAAAAACAAGATGCTGATCCCTTGGTATTTCTGCATACTTTGCCGCCGCACTCTTGGTCCTGCTTTGCTTTCACGTGAGAAAAGCTGAACACCTTGCGAGATGCAAACACACAAAACCCTTTGATCGTCCAAGCCTTGCTGCCACCCAATGGCAAATGCAGCGCACCAAATCCACAGGAGGTCTAACCTGTATCGAGGGTTTCTTTCAGTGAATCCATCATAGGCTGAGACCTTCCAATTTTCAGCTTCCACGATGCTGAGCGCCATAGGCGAGTAGCCGTAGGCCCTCAACGAGGGCGCTCTTGCCACGATGCTAAGCGCCGCCGGTGTATTCCACGACCTTTGGCCCTCAACAAGGGCATTCCTTGCGTCCACGATGCCCTGGCATGCTGCCCCAGGACGAGGGATGCGGCGTTCAGGCCAGTGTCGGCCTACAAATAATTCTGAGAACCTTGGACATCCCAAGAAAGATGTCCTTGAATCATGCCCTAGATATTTTGATGTATTTCTGCAGGTTTTGTAGTTGAAAACCCAAACCAAAGCAGCAAGTAGAGCAAGGACAGGATGTGGATCGAATCAATGATTGGTTTTGGAATCCAGTGTAACACAGAAGGGCTGCAGATAGACAAAGCAGGTTTATACACATAGATTCAATCACAAATGGATAATACAAAAGATTTTATATAAAAATTGGTCTGACTCTTGCCTCAGAGGTTGCATTAGGCACTTCATGTGCACTCTTTTGGGTGAAATGGTGCTGGTTAGGAATGTGGGGCATAGATGTCAGGACCACACAGAAAATGACTTGGCCAAGCAACTGAATTCAGAAACAGTTACAAAGTAAGACCACAATAAGTGGTAGAAACAATTGAGTATAGGGGTCTTGGGGTGGGAGACCACTAGGCTTAACCTCCAAGGCCTAAAGCATGAAATGCCTGATTTGTTTCGGTATATCTTTCATGAAGGAAGGTACCTCCGCTCAGTTGAGTGGTAGGGGTGAACTTCATGGGGGGGCTAGCGTCACAACCCTAGTTACATTGAGAATGTGTACTTTAGGCAACAAAAGAGAGATAAAAACACTTAAGTTTGTCTTAGCATCAACAAAAGGGTTTTAAGGGGGGCTTGGCCTGGATCAAGCCCTCCAAGAAAGACATGGCAGTGACTTTTTCTTACTCCCCCCTGGAGTACTAGTTAGCTAAGCTAGTAGGAACAAGGAAAAAGGCTCAAATATTCCCAAAATTACCTCAGAAAATGCAATAAACTTACCAAAAACATCCTCATCACTTCATAGAAGCCTATCACACTGTAGGTACCCTTGAAAAACAGTGTAATGTACCGTGAATGATGTCCCTTCGAAGGGGCATTCCTCAAAAGTCGCCGGCGTGCGACGAAAACTTTTGGAAAAAGTTTGGGGGTAGTCGGGTTTGAACCCAGGACTCCCTCCCTAGAGCACATATGCTTGCCCACTAGGGTACAGTCGAACGCTCTAATGCGGACGGCCATCGCTGTATAAAAAGCGTTTTAGTATACGTCCTGACCAAGGGCCAGGGCGGAGCAATACTCCCAATGGAGGACACAAACCTCCAGCAGCTGGAAAAAATAGAAAATGTAACCAGCAGGGAGTGATTCCTGCGGTTTAGCGGAAGGGGTTGTGATTTAGCAAGTGAAATCGTTAAAAATCGACGAAACCACGCGGGAAGTCGTCATTTTTACACATAACTCAAAGTCGCAGACAAGCGCAAAGGAAGCGGACTCCAAGAAAAGGGGTGCGCAAGCGTAAACGGCTTTTGGAAAAGAAGGTATGAGCCGTAGTTTTTAAAGTTCTAAAAGAAATTTTTGCACAGTTGCATCAAAATTTTTATAAACTTCAGAGTCAAGTATTCAAATTCAGCCCCCACCACAGAGCAGGTCAACAACCCATCTCTCAGGTATGTCAGTGTCACCTCACACTCACGCATTGCGTTAGTGTTGGTTGTTTCATTAAAACGTTAGGGTTGTCAACGCTGTCCTCGTTGGGGGGTCGGGTGTACTTCTCTCGTGCTCTGCACAGGTAAAAACAGGAATGAAAGGTATGCGATGCGAATGGAGCGCGCAGCGCGCACGTAGGGTTAGAATATGCGCTGTGCTCGCGATGCATGTGCCTAATCGAGGCATTCACACGCTGTGACGCTTTCCCTGACCCCAAATTCACCCTTGTTTTCTTCTTCACAGGTAAGTAAAGAAAGCTTTTGTTCGTGTGTGGCCGTGGCGTTAAAGTAGGGTTGCTTAAAACGCTTAGGCTTGTTTTGTGTTCGTTTGAATTCGGCATTCACACGCTGCATGGTGAGTAAGGTAGGTTAGCCCAGGAGGAGCTCACCTCCTGGTTGAGTCAGTGGTTCAGCCTCCCTTCCCTGCGTCCACATGATGCATTAAAGGGTAGGCCACGCGAATTGCGCACGGTAAACCTTGTTTAGGTTACCCAGAGGCTCCTCGGTACGTTCTTTAAGAGAACCTGAGGAGTCTCTTAAAGCTTGCTTGCTTGACAGGGGAGCTGATCCGTCAGCGTGTTTGCGGACAGTGTATTATAGGTCACACTGAGAAGGGTATAATACCTGGAGTGTGGCTTGGTTCCTCCGGCGCAAACACCCCTTCATTTGCCTCTGTTGTACAGGTGGGAGAGGTTAAGGGTGATTGGTGCACGCAGCAGCTGCCTTCGGCGGCTATCCATTTTTCTGCCCCAGCAAAACAGGGGCGCTGATCACAAATCATATCACTGTGCCTCAGCCAGTATTGGCGAGGGCAGTTCGTCTTCAACGACATCTGCGCTGTGCACGCAACGCGAGCACCCCTTCCCTCCAAGCCCTAGCAGGGGAAACTCGTTGTGGCGTCCCCTGTTAGGCCACAGCTGCTTAGGAGCGCTGTGTTCTCTTGTCTTCTTCACAGGAGGGCCATTAGGGCCTGAGACTTCCTCGACAGCAGGCCCAAGTAGCGTGTGTAGGGGTTAGGGTCAGCAGGCCTGGCAGGAGTGGAGTGCAAGTGATGAGTGCTCACCCTGCCTTCGAAGGCCGGTGCTGGCGTTAGTGAGTGTAGTGTAGTGGTGTCTCCTGTCCCGCGTGCTTTTCCTCGTGGGCAGGGGAGTGCGTTAGCTTTTGGCCTGTAGCAAAAATGGGCGTTTTGTATGCCCTTAGCACACTTGGCCACCCCTCCCCTCTAGTAGGTAGGGCTTTTGCCGTATACCCCAAGGATAGGCGCCAGCACAGAAATTGGGCGCCATAGGAGTGGTAATAGTACCTGATTAGGACCTTCGGTCCGACGTCAGCGAAGCCCGGTCTCCGGGAGCCACGCTGGGGAGAGAAGTGAGACACATACAGACATACGTAGCACACTTAGGGGTATGGTAAACCCTGTAAGGAAGGGTAGAACCCCATGGGTCTGGACCAGTCAGGGGTCCTAACTGTGGGCTCGCTTGTCCCCAAGGAGGGAAGACACACCTTGCCTCATAACACCTTGCTTGTCATTCCCCCCTGGTGTAGTAAGCCACCGTTCTTCGTTGGCTCTCCAAGGTCATTACATTAGGGCAGTACCCATGCAACACATGGTCAACAAGGCACACACTCGCTGGGTGGCCGCAATCATGATAAGCGGCCACCTGGCTCACGCTGGAAACCATAGGCATGGGTCTGCAGGGCACAGACTGACACAGGGAGATGAGTTTTGCTTCTTACGCTGGGACATAGTCTCAGCACGGGTTAGGAGCTGCCCCTCAATGTTCTCAACGAGGTAATTTTGGAAGATGGGGTTGATACTCCCATCTGGTAGTATGAAGGCTGACATAGGTTCCCAGGTCGCCTCAGACAACCCATAGCCATCCCACAGGGTAAGGAATTTCCAGCCCTGTTTATACTCGTGGCGAGCAATACCTGCAACCACGTAGTAACCATCGACTGCCATCTCATCGGCAGTCATCTCTTCGAGTTCGTCTGCCTCCTCTGGACTGGCAGCGTTCTCTAGGTCTATACGTTCAATCTCACTGTTGCTGAGGCGCCACTCATCCCAAGACAAGTCGTCAGGGGAGTGATAGTGCCTCAACTGCTTAGGTGCACACAGCAGTTCACCACCTAGACGTGGACTGCACCTGACATGGATCCTGGATCAATCTATCCTGAAGATACGATAGGGTCCAAAGTAAGGGTCCTGTAGGCAGTTACGTGGCCAGGAGGGTAGGTGTGAATGGTGTACCAAAACAAGGTCACCAACCTTGAAGCTGGCAGGTCGCCGTAGGCGGTTCCGTCGGCTCTGTTCACGGTCACAAATGTGCCTCAGGTTACTACCAGCCTGGTAAGCCAGAGACTGCTTGTGTTCCAGCCAATCTCCCACAGGGCTCTTGAAGTCCTCAGGAAAGGGGGTTTTGAAGAACCAAGCAGGTCGTCCTCCACGGAACAGCTCGTGGGGGGTGAAACCCGTAGAAGAGCTCCGCTGTGAGTTCATGGACAGCACTGCCCAGGGCACTAGGCGTACCCAGTCCTTGGTACGCTCCTGTTTCATCAGGATTCTTAAGTTTTGCTCCACCACACGGTTCTGTCTCTCACAGAGAGGGTTAGACGTGTGGGTATAGGGCACACCTGTGGTTACCTCCACGTTGAGGGCATTTAGCACTCGTTTGTACCACCCAGTGTCACTGCGGATGCGTACATCTTCATCAGAGTGCACCTGCTTAGGCGCTCCATAGGGTTCGAACCATTGTTCGACCAACATTTTCACAGTCTGCACACCTGTGATTTTCTTATTGCAAGGGAACACACGGGTGAAGCGAGATAGACCACAGGTGACCACGAGGCAACTATCATAGCCGCCAAAGCGTGGTAGGCCGTGGATGAAATCCACGTAGAGAAGAGAGTTAGCACAATAGGGTACGGGTAAGCTGGAGATCAGGCCCCTATCCCTACTGTCGCTCTGCTTGCTGGCATGATAGCCACAAGCATCCACAATGGTCTGCATACGCGACCTCAGTTCAGTCAGGGTTAGACTAGAGTAGAAACACTCACGGAAGAAGTCCACTGAGCGATTAGCGCCAGTGTGACCAGAACTGAGATGGGACCACTGTAGGCACCCATCCAGTCGTGCCTCAGGCACAACAATTCGGTCCTCGTAGAAGAGGTACTGATTGTTTTTCTACCACTGGTGCCCGTCAATGACACGGGGTTCGAGACCAGTGCTGAGGGTTTGGAGAATTTCTTCATACTCTGACTGATAGTCGGTTAGACTCCAACCCTCCAGGATTCCAGCAGTGCGCATGGACAGGTCAAGCTGGACATCCATACGCTGGAAAGCCTCTTTGGCGAGCGCCTCAGAGCTCTCACCAATAAGGGCATCGAAGTTGTTGCGCGATATATAGTCAGACAGTTCATTCTTAATCCCGGGGATGTGATGCACTGTCAGCCTGAACTGCCTCAGGTAAGTCCACCACCGTTTTAGCTTTGCTTTTTCTGGTGGTGGGCCCTTCTGAAAAGACTTCACAGGCTCCTGGTCACACAGCCAGACAATAGGGTTAGTTCCCAGAAGTCGGGATTGTGACGATAGCACCAACATACCGGCCAGGAGTTCCTGGTCATAGGTGCTGTAGTTGGAACGCGCTTGGTTCCATTTCCAATTCCAGTGTCCCAGTGGCACCAGTCGCCACTCACTGGTAGGATAGTCATGTTTCAACGAACCATCACGGTTCAGTCCAGTAGTACGATAATGGCAGTGGGTTAGTTCAGCGGGGTTAAGCTCCTGCCATTGGTAGATCGTACCACCCCCCCCTACATCACTGGCATCAGTGATCAGGACTATCTCGCCCTCAGGGCGGGGCACTCCCAGGCAGTTGGAGGAGGCAATCTTCTTCTTCAACTCCTGGAAACACTCTTCCTCTCTGGAGGTCCACCTCCAGGGAGTAGTTTTCTTGATCAGGTCAGTGAGGGGTGCAGAGGAGTAAGTAAAATTGTGGATGTGACGCCGATAGAAATTACAGGCGCCCACAAAACTCCTCACATCGTGTAGACCCTTTTTAGGGTCATTGCGAATCTGCATGTCCTGTAGGGGCTGCATCTTAGACGCGGCTGGTTTCCACCAGCCATACCCCACGTCGAAACCCAAATACTCCATCTCCTCTTTCATAAACTCCCATTTTTCGAGTTTGATTCGGAGATGGTTTTCTTGACAGACAATGAAAAATTCACGGAGGAGAAGGACGTGGTCCTGTTTGGTATTAGTACCCAGACTCACGTCGTCGATGTGAGCCTCCATTTCTGCACCCCGAGAAATCAACTCTTGTACTAGAGGCCTGCGCCTCAGTATGTACAAAATTTTGTTCATAAGCTCCTGGAAGAGCGCTGGGGCATTAGCCACCCAGAAAGGCATAACCTTCCACTTGAAAACACGACCCTTAGGGGTTATAAAGGCCAACAGCTCCTGAGCTGCGGCGGTTAGGTCCACCTGCCAGAAACCAGAGCGTTTGTCCATTTTGGTCTTATACCTGCATTTGGCAATACGCTCCAGGGTGTTTTCCATGTTAGGAATACTCCCTGAGTGGTTCTGGGCTTTCTTGTTGACCTCACCATAGTCTACAACAAGACGTAGGGCAGTCGACCCTGGTTTAGCAACAAGGAAACAGGGACTGCAGTGATGGGGATAGTCCCCGTGTTTATACTCTTCAACGAGGCCAGCATCAATGCATTCTTGGATCTGGCGCTCGATTTCTTCAACCTGTTCCTGTGGAGCGGGATAGGGACGACGCCTCACTCGCGTCTTTTCAAATTCTGGTTTCAATTTCAGGTCCATCTGGACCAGTTTTTTACAAGAAAGGGGAGGCGGCAAGGCGCCGAACACCTCCTCATAGGTTATCAGCAGTTTCTTCAGGCGGGGGTCAAGGTTAAGACTCTCGAGTTTCTGAAAGAAATCCTCCTCAGCATGGAGGTTGCTTTTTCGATGTTCTTTCTTTTTCTGCCGATCAGCAGTTTCGGCAGGCACAGTACCATCGTCCCACTCAGGGGGACATTGCTGCCCATAGTGTAGAGAATACACTAGAGGTATCTCAGGATCAGGCAGCGTATAGGACTCATCGTCTTCCTCAGACCAGATGGAGTATTTCCAGGTCTGTCTGAGGTATTGCAGCCGCTCTTGGCGCTCAATACCTTCGGCCTTCAGGTACAACAGCCGCCGGAGTTCTTGAGTGTCATGCTCAGACAATGGCATGTTATTAGCAGCAGGCCGCGCCGGAGCATCAGCACTCCGGGCCACGGGTTCACCTGTCCGCACAGGCTGCATGTGTAGCACTGGCTTCCCAACAGGGGAGGCGGGTTCAGAGGTTGACTCTAGATCTACCTCCTCTAGCAACAGCTGGGCTAGGAAAGGACTATGTTTTAGGTCAACACAGCTGGGATCAACAGAGGGAATAGTGCTGGCGATCTCAGACAGTTGGTCGTCAGCATCCTCTTTTACAGCTGCAGGTTCCAGACAGTCATCAGGAGACTCACACCCTGTAAGTGTGGCAGATAGGTGCTCAGGAGATCGATTTTTGAGATCATAAAGGGTCAAGCCACGATTTTCGGCCATGACCTCTTTTAGTAGCACCTGGTCTAGGTCACACAGGGGTACAGGATTGAGAGATCCATCTACAATGGACAGGAAACTGGCCCACTCAGGGGCCTGCATAGCTGTGTCTGAGTCCTCAGGCACATAGATGGGGCCGTCGGGGAGTTGCACTCTTCCCACGGTCATTCGATCTAGCATACGGCGCCAGTAAGCATGTTCACCAGAGCAACCCCAGTCAGGGGTGCACATAACAACCCTTCCTCCCTCATAAGCAATTTTAGTTAGAACCTTCGCGAGCAGGGAGAAGGGAGGGTTAGCATACGCTAGGCCCAGTGCTTTCCAGAAGAAACGGAAAGCATTGTTCATTTGTTTCGAGCAGTACAACTGCATGATGTGCTGTTGTTGGCTCGCAAACAATTCCACCTGGATCTCATCCAGGTTTACCTGAAGGGCCGCCAGTCCATTTTCAAGAACGTGACGGGCCAGTTGGTAGTTTTCAGTACGATAGTTCGTCTTGGCTGCGTAGCGCAGTCCAGACTCTTTTCGTCCTGACAGCTCCAAAGGAACGGAGAATAGCCCACTGCCAAAGTCGCAGTGCAAAGAATAGGGACGCTGTAGGGACAGCATTTTTACCTGGGGGTTTCTTCGGAGAAAGTCGGTGCCAATGACGATGTCAAAGGCGTCAGTGTCCAACACTCTGCAGTGTCCGGTCACGGTTTCGTCGCCCAGACATATGGTCACATCGACCCCCCCCAAGGGATGGATGGTACGCCCATCCCCTACTCTTATGGCCACGGTCTTAGTTTTCCTGAAAGTCTTAAGCAGGCGCCGGGCCACTATGGAAAGTGTTGCACCGGTATCAAGCACCGCTCGAAAAACCTGATCCCCGATTTTCACGAGGATCCAGAAAACCAAGTCCTCCTCTTCGGAGCCGCCCCCCTATTCCTCATCAGGGAACTTCACATCCACCCCTGCAGCCATGAGGGACTTGGCCATCCAGGCCAAGCGCCTCTTCTTGGAATTCTTCCCCTCAGGGGTAGCGTTATCCCCTTGGGGGCGTTTCTTAGGGTCACCTGCGGCAGGAGCGGGTGTTGCAGCAGGAGTGGGTGTTGCAACGGGCGCTGATGAGCGCCTCTGGGGGTTAGGGGGTCCAGTTTTGCCACCCCCCTTGCCACCTCCTTTACCACCTTTATCCCCGTTCAGGGGATTTCTGGCGGGCGTCTGGGTTTTCTGGCGCTCCGCCTCCTGACGCTTGAGTTTTTCACTCTCGCGTTTCTTGATGTGGCATTCGTCCTCGTAGTGACGACGTTTGCCACAGTAACCACAGGTGATGGTACACCTGAAATGGTCCTGATGGGTCACAGTTTTCCCATCTTTGGTATGCTGCTGACGTTTCATCTGCAGCATACAGCCACTGCGGAGATCGCAGTCAGAGGCATTACAAGGTCCCCCCTTGTCATTGACAGGTCGGCAGTAGAACAGGGGGGGTGTACCTGCATCAGGTTGAACCTCGTTCATGGCACGTAGGTTGCCCCTCCCTTCACCACCTCCCTGGTTGGTGTTAGTGGGATTTTTATGCCCCTTCCCTTCACCACGTTCGGGGGTAGGGGTACCACCTCGTCCCAAATGCTTCTTGAGGAATTTCTCCATGTGGGAGTCATCCTCTCTCTCAAGAGCTAGCTGAATCGAGAGATCCACCAGTTCATTGTACGAGTGGGTCCTGCTCTTCCTCTCAGAGGTGGAGCGGCAATCATCCCACGTACGCTGGGGGATCTTACTCATGAGCCACAGGTGGGGCTCAGTGGCTCCGTAGGAGCCCACGTTCATCCTCGAAAACAAGTACTCCAAGTCGCACACATACTCAGAAATTCGCGCAGCGGATGGAAACTCAGGGAGCATAGGTAGCTCCTCGATCTGTGTGCGTACGCTGAGGTCAGTCTCATAGACTGGGAATGTTTTCTCCAACCTCAGGAGTACCTCTGCCCAGGTAGAACAGGTTTTCACAATCTGTTTAACCTGTTTTTGCAAAAACCTCTTTTTGCATGAGCGTTTTAGCAGTGAACATTTGGTGGCCACATCCACATGGGATTGGCCAGTCAACAAAAGGAACTCTGCAAATTCTTCTGCCCATTCGGGCAGATTTTTGGGGTCCAACTCCGGCAGTTCCAGCTGGATGTTCGCCTGGGCAGTTGGTCTGCCCGTCTTCCCACCCCCCGGAGTTAGGCCTGAAGGCGACACGCCGGCAAGAGGTGCCAGGGCTGACAGGCCTCTTCTCTCAATCTCTGTGACAGGCACGTCCTGTAGATCAGCCATAGGCACTGTCCTGGCACGGGGGTGAAAGGAGCTGGGGCAGGTAACCTCAGGCAACAGCCTTGAGACCCTTGATCTCTTGAGATCTTCGGCCAGGGTACTCAGTCCTGGAGAGAGAGAGGGCAACTCTGGCTTGGGTAAGGGTTATGCAATACCCAGTTTAGCCTTAACGGCCTCCGATAGGGCCGTCACATCTGGATCTTCTGATCCAGACAGGAGTTTGGCCAACAGCTCGGCCGTATGATCCAGGGCACCGTAGGTTGGCCTTGGATGATGTTGTTCTTCGACTCGTGTCGGGCCCACTTCGGGAGCCCTTGGGGTTAGACAACATGGTCTTGGATACTCAGGTCTTAGTCGTCTTGGCAGGGATGCAGTGGACGGAGGACCAGAGTGTGCGTAGGACCCTAGGTCTGTATGTGGTCTGGATCCATGTACAGCCAATGGCTCCTGTCCATCTTCCCCACGAATGGATTTGTAGTACTCCTCGTGTAGGATGTACTCATCCATCTTCTTCCTCAGCTCCTCATACTCCTCAGGTCCTTCAATGGCAGTTGAGGATGAAGCTGGACAATGGGATCTGGATATTGAGGCAGCTACACGTCTGTGGAGGTGACTGTAGCTGTCTCCACCGTGTGCTGCTAAGGCCTCGGTGGTAAGGCCTTTATTTTCTTCCGCCCTTCTGCGTTCTGGATCTCCTTGGGACCCAGATGCGCCACTGAGATGATGTGGAGCTCGGTATGGTGGTTCACTCATTGGGTGGGCCATGCTGCCCATTTGCACTTGGACAGTTCTGATGGGCCAGGTCCTGACGCTTGGCGTGGACATGATGAACTTGTTGTTGAGCTTTTGTGCTGCACTTCTTCTCAGGGTCGGTTCAAAAGGTCACAAGGGTCTGTCTCTGCTACCGGAAAGATGTCCTTGAATTGTGCCCTAGATATTTTGATGTATTCCTGCAGGTTTTGTAGTTGAAAACCCAAACCAAAGCAGCAAGTAGAGCAAGGACAGGATGTGGATCGAATCAATGATTGGTTTTGGAATCCACTGTAACACAGAAGGGCTGCAGATAGACAAAGCAGGTTTATACACATAGATTCAATCACAAATGGATAATACAAAAGATTTTATATGAAAATTGGTCTGACTCTTGCCTCAGAGGTTGCATTAGGCACTTCATGTGCACTCTTTTGGGTGAAATGGTGCTGGTTAGGAATGTGGGGCATAGATGTCAGGACCACACAGAAAATGACTTGGCCAAGCAACTGAATTCAGAAACAGTTACAAAGTAGGACCACAATAAGTGGTAGAAACAATTGAGTATAGGGGTCTTGGGGTGGGAGACCACTAGGCTTAACCTCCAAGGCCTAAAGCATGAAATGTCTGATTTATTTCGGTATATCCTCCATGAAGGAAGGTACCTCCGCTCAGTTGAGTGGTAGGGGTGAACTTCATGGGGGGGCTAGGGTCACAACCCTAGTTACATTGAGAATGTGTACTTTAGGCAACAAAAGAGAGATAAAAACACTTAAGTTTGTCTTAGCATCAACAAAAGGGTTTTAAGGGGGGCTTGGCCTGGATCAAGCCCTCCAAGAAAGACATGGCAGCGACTTTTTCTTATGACACAAACCTGAACGTCAACGACAAACAGATTCCGTAACAAACAGAGTTAACATACATGACGCAAATCGCATATATTATGCTACAGAATTTAACTGTATAAAAAATAAATGCCAAATAAAAACACGTAACGGCAGCTATTAGCTGCCTTCAGTCACTCTCCTGATGCAATATTGCGTCATTTGCGTGAACTTCGCGCTATGCGCCAGAAGCCTTCGCGATGCTAAGCTCTGCTACAAAAATGCGAACGCGGGGATCGTTACCGATTCCGCTTCACTGTGGCTATGTGTGGCAAATCATTGAGTTCCTGTCCTCCCGGGTATTCAGTATGTACAGAGACCATATATCATCTGAGCCTGGGTCTGAAGTGTGTACAGCGATCGACAGACTACTGTCTGTTGGCCCCTGTCACTCCCCTGGTCCGTGTTGGGAAGCAGGGTGCTGGTGAGTGTGACTAAATACCTTATGGTAATTTAGCTGGAGAACAAACTTGCATAACCAGCTGGTACTGTGCGTATGCACAGTTTTGATGTGAATCTACATCAGGAGAAAAATGAAGCCACAGAGTTTGTTTTGGAAAAAAAAAACCCAAAACATCATCTGCAGTTAGCCAAAAAGGTTGGTGGCTGATGCAGTGATTTCAATGGTTGAATGACTGTGAGCATAATGAACTGAGTGACTGAAACAAAGAAAACATATGCCAGGGTAATGGTCGCATAAAACCAATGCAATCGTTTAGCCCCTAGGGGAAAACACAGATACTTCAGGATAGCAACGCATCAGGATCAGGGCAACTGAAGGCGCTGAGATGGAATTCAGTAGCACTGGCCATGCACAGTTGTTGGAAGAAGTGCTGGGGCTCACTGCCCTGTAGAGACTGCATTCTGGACTGTGATAAGGATGGCACTGTACACCTTTCCGCAGGTGGCATGTTGTCATAGACGTACGTGAGCAATGCACTTTGAGCTCTGGGTGGGCGTGTTCGCATGCATGTTGTGTGTGTGTGTGTGTGTATGTGTGCGTCCTGTGACTGTTCGTTTGTTGTGGCTGGATGTGTTCCGTGTATGTATTGTGTGGCCATTACTCGTGAACTCCATGTGTCTGGGCCTACGGCGGTGTCACTGCATTAACAGACGTCACACTCCATAATAGGAAGTGAGGAAGTGAAGAGGGACTGCTGCAGCGCGACCCCTTCTACCTCAATACAAGATGTTATATAAAGCAGGCGGAGGCGTGGTTTGTGGCGTCACGTTTTCCCATGGAGGTGCGCGTAAGTGGTGGAACACGGCGGCATCTCTGACGGTTCCGTGGTGGCGAACAAAAGCAAGGAGGCTGTTCTCGGAGTGGCGAAAAGGGTCCACGTGCTTGCCACAATACTTCAACCATTCATCACCTTTTTGACCCTTCGAGATCTGCTTCGTTAGCCATGCGTATACGCGGTTCTTGTACGAAATTGGAGTGTTTGGGCCTATGCGCTTTTTGCGCTCCTGTGTGCATTCATTTTCCAATTGCCTGCGCATCAGCGGTTCGTCGGCTAGCTCTTTGTGCAGCTGGGCTCCGTGCTGCAACTACTGCCGCAGTTGCTTGCGGCACACTGCCTCCAGTCTTTGTGTGAACTGGGACAGTACTTGGTGGGAACGGAAGAGTTCTTTCGAGAGTACTGCATGACGGGCTTCCGTTTCGTCTACCAACACCTACAACAACCCAAGGGCGGTGCGTTCCACGATTTCTTCTTCAACAATTTCAGACCGTGCGGTTGCCATCTTCAACATGAAGTCTTCTGCAACCTCCTCAGAGATCTCAGCGATGTCAACAGCGGGCTCTGTGGATTCTTCGGTCGTAGTGTCGTTTTCGTTCAATGGCACCTCGGAGCCATCAACAAAATCGTTGTAGTCTGTGAGCACCGAGAAGTAACCCAGCGTAGACTCACCCGGGGACTGGGCACATTGTTGTTCGTCGTGTGATTCTGGAATGGCGCACGGAGTGTTGAGCGAACTTCCGCAAACCTGTGTGACGGTTCCACACGGGGAAAGCGCCTCATCTTGATTAAGAGAATCTTGCGAGGTCAAAGGTGGCCTGTCGTAGGTGAACTGGGCGCCGTAGGGTTCCCAAGAGCCATCGCCTTGATGTATGGTGTGCCGCCGCGTGGGATCCTCGGGGTCTTGTTGTGAATATGGCTGCCAAGAGTCGTTCACGAAGTTCACTTCAGGCTGCGCTGGTTGCGGCGGGAGATTGTAGGCGTTGCGCTGCGGTAAAGCTTGCGCTTGTTGCGGCGGGTTGTCATACGCGTTGTGCTGCTGATAAAAATCGTGCCTTTGGCAATCGAACTCGTAGGCGTAGTGCTGCGGAGGGTGTTGCGTTTGTGGCGGCGGCCTGTCATACACCTTGTGCTGTGAAGAAGAAACATGCCTTGGATATTCAAATTGCGGCAGAAAACAGGGTCCGCCTGTTTCAGCGCTGCGGGCTGCGGAAATAGCGGTCTGGGTGACTATGGAGTTCAGCAGTGCCGTCAAGGAAGTAACAGGGACGTACAGCGAATTGTGGTGGATGGGCAGCATCATTTTGTCAGTGGCGAGGGTGTTTTTTTCCGCAAACGAATTCTAGCGGCAATTTCTGAGCGTTTTGGGGAGTTGCAATCTTGAGCTGCGATAACTGTACTGCACCTGGACTTACAGCCTGTCTGTCCTGTTGTTTCACAGGGCAAGCCAGGATTTGGCGATGCATTAGAAAAATGCTGGCATCGAAAAAAAATAGACACTCAGAAAGTGTGCGAAAAAAAATAGACACTCAGAAAGTGAATTCCTGCTCCCCTTGAGTCTCATTTTCGCAATCCGCATCCAGGTCCACCTCTGTGTTGTGAGGCATGCTGGCAGAAGAAGTGTGTTCTGCCTTGTGACACTCGCCGTAGTCGCCGCACACCTAGCTTCGACGAGGACACAGAAAGTAGTCAGTCGTGCAGCTCTTCCCAGATGACTTCGAGTTCCCAGAGTTCGCAGAGGCCACAACCAAGCTCTGATGCACTGTGTGAACTGTGTGGGAGGCACCTTTTGAGTCCACAGATCGGGCTTTCAGGCTAGCCACTTGCTCAGTCAGGCAGATTTCACACAAGTGTGGCCTTCTGGTTTGTGAATCCTGTCGCAAGCACCTATCTGCTGCTTCAACACACCTCCTGAAAGTGCGCGCAAACTTTGTAATTCCTGTTGAAGAACCACCAGGTGTGGTTCATGAGGCTGTTGGTCCAGATGTTCCTGCGACAGCAGATGCAGCCTCCTTGACGGACCTCCACTGCTGGCCCAAGAAGGGCACCATAACTTGTGAAGTCAAGGCTGAAGTTGGCTGAGATGCAAGTAGAATGCGGGGCCACAGCCAACTGTGCTGCAGATTCGTACCACTTATTGCTGGGAGAGAAGTGCCACTCTGATAGTGCACAGCATGCTTTAATGGAACTGGAGTCTGTTTTGTTTGACTGCATGTGCATAGAGTTGGCAAAAGGTACAGGAAGTAGCTTTGGGCTGTGATGGAACAACTACTTGGTATTCTGCGTCAGCCTTTGAAGTGCATCTTGTATACAAACTGAGAGTCGAGTCAGCAGACCTAACAAACATCACCGAAAAGGATGCTGCAGGCTATGTGAGAGGCAATGCAACCAAACCTTTAACATGCCTTGTATTTACACTGTGTTATCACAGATAACACATAGGCACCAATAAATGCTGGTGGGCTGCACACTCAGTTCCTCTTGTCTTACTGAATCATTACATTCAAGCGGTCCCAAAACTCTACAACCTTTGGCAGGTAGATCCCATCATTCAATTTTCCTGCATGTCCTCCAAGGTGTGTTGTCTCAGCTTGAGCACCCTTTCCAGAAAGCTTCACATCAGCTTGGTAATGTTTCGTGAAAAGGGTATCAAGCCCAGCCTCGAAACCTACTGGTTTTGGTCAACCAATGGGATGCTCGCCCTGAACTTGAAGTCAGCAAGAGTGTTGTTTAAGGCAGCTTTGTGTTCGATTTCACTCAGCTAACCATCTGTCGCATTCTTGTAGGCTCACTGAAGCAGACACTAAAAACACACCTCATGCCATTCCTTGAAATGAAGGTACCAACCCTAATCCGTGGCACCAATCGTCGGGGGAAATCTGTGTTTCATTACATGAGAATGCTCCTAGACAGATGCCCTCACATGCGAATGCAACTGATTGCAGCCTGGGTTCGGTGCCACAGGTTCTCTTACGGTGACGAAGTGGCTCCTGAGGACCTGGTGGCACACAGGAAGAGAGGTAGAGAAAGGCTTGGGGACCCTGAGCTCAGTGTGAGGCGATTCTCTGAGGTAATGCTAGGCAAGCTGCTCCACGAGAATGCCAATAAGAGGGCAAAACTTGAAAAACTTGCCATGGACTGAAGCCGTTCCGACCCCCGTGGCCATCTTTGGGTCACTTGGGGTGTGTATCTATGTGCCGGCAAGCCGCCATCGGTTGATATCATACTCTCCCATCCACCTAACCTAACCTGATGTGATAGTGTGATAGGCTTGGCCATTCCAGCTATGAGCGGGCATATTCAATACCGAGGCGCCGCCGGCTGAGATTTATATATTGAAATGTCAGGGATCAACAGGGTTTTTTTATCATAATGTTTTCGTAATTTTTCGGCTATCCGTTGTGATTGTCAATGTATCGGCGACTGTCAGTTGGCTCGCGATTTTGCGGTAACCGATTGGTTAACTGTTATTTCCAGATATTTTGGCGGAAACCCCGCTGAAGGGTCAGATTTCGTCAGTAACGGGTTCGTTGCTTCCGCAATTTTCATGTTATACACCCGCAAAATTGATCCGATTTTTTCAGACATTCAGAATCGGATTTTCGACTTTGAGATCGCCGCACTTGATATGATGAATTTCGAGTGGTCCTACATTTTTCCCCGATCACGAATCAACCTTCCTTTTGTTTTCTCCTTCATTTTTCTTGGAGATATAGGCGAAACAAAATTGATTCGTGAGGCCACTTTGAAGGGTCATATCTCCGGCTCACGGCGAGAAACTCCAATTTGGAGAATTGGGTTGGAACTGCCTTGGTCTCAACTGAATTTAGGCAGCATGAAACGCCTTTGATGTGTACACATGCCCGGTGTAGCAAGGGATAATGGTCCAGAGGGTAGAAAGTGATATATCACTCTTGGACCGTGCAACGGATTATTTTAATGCGACTTTCGAGTGTACCGCATGAGTGTTGGTATTGCATAGAAACTTTCCTTGGGTTCCTACGCATTTTTAACGTGAAGTTATGTCCATGGAGGGGCATGGCATACCATGGTGGGAGCCACTTTTTGAGGGTATGTGTTATATGCATGGTATTTGCTTCGCTATGCTCACGCCCATGTTATATATCTCCGTTTGTAGGAAGATATGTGGAGTCATACGTGGCAAGGGCTTTGCCCATGTCCCAATGGTGAGCTCCATAGCGCTAGACTAGGTCTACCGCACATATAGTGCATGGGGGAAGGCTTACGGAGCGACCCACAAGCGCCACTATCAATTTTCCCATTTTCATGGTGCGTGTCGGGAGGAGGTTCAAAGGTGTCCCTATGCGTCCATGTGGGGATCCAAGTGGGGGATTGTTTGCAAATGGTCCCAAGCAATTGTGTTTTGAACCATATGTTGATACCATGGGTGAGCCAAGTTATATACTAATGTGATTACTTTGAATTTGGCAATATTTGCATGTTTTTGTCCTCATTTTATGTTCATTTTTGTATTTTATGTGCTCAACTGGTCGGCTAACAGTAAAGTGCCTAGAGATCCGTGAACTATGGTATGTTGCTTATATGTTGGCATATGCTTCGGTGTTGTACCTCACCATATGCCGGATCACGTGGTCACTTTGGCGTGGCACACGAGGCCTCACAAAATTAGGTCTCAAATTCGTGAGTTGACTTGTGAAGCATGGCATGTGTACATCTGGAGGGGTTTGGGAGCCAATGTTGGGATATTCTTGGACATGGACCTTTGGTCTATATCACCCTTGTATCTTACCTTCCGGTTCGACACATGCATTGAGCATTTGAACATTCGCCTTATGCATTTTTGAGTATATAATTGAATTTTGGGCATTATGGTGTGATTTGCCTGATTTTGCCATGTTGTGAGGTCATCTTCATGGAGCACCTCTCCAAGCCCAATCGACTCCAAGTCCAACCAAGGTTATGTCAGGGTAGAGCATGGTCCTGAGTGCCACTCTAAGCCATGACACGCCACCTCCCCTATTGGGCTAGGGTTTAGAGGCTTGGGAGGGAACACATTTTTGCGGTTTGTGTAGTGACTTTTGACACATGGCATTTAGCCCTCTTATTTGACTTGGTTCAGGGCATCATGTTGGCGAGTCAAGGGAAGGTCCTGAGTCCAGGGAATGAGGGGTCTATGGCTGTGATTGTGTACGTTTCCATCGTTCCCCAACTTTGCTTTATTTGTGTTCATATGCCAATTTCAGGGCTTTCTCTTTGGTGCAATTCTTTGTACATGCCCTCCGCCCGTGTCTCCGTGTGCACCGCGAGACGACCGGCGTGTTGAAAGGAGTTGTTGAGTGTCAACGCGGGACCTCAAACATCCTTGGAAGTTCTCAGTGTGGATTGAGTGGATTTGGATTGTACTTGGGAGTTGGTTATTGCAAGCGATCAGGGTTTGTGTGAAGGAGCCTATTTTACTATTTTTTGTGGGAAATTGTGCAGGATAGGGCAAGATCATGCAGAACCTAGTGAGAAGCAAGACCATAGGACTGACGGGAAATGGTGGAAGGGGTACAGCAGGGGCCGGTCCTGGTAGGGACCTTCTTTATGGTAGCAGAGGAGTACCTGCCCCCTACCGCCGCACCGGGGACCTGGGCCCTCATGAGCCCTGCCCAAGGACGCCCCGGGTGCAGATCGTTGAGTCTGTGGAGTCGACGCCGGACTGGGAAGCCCGAGAAGAGCGAAGATGCTCAGAACGGAGAGCCCTTGCAGGACATGGGCTAGACATGGAGGACCTGGCCTCCATGTGTGAAAGGCAATGCCGCAAGGCTTGCAATCTCCGCTCCGCTGCGGAGGAGTTGGAGGAGACTGGCAGCAACGGCACGGCCCGGCGTTACCGGAAGCGCGGGTCACCAAAACCCGCGGCGGAAACCAGGGCGATGGAGACGGATCCCAGCCCGGTCAGGCTGTGGTCAGCTGCAGATTCCGAGAAGCACTCCGAGGGCTATCGGACAGCTTACCCTTCGGAGTCGGAGGAGATGGCCAGACCGCTCACAAGGGCGAACAGGGCCCCCGAACCCAGCCTGGAGCATGACGCCGAGCCGTTGGAGAGGCCTGCCAGAGCCAGAACGGCGCCTGTGGCCCGGCACACGGAGCCAACGCGGGATAGCATGGGCGACACACCCATGGCGGAGGACTCCGAGGCGCCGGGAACCGTGGGATGCGCCGGATCAGGTGGAAAGCACGTTGAGTGCCACTGCGAGCACGTATCCTTCCTCATCGGCAAGTACCCAAAGATGGGGATGGACGCCATCGTGCAACACCTCGACCGCCTGGACAAACGCGAAGGACGGTCTAGAGGAGGACGTCGCAGGGATCCTGGATGACCAGTCAGCAGCGGAGAGAAACATGGCGGAGCTGCGAGCGGAGCAGGACCGGTACCGGGAGAAGCTGGAGATGGCCCTGCAGAAGCAGCAGCGAGTGGTGGACAGCCTCCTCCACCTAGTGGAGGACATGTTGGGACGCCTGAAAAGGCTAGAGGAGTTACAACCCCTCGCCTTGGGTCCGGAGCTCCCGGCAAAGCCGGCAGCGGCAGAGCTGGTGGAGCGGGTTAAGACCCTCAGGAGCGCTATGGAGAAACCCATGGGCGGCCCTGCAGAGGCACCTTACGCGCCTCCGCGTGTTGACCCGGGTGCGCTGCCGTTTGTTCCCGCGTTCAGCGAATCCATAATGCTCGGGGAACATACGGCACCGGCTGGGTCCATGCGGGAAGGGCACGCAACCACGGACCTGAGGAGCCTGACGGTACAGATGTCCCATGCCGCCCAGGATCCACCGACCACTACGACTGCCCATGCAGTTTATGCAGAAGAGGAGATCCAGAGCCAGACCATGCAGGGGCGAAACATGGGAAGCGCCGACGGACATGGTTGAGGCCATCCAGGCGAAAACCTGTGGGTCAAGAACCCCAGTACGGGGATATGGACAGCCGGTGGAGCAAGTCCTTCCCGCATCCCAAACCCCATGGGTTCAGGACCAACTGGACCGCACTCCATGGAGGAGAGGGATGTACGGGGAGTGTACTCACATCCTCGGCCACAGGTGGTATCCGTCTCGGTGGAGTGGTGGCTGCGGACGTCGGAGACGCCATCAGGATTGGAGACCTCAGGGGAATCAAAATCCCCTACTACGATGGCAACCCCCCCAACCTGGATGACTTCATCCTGGATTGGGCGGACTTGGCCGAGGAGGTTGTCGGCGAGATGAAGGGAGCGCCAAGGGACAAGTGGGTATGTCGGACATGGCCACACAGGCTGGCGCAGGACCTGAAGGAGGAGCTCTGGGATCAGATCCGCGAGGGAGTGATCCAGACGGAGCAGGCCTGCCTCCAGTGGCTGGAGGACGAGGAGCGAGTGGACGCCCCCAACCAGAAGTTGGAGGATTTGTGGTCCATTCCGCTGCCGCTGGAGCGCGGGGAGCTGAGGGTCCGGGAATGGAATCAGTACATCCGAAAGTACCGAAGAAGCCTCAAGCTGGTGGACGACTGGAATGAGGCCAGCGAGATCCGACACCTGCTGAAAGACGTCCTCCCCGGCCACTGGAAGGGGCGAGTGGAGGACGAGGAGAAGAAGAGAGCAAAGAAGCGCGTGGCCGTACGGATCATGGCATCGGAGGACACCCACGCCGGAATAATGGAGTTTTTCCCGCGAAAGCTTGGTGAGCCCAGCCGAATGTTGGGGTTGAAGACCGCCGTCTACGTGGAGGTATTCGGCGACACCATGGGGCAAAGGCTGATGCGCCTCAACAACGTGGAGTGGAGGCGCGGAGAGCCGCTGAGGATGCAGGTCATCTTCGCCCGCATGAGCCTGGACGAGATCATGAAGTACATCACGGTGGAGCTGAAGCTCAACGCCAAGAACGAGGCCCACGTGCAGGATCGACAAGGCCAAGGACATCGAGGTCATCGAGAAGATCGCCACCACGGAGAGGTCAAGGGGGACACGGCCGGCACCGCGGAGGAAGGGAGTGGAAGCGGGCAAGATCTCTGGACCGCGACCACCCCAGAGGATCACGGAGAAGCCCACTTCTTTGTGTTCGTAGCGCACAATATGAAGGAGAATGGGCAGGACAGGTACAGGTGGAACCGCCTGGACCCAAGGACCAAGAACCGCAGAGAACCGCGGAGGATCGGGAACCCGCCGCTCTCGTTCCGCGAGTACAGATCACAGCACACCGGTTGCTGGATCTGCTAAGGCAAGGGGAACAACCACGCACATGACCACCGGCATTGCAAGGTATATGAGGAGGACAAGAAGACCTACTTCGCCGCCCATCCCGACAAGAAGCCCAAGGAGCAACGAATTGCCGATTGGAAGGCAAAGGGCGGAGACGGTGGAAAAGGCCAAGGAAAGGTCCAAGGGAAAGGCGGAGGAAAAGGCTATGGTGGAGGACCCGGCCCTGACCGACGCTTGAGGTCGATCGAGGAGGTTGCTGAGGACATGTTGAGGACGCTGGAGGAACTCAAAGCCCAGCAACGTAGTGGACAAAGTCTGAGCGGATTGCCCCATGATGGTGACTGTGGACGTGAAGGTGGGGGAGCCCGGGGACGAACAGGAGGATGAGCAGGGGTCGGACGAGGAAGGCGTCAGCCTGCCGCCCATGGTGAAGTGGCCGGAGGAGGGGGACGAGAGGTGGCAACAGTGGGGACAGCGGGTACACGCCGAAATGAGGCAGGGGAAACACGTGCATCAAGCCATGAGGAGGGCAGCGCGGATATGCGGGTTTACCAAGCAAGGGGGGGAGTCGCAGGCACAGCCCAAGCTGCAAAGGCTGGTGGCCACCCTGAGGAAACGGCAACACGAGGAGGTCGAGGCAAGGGCGCGGGGAGAGGGGACGGAGTGGCAAACGGAGGTGACACGGGCGAAGAAGAGGGTGCGAACAGCGAGGAGGGCTTTGGAGGAGGAGCACGAGAGGATATACCAGAAAGTGGTGGCGGAGCATGAGCGATACATGGAAAGGGCGGTGCCGTACAAGTTGCTACGGTACATCAGAGAGCTCGCTGAGGCTGGAAAACCAAAGGAAATCAGGGCAGTGAGACTGCAGTGTGGCAGGGTCACTGGCAACAAAAAGGAAGTGCTGGAGGAGGTGGCGCAGAATTTCAGGGGGTAGCACAACCTGGGGCAGCAGGAGCTCAGCGGAATCACAAGAGAATGGTAATTGCGTTACTGCGGGTGTTCACAGCAGAGCAGAGCGAGGACATACACCGCAGCAGGGTGACGCTAGGGGAAATTAAGGAGGCAGTGAAGGCTCTCAAGGGGAAAAAGAGCCCCGGAGTGGACCAGCTAGTGGCGGAGGCGTACCAGCACCTGGAGGCGCCGGAGCTGGATGGTCTAGCGGGGAGGGTCACGGAGGTGTTGCGCACTAAAGAAGGTCCCTACCAGGACCGGCCCCCGCTGTGCCCCTTCCGCCGGTTACCCCTGCTGATTTACTCCGGATCAACGATTGCATTTCTCAAAATCCTCAAAGTCCAAGGTCCAAAATCCAAAAATATAGAAAAAAGAAAATACAATCCTCCTTCAACCCTGAACAGCAACCAGATCCCACAAATACAGCAATGACCCAATCAACAATCCAATCCAAATCCAGACTGCGGCTGCGGGCCTCCGTTCAGCACACCGGTTGTCTCACGGTGGCGGGCATGTACAAGAATTGCACCAAAGAGGAAAGCCCTGAAATTGGCATATGAACACAAATAAAGCAAAGTTGGGGAACGATGGAAACGTACACATTCACAGCCATAGACCCCTCATTGCCTGGACTCAAGACCTTCCCTTGACTCACCAACATGATGCCCTGAACCCAATCAAATAAGATGGCTAAATGCCGTGTATCACAAGTCCCTACATAAACCCCAAAAATGTGTTCACTCCGAAGCCTATATATCCTAGCCCAATAGGGGAGGTGGCGTGTCATGGCTTAGAGTGGCACTCAGGACCATGCACTACCCTGACATAACCTTGGATGGACTTGGAGTCGAATGGACTTGGAGAAATGACCTATGACTTTGAACTCATAACATGCCAAAAAACTGCCAATTCACACCATATTGGCCATATATCAAATATATGCTCAAAATTGAGGTTATCACTTATCCGAAGGCTCAAAGCATGCATGGAATCGAAGTCTAATATTCATGGAGGATATAGACCAAAGGTCAATGCCCATGTACATCCCCACTTTACCCTCGAAACCCCTTCGGATATGGGCGCCACGCACTGCCCAAGTCAGCCCATGATCTTGAGACCAATTCTTGTGATCCTTCGTGCGCCAAGCCAACTGGAGTACGCGATCCGGCATATGGTGGTGTTCAACTCCAAAGAATATGCCAACATATGAACAACATACCATGGTTCGACTCTCCATAGGCTTCTTGCTGTTTGCCGACCAGCTAAGTACACAAAACGCAAAAATGAGCAAAAATTGAGGTCAAAAACATGAAAATATGACCAAATACAAAGTTGTCATGATAGTATATCTCTATGCTCACCCATGATATCCGCTCATGGTTCAATACACAAATGATTGGAACCATTTGCGAACAATTCCCCCACTTGGATCCCCAATCGGGCGCATGGAGATACCTTCGCCACCCATATCTACATGCCCCATGAAAATGGGAGTGCACTCCTGGATCTCTTTGCCAAACATACCATGAGCAATACATACGCGGTAGACTTGGTCTAGCGCTTTGAATTCCACAATTGAGACATGGGCAAAACCCTTGTCACGTATGGCTCCCCATCTCTTCGGCCACACGAAGATATATAACATGGGCGTGAGCATATTCAAGACATATACCATGCATATAAAACATACCCTCAAAAGTGCCTCCCACCATGATATGCCATGTCCCTCCATGGACATAACTTCACGTTAAAAATGCGTAGGAACCCAAGGAAAGTGTCTATGCAATCCCAACACTCCTGCGGTACACTCGAAAGTCGCATTAAAATATTCGGTTGCACGGTCCAAGAGTGATATATCACTTTATACCCTCTTGACCATTATCCCTTGCTACACCGGGCATGTGTACACACCAAAGGCATTTGATGCTTCCTAAATTAACTTGAGACCAATGCGCTTGCAACGCAACCTTCCTTATTCTCTTTCCTCACACTCGCGCGTAGATATGGCCCTTCAAAGTGGTCCCACGATTCACTTTTGTTTCCCTTATATCTCCAAGTCAAATGGGTGGCAAGTATAAGGGAAACCTGATTCGGGCATAGGGAAAAGAGTATGACCACTCGAAGAAGTCCAAATCAAGTGCGGCGATGTCGAAGTCGAAAATCCGATTTCGACATCGCGAAAAATTCAGATTAAAATTTCGAGTGCTTATTTAGAAAATTGCGGAAGCAACGAACCCTTTGCTGATGAAATCTGACCCTTCAACGGAGTATCCGCCAAAATATCTGGAAATAACAGTTAACCAATCGGTTAACGCAAAATCGCGAGCCAACTGACAGTCGCCGATACATTGACAATCAGAACGAAAGGCTGAAAAATCACGGAAACATTATGATAAAAAAACCCTGTTGATTCCTGATATTCTGATATATAGATCTCCGCTGGCGGTGCCTCGGTACTGAATATGGCCGCTCGTAGCCGGAATGGCCAAACCTATCACACTATCACATCAGGTTAGGTCAGGTGGATGGGAGAGTATGATATCAGCCAATGGCGGCTTGCCGGCACATAGATACACACCCCAAGTGACCCCAAGATGGCCACGGGGGTCCGAACCGGCTTCACCCCCCTTCTCAGAGCGTTGTTACCATTCGGAAGTCATTGAAGAGAGGACGGGAGGACCCCAATGGGCTCAAACCCTCCCCCCCATGTCCCAAGGACACATGGAGGCCCCACACACGTCGTAGGCGTCCCCCATGCCCCAAGGGAGGGGTGAGGACACTGATAATCAGCGCCCTACGCCATATCCGGTCTCCTCTTGATCTACAACATGGACCAAGGGGATCAAAGATCGAAAAACGTCGTCGGTCGACCTAAATAAGTATGCCACAATGAAATATATATGTGGAGATCGAGTGAAGGGGGTATGTGGCCAATCAAGGCCGAAAAATCCCCGGATGAACGCCCTCACCCGTCTCCTCAATCACAGAAACAAACAAATTGCCAAGGGGGATCCATGACGGTGCTACAGCAGCAACCAAATGGACCAACATGTCCTTGACATCCAAAGAAATATGCTTTTTCTTCAGGTAGTCCATCCAGACCGTGGTGTACCTCGGCACAAAACTGCTCGGAGGCTCCCACGAGTCCCTGGACGCGGCGAATCCCTTCCAACGGACTTTGTAAAGCCTCCCCCCAGGCGTCCCCGGGTCCGGCTTGTCCGCCAGGATCTTCTCCGCGGTGAAATCGTCGTCCTCACCCTCATCGTCCGAGTCCACATCGCCGGCCGTGAACTCGAAGGTGACGGGACGTCCGCTGGGGTCTGGTGCTCGAGGACGAAGCTGGGTGTGGTCGCGGTCCAGGATCTTGTTATCCCCCACACGAACCGCATACACATCCTGCCCGACCTTCCGCACGATTACCCCCGGCACATACCAGGACGCCTGCCGATGCCTGGACAGGACATCCCTGTGGTGCCGCTCCACCCACACGGTGTCTTGGAGAGCATACTTCTGGACTTTTCCCTGCTTGAAGTACTTGGCCCTCTTGTCATGCTCGTCCTGTAGTGCCTTGCACACCTTGGCCGCCGTGTTGTCCGCCTCAGCCATCATAGCGTTCGCATCTCGGGCCACCTTGCCATGGTTCAACCACGGGAGAGTGCGTGACACTCGATCCCGTAGGAACAGGATGCGATGGGGCGATAGTCCAGTGGGCCCCGGAAGGTCGTGATACGCTTGGAGTACTCTCCACAGCGAATTATACCAATTCCGACCCGGTTCGTCGATGTGCAGCTGGCGGAACTTCTCGAACATCTGCCGCCCGGCCACCTCAGCCCGGCCATTCGACCGGCTGTGGTACGCCACGGTTTTGGCGTGCCGAATACCCATGTGCTTGCACATCCTCTTGAACCACGTCCCCACAAACTGACTGCCCCGATCGCTGCAGATGACAGCCGAGACATCAAAAATCGTCAGCCAATGCCTGATCATGGCATTAGCAACGGTCTTGGCCTGCAGCCCCACTCCATGCTTGTCCTTCTTGTCCTTCTTCTTGGACTTCTTGCCAGGGACCGCCACGATATACCCACTGTGCCTATCCACCGCCAGGATGACACAGTCGTAGGTCTCTCCTTCCACGGTGACCTCAGGCATGGCGAATACATCCATGGCCACGGACCGCATAGGGGCCTCAGGTATAGCCGTATACACCGGGTTGCCCGCTGTGGAGTGGTTGGGGCTCTTCGTGGCCCGACACACGGCGCAGTCGCTGCAGTACCTATCCAGGATGGCGTAGTACCCCGGAGGGAACTTGAAACGCCACTTCAGGTCCTGCTGCATCTTGTCTCGGCCAGGGTGCATGAGCTGGGCGTTGTGCCAATGGTCAATGAGCTGCTCTACTCGGTCCTCGGGCACCAGCAGCTTGTCCTTGAGGAACAACTTGTCCCCATCTTCGGTCAAGCCCGCAGGCCACTCGTCGTCCGACGGGGCGCTCACGGCATTCCAGTACTTGCTCCAGTGCTCGGATGCCGCGTAGTCATCCGACCAGTCCTCTGTGAGCACCGACCTGACTAGCTCTACAGGGGCCACCATCCATTGCTCGAGGGTTTCCTCTCGAATAGCTTGGACGCGGGCACCCCGGAACTTGGCCAGGTCCGTACGGTTCGCCATCACCACAAAGCACTTGACCCCCTCTTGCTCCATGACCTTCTCCATCTCGATGATGCGTTTGGCCTCCTCGGTCTCCTCGGCGTCGCCATGGCTGGATATGTCCATCCACGCCTTGCGCGCGGGGTAGGCCCATCGACTGAGGCAATCTGCCACAGTGTTGTCCTTCCCCGGGACGTACACGACGCTGAGGTCGAACTTAGCGATCGTCTCATGCCATCGGGCCCTCCTTGCCGCCGGTCCCGAGGGGGTATCCACGTGCTCCTTGTGCCAGCTCTGCAAGGATTGATGGTCCGTACAAACCACCACCGGTTGCAATCCGATGTGGCCAGACCACTTCCTGAGCGCACATACAATGGCGTACGTCTCCTTCTCCCTCGCGGTCCAGGTGCGGCGTTGGCCCTCGGCGAGGATCCGGCTCCAGAACGCCACGGGTACATGTGACCCGTCGTCTCGGATCTGCTCGAGGACTGCCCCCACAGCATAGTCCGAGGCGTCCGTCCGTAGCACGAATCCCTTGTCCGGGTCCACCAGGAATAGCCCCAGTTGCCCCAGGAGTCGCTCCTTCAGGCGGCTGAACGCATCTTTGGCCTCAGGGGTCCAAGCAAGCTTCTTCTTGCTCCCCTTCCGGCCATCGAACTTGCCCACTTGCAGCATCTTGTGCAGCGGCCCCGACAGTTCTGCATACATCCGGACATAGCCCGAATAGTAGTTGCAGAACCCCATGAAGGACCGGAGTTCGCTGATGGTCTGGGGCTTCTCCCAGTGGTGCAGGGACGCCTTCCAGGCATGGGACGACGTTGCCCGTGACCAACCACGTGACCCACGAACTCCACTTCCTTCACGAAGAGTGAGGCTTTGGTGGGCTTGCACACCATGTTGTGCTTGTCCAACTCGCTGAGCACTCGGCGCAGATCCTTCTCATGCGCGTCGATGAGCTCGTCCTCAGTCATGTTCTCCGTGCCGGACCCGATGATGATGTCATCCACGAAGGGATCGGCACAGTCCCGGACAGGACCGAGTAGGTCCTCCATCATGCGCTGGAAGGCGGCGTTGCCATTCTTGGCGCCCATAGGCACCACTTTCCACTGGATGGGCCCCAGCGGCGTCGACATCGCTGTGCAGGGCCTGGAGTCCGGGTGTAGCGGCATCTGGTGATAACCGTGTTTCAGGTCTAACACCGTGAAAATCCGCTTTTTCTGTTGTTTTTGGAGGATGGAGTCGATCAGGGGAAGCGAGTACGAGTCGTGCTCGGTCCGCTCGTTCAAACCCCTGTAATCAACCACCAACCTCCACTCGCCCTTCTCCTTCTTGGGCACGATGAAGGCTGGACTGGCCCACTCACTGTCGGAGGGTTCGATCCATCCCCGCTCAATGAACTCGGCCAACAGCTTCTTCATGGCCTCGGCCCGATCGCCCTGAAGTTGGTACTCCCGATGACGATAGATCTTCGGGTTCGGCTTCAGCTTGATCTTCGCTGTACCAAACCTCCCGCGATCTGGAGGGTTCTTGTTGGCGACGCCACTGAATAGCCGCGGATAGGCTTTGATCAGCCTCTCCTTCAGCTCGGCGACCTTCGGGTTCTCCTGGGCCTCTTCAGCCGCTTGCTTCGGTATCGATACAACCGAACGCACTGCGGTATAGGCCTCTTCCGGGTCCGAATCCGACTTCTCCTCGTCCGATATGCCGTCTTCATCGTCGTGGGGTGCACTTCCCACCGATAATCTTCGAAAATTTGCGGCCTCCGGCTGGTGACTGTCGCTATCGACACCCATTCCCGAAAAATCCCATGTTGGTGGGTCCGACCCAACCGGACCATCGTATTGGTCCGCGATGTGATCCATGACCCTCGCCACGAACTCATCCTTCTCGTACTTGCCGGTGACCAACATCTTGTCATCCCACCAATGCGGAGATGTGACCATGGCCCGCCTCTTCTTGGCTGCCACACGGTCGTGCATCCCCATCCGCATGTAGTTGACGACGTCGTCGATCTCGGCGTGGGACAGGATGTCAATACCATCAATAGGCTGATCCGTCCCCTCCTTGGGCTCGAACATGACCTTCATGGGCACCGCCTCCACCCTACGGATGAATGCTTCATCACCCGTGGGCTGGGCTTGCGCCCCATCCACCAGGAAAGCCTTGGTACCCCACGCTTGACCCGGGGAGGGCATTGATACACCCTTGGCGTCGATGAACAACTCCTCCTCTGACCCGAATGACATCTCGTTCAGGGTGATGGAGTCCAGCGTCGACTTGAGACCCTCCAGCGGACATGGGTGGATCCTATGCCGGTTATGACCAGGATCCCCTTCGCCCTATCCGCGATGATCTTCTCCACCGTATGTCTGGTGTTATCCAGGGAGCCATGCCAATACATGGGCCCCCACTCCTTCAACCCCCAATGCCTATGCCAGGCTGAGTCTCCTCGATGCCAATGCCTCCTACACTTCCGCAAAAGTGGGGCATCCCGGGAAGCGAAGACATCCGTCTCGGGCGCTTCGGCTCCCAGCGTCTGGATCATCCTGGCGTACACTTGCGGCGCCATTCCATACTCCGTGAGCTGAACTCCACGGTCTCCTCTGGACTTGGCACCCACAGCTTGCACCGCTCGGACGATCCGATCCTCTTCCTCAGCATTCCATTGGGATGACCCGCACGCATAATCCGTGGACAGCCATGTGAGGCATTCGTCATCCTCCCGGACCAGCGTTGCACAATGGGGAAGGGCTCCAATGGCGTTGGCCACCATGAAATCATACCCCATGATCATATCCCAATCAGTAATGTCGGCCACATAGAAGTTCCCGGATAGAGTGCTTCTCTTTGCCTGATCAGGGCGGTTCAAGCGCTCATGCTCCCAGAATTCCATACTGATGGTGGCCTCATGGGTGCCACCACCCATAATCTCTCCGTTGGCGACCTTCAGGCGGACCGGTCTCCGGCTGGGCTGCAGGAGTTCCTCCTTGAACAACCCTCTCCGGACCAGGCTCACCTGGGCACCCGTATCCACTAACACATCCACCACCTTCTCCTCTCGTCCGCACCGTACTCGCACTTTCAAGTGCAACTGCCGCTCGTCGCCATGAGGTGTATGGACGACTCTCACGGCATGCAACTCTAGCACGTCCGGGTGCATCAGGACTTCAAGGGTATGGTCACGGATGGTGTAGATCTTGGGTTGGTCCTGCCCGTCCACGGGGCTCTCCGTGGTCGCTCCTTCCTTCTTGCCATGTCCCGTACCCACATGTACTTCCCTTGGCAGGGCGCTCCAGGGGTTGGGAGTGGCGAAGCTCAGTGGTTTTGGCTCTTCTGGAGCCTTCTTCGGCACCCGATGTGCCTTCGCTTTCTCTGGGATTCCACTGATTTTCGGAGGAGAGACCTCCGAGGTCCCACTCCCGTGGGGGCTCCTCTAGACTTGGCTTCCCGCAGCCCCTTCCGGCTGCGATCCGCCAGGACTTTGTCCACCACGTTGCTGGGCTTTGAGTTCCTCCAACGTCCTCAACATGTCCTCAGCAACCTCCTCGATCGACCTCACTCGTCGGTCTTGGCCAGTTCCACCACCATAGCCTCTTCCTCCGCCTTTTCCTTGGCCTTTGCCTTGGCCTTTTCCCCCGTCTCCGCCTTTCGCTTTCCAATCGGAAATCCGCTGCTCCTTGGGCTTCTTCTCGGGGTGGGCGGCGAAGTAGGCCTTCTTGTCCGCCTCGTACACCTTGCACTGACGGTGGTCGTGTGCATGGTTGTTTCCCTTGCCATAACAGACCCAGCACCCGTCGTGCTGAGACCTGTACTCTCGGAACGAGAGCGGTGGGTTCCCGATCCTCCTTGGCTCTCTGCTCTTCTTGGGTCCCAGCTGGCTCCATCTGGACCGATCCTGCCCATGGTTCTTCACGTTGTGCGCCACAAACGCGAAGAAATGGGCCTCCTCGTGATCCTCCCGGGACCCGGTCAAGTGGTCTTGGCCACTTCCACTACCATCCTCCGCGGAGTTGGCCGTGTCCTCCTGGATCTCCCGATGATGGCGGTCTTCTCGGTGTCCTCGTTGTCCATGACCATGCCGATCCTGCACGTGGGCCTCGTTCTTCGCATTGAGTCTCAACTCCACCGTGATGTACTTCACGATCTCGTCCAGGCTCATGCGGGCGAAGATGACTTGCATCCTCAGCGGCTCCCCGCGCCTCCACTCCACGTTGTTGAGGCGCAGCAACCTTTGCCCCATGGAGTCCCCAAATACCTCCACGTACACGGCGTTCTTCAGGCCCAACATCCGGTTGGGTTCGCCCAGGTTCCTCCTGAAGAACTCCATGATACCCGCATGGGTATCCTCCGCCGCCATGATCCTCACCGCCACGCGCTTCTTGGCGCGCTTCTTCTCCTCGTCCTCCACTCTCCTCTTCCAGTTGCCGGGGAGGACGTCCTTCAGCAAGTGGCGGATCTCACTGGCCTCGTTCCAGTCTTCCACCAGCTTGAGGCGTCTGCGGTACTTCCGCAGATACCGGTTCCACTCCCGGACCCGCAACTCACCGCGGTCCAGCGGCAGTGGAATGGACCACAGGTCCTCCAGCTTCTGATTCGGAGCGTCCACCCGCTCCTCATCCTCCAACCACTCGAGGCAGGCCTGCTCCGTACGGATCAGTCCTTCCCGGATCTGATCCCGCAGCTCCTCCTTCAGGTCCTGCGCCAGCCGGTGTGGGAATGTCCGGCATACCCACTTGTCCCGCGGCGCTCCCCGCATCTCCCCGACGACCTCCTCGGCGAAGGTAGGTAGGTAGGTAGGTATCTTCCGGAGCTCGGGATGCCTCCTTTGACATTGCAGGAAGAAGGTCTTACCAAGGGGACGTCCTGTCCCTCCCACTGCCCTATGTCAGGTGCCTCTTGAGCCGCTCCCGCATGTGCTTGGGAAGGCATTGTCGCGGCCACCCGGTCCATGTGTCCCAGGTGGGAGGGTGTCCCCACATGTGTCCATGGGTAGGGCCACATGCCCCCTCCTTTGGGCGGCAGCTCTGGGGGGCTGCCCAGCCGTGTGGAGTATCTCTCACCACAAGGGGTATTGCTCCCGCTTGTCTACGGTACGACCGCCTCACCCTTGTGGCTTGAGTTGCGGGGCCACTCTGCTTGGCAGGTGACCCCCTCCTGGACTGTGTACCGGCTCGCCTGTCACCGGTTGCTTCCATGGCTCCGGGTGACGTTTGCCATGGTCCCCGATGCAGCCTGGCCGGGCTCGGACCAGTGGCTTTGGAGTACCGCTCCTGCCACTGGCCCGGTGGGTCGGCTGGGTCGCCCCAGTGCGTCCGACCCATGGGGTATTGGTTCTTTCCTGTCCCTCGGCCGCCCTACGTGTGTGCAGTGTCCTGGGCCGTTGGGCTCCTGTTCACCGGTGTGCCCGCGCGGTTTGCTGTGGTGCGTCTGCGGTGTCCTGGGCCAGCTGGCTCCTGTTCACCGGTGTGCTCGCTCGGTGTGTTGTGTTGCATGTGCGGTGTCCTGGGCCCCTGGGTTCCTGTTCACCGGTGTGCCTGCTGTGTGCGGTGCGCGTGTGCCATGGGTGGTTGTGTCCCTCTTCCTCCCCCCCTAATTTTCGTTTTTTTTTTTTACTCGTTTTTTTTTTTTTTTTTTTTTTTTTTTTTACCTGTTTTTTTTTTTTTTGTTTTTTTTTTTTGGGAAAAAAGAAAAAGAAAAAACAAAAAAGAGGAAAACAGAGGCGCGCGTACACTGCAGGCACAGGCATGGGCAGCTGGTGCGGCGGTGCTATAGCGTTGTGTCCTCTGGCGTGTGTCGTCGGTGCTGTGGCGGCGGTCGCGCCCCAGGGGTGCGGCTCGCGTGTCCTGATGTACATGGGTATGGGTCAGGGTGGGTTTGGTTAGGTGTCTCTTTGCTTCTGGTGCTGGCTGGTTAGGCGGCTGTGTGGGCTGTGGCTGTGGGCTGTGTCTACGCATTTCCCTCAGCGGGCCTGGTTTGGAGTCAAGGGTTGACGGTTTCGGGATGTGGCTCGGGTTTGATTTGTGTTGGGGCTTCGGCTCGGTTAGGCTTGGGTCAGGGTGGGTTTGGTGAGGTGTCTCTTTGCTTCTGGAGCTGGCTGGTTAGGCGGCTGTGTGGGCTGTGGGTGCGGGCTGTGGTTACGTTGTTCCCTCGGCGGGTTTGGTTAGGAGTCAAGGGTTAGCGGTTTTGGGGTGTGGCTCGGGTTTGATTTGTGCTTGAGTTCTGGCTCGGTTAGGCGGTCGCGTGGGGCCGGGCGTGTGGGTAGCGGCGTCCACGGAGTCGTGCGCCCGAGGCGAGTGCGGGGTGGTGCGTGCGGGCCGGCCGTTGGCCGGTGGCCTCACTGGGAGTCCCACACGGAGGGGTCGACGGGCGTGCCGGGGGCGTACGCAGCGTGCAGGTTGGGCAGCAGCGGGCGCACGTGCAGGGCGTCGGCGTGCCCGATGGGGACCTCACTGAGGACCGAGGGGTTGGCGGCAAGGAGTATGCGATGCCCGGGAGGGGTGGTGGCGAGGAGCGGGAGGATGTCCGCGGCTCGCGACGTGGGGGCGAACACGGCGTGGGTCGGGTGCGGCCCCGGGAGCGGTGCTGGGGGGAGCGGGACCACAGGACGGCGGTCTACTGTGAGGTGCCAAGTGGCGCGATGCTGGAGGAGCCGGACTAGGGCGATGCTGTGGCGCAGTGTGTGGGGCTAGGTGCTGGGCGGCGTGGGGACGTGCGGCGGGAGGGGGGGGGGGCGGGGCGGTGGCGTGGGAGGGGGCACGGCGGAGGAGTGACGTCAGTGACGTGTGTGTCGTGCTGAGGGTGGAGAGGAGCCCACGGTATCGGGCCCGGGTTCGGCGCCTTTGGGCGTAGTGGTGCTCGTTGTCGTGTGCGTTGGCTTCCTTCGGCGTCCGGTTCGTTTGCTGACTTCTGGGCGGGGCCTGGCGTGGCGCCCCGTGGTGGTGGTGTGCTGGGTAACGGGGTTAGAGGGCGGCGCCGCTGGCCGGGGGGTCAGGCGCGTCGTGTTGTGTGGCGCGCAGGGCTCCTGGGGTGTTGTGGGTGTCGCCGGTGTCGGTGCGCCGACGCTTGTGGGGTGGTGAGGGGGTGTGTGCGTGCGGGGCTGGGCTTTGGGTGATGTCCCACAGGCGGATGCCGTCTCGCCACGCTTCCTGGAGGGTCTCCCGCAGGCGCCTGAGGACGTACGGGTGGTCCTGGGGCGCGGGGAGGTTGCGGGGGTGGACTCCCAGGGGGTGGAGCGCATCGGCCAGCATGGCTTCCCATGCGGCCTGCGGCATCCATCCCCCCGCCGGCCGGAGGCGGCAGTTCTCCACCGACCCCTTGCGGGGCCGATGGACCAGGCCCTCGAGGGAGGGCTCTCCCCGGGCCCACTTCCGCAGCTCCCAGAGCTGCGTGTGGGTCCAGCGCTGCCACCACTGTTCCTGGGCGGGCCTGCGGTCTTGGGCAGAGGAGTGGGCGTGGGTGGGTGTGACGGGGTCGTGGGGACCGGCGGCGGTGGCGGGCCTCGGGGATTCCTCGTAGTCCTGTTCCATGGGGGTGCCCGGGGAGTGGGGGTGCACGCGGATGTGGACCTGCGGGTGTGCGCGTACGGTCTCCGCCTCGGGGTTGGGCGGGGATTCGCGGCGGCGGCGGTAGTGGGGCATGCGGCTTGCGGCGCCATTCCATACTCCGTGAGCTGAACTCCACGGTCTCCTCTGGACTTGGCACCCACAGCTTGCACCGCTCGGACGATCCGATCCTCTTCCTCAGCATTCCATTGGGATGACCCGCACGCATAATCCGTGGACAGCCATGTGAGGCATTCGTCATCCTCCCGGACCAGCGTTGCGCGATGCAGAAGGACTCCAATGGCTTTGGCCACCATGAAATCATACCCCATGATCATATCCCAATCAACAATGTCGGCCACATAGAAGTTCCCGGATAGAGTGCTTCTCTTCGCCTGATCAGGGCGGTTCAAGCGCTCATGCTCCCAGAATTCCATACTGATGGTGGCCTCATGGGTGCCACCACCCATAATCTCTCCGTTGGCGACCTTCAGGCGGACCGGTCTCCGGCTGGGCTGCAGGAGTTCCTCCTTGAACAACCCTCTCCGGACCAGGCTCACCTGGGCACCCGTATCCACTAACACATCCACCACCTTCTCCTCTTGTCCGCACCGTACTCGCACTTTCAAGTGCAACTGCCGCTCGTCGCCATGAGGTGTATGGACGACTCTCACGGCATGCAACTCTAGCACGTCCGGGTGCATCAGGACTTCAAGGGTATGGTCACGGATGGTGTAGATCTTGGGTTGGTCCTGCCCGTCCACGGGGCTCTCCGTGGTTGCTCCTTCCTTCTTGCCATGTCCCGTACCCACATGTACTTCCCTTGGCAGGGCGCTCCAGGGGTTGGGAGTGGCGAAGCTCAGTGGTTTTGGCTCTTCTGGAGCCTTCTTCGGCACCCGATGTGCCTTCGCTTTCTCTGGGATTCCACTGATTTTCGGAGGAGAGACCTCCGAGGTCCCACTCCCGTGGGGGCTCCTCTAGACTTGGCTTCCCGCAGCCCCTTCCGGCTGCGATCCGCCAGGACTTTGTCCACCACGTTGCTGGGCTTTGAGTTCCTCCAACGTCCTCAACATGTCCTCAGCAACCTCCTCGATCGACCTCACTCGTCGGTCTTGGCCAGGTCCACCACCATAGCCTCTTCCTCCGCCTTTTCCTTGGCCTTTGCCTTGGCCTTTTCCCCCGTCTCCGCCTTTCGCTTTCCAATCGGAAATCCGCTGCTCCTTGGGCTTCTTCTCGGGGTGGGCGGCGAAGTAGGCCTTCTTGTCCGCCTCGTACACCTTGCACTGACGGTGGTCGTGTGCATGGTTGTTTCCCTTGCCATAACAGACCCAGCACCCGTCGTGCTGAGACCTGTACTCTCGGAACGAGAGCGGTGGGTTCCCGATCCTCCTTGGCTCTCTGCTCTTCTTGGGTCCCAGCTGGCTCCATCTGGACCGATCCTGCCCATGGTTCTTCACGTTGTGCGCCACAAACGCGAAGAAATGGGCCTCCTCGTGATCCTCCCGGGACCCGGTCCAGTGGTCTTGGCCACTTCCACTACCATCCTCCGCGGAGTTGGCCGTGTCCTCCTGGATCTCCCGATGATGGCGGTCTTCTCGGTGTCCTCGTTGTCCATGACCATGCCGATCCTGCACGTGGGCCTCGTTCTTCGCATTGAGTCTCAACTCCACCGTGATGTACTTCACGATCTCGTCCAGGCTCATGCGGGCGAAGATGACTTGCATCCTCAGCGGCTCCCCGCGCCTCCACTCCACGTTGTTGAGGCGCAGCAACCTTTGCCCCATGGAGTCCCCAAATACCTCCACGTACACGGCGTTCTTCAGGCCCAACATCCGGTTGGGTTCGCCCAGGTTCCTCCTGAAGAACTCCATGATACCCGCATGGGTATCCTCCGCCGCCATGATCCTCACCGCCACGCGCTTCTTGGCGCGCTTCTTCTCCTCGTCCTCCACTCTCCTCTTCCAGTTGCCGGGGAGGACGTCCTTCAGCAAGTGGCGGATCTCACTGGCCTCGTTCCAGTCTTCCACCAGCTTGAGGCGTCTGCGGTACTTCCGCAGATACCGGTTCCACTCCCGGACCCGCAACTCACCGCGGTCCAGCGGCAGTGGAATGGACCACAGGTCCTCCAGCTTCTGATTCGGAGCGTCCACCCGCTCCTCATCCTCCAACCACTCGAGGCAGGCCTGCTCCGTACGGATCAGTCCTTCCCGGATCTGATCCCGCAGCTCCTCCTTCAGGTCCTGCGCCAGCCGGTGTGGGAATGTCCGGCATACCCACTTGTCCCGCGGCGCTCCCCGCATCTCCCCGACGACCTCCTCGGCGAAGTCCTCCCAGTCCAGGATGAAGTCATCCAGGTTGGATGGGTTCCCGTCGCAATAGGGGATTTTGATTCCCCTGAGGTCGTCAATCCTGATGGCGTCTCCGACGTCTCCAGCCGCTACTCCACCAAGACGAATACCGCCTGTGGCCGGGGGGTGTGAGTACACTCCCCGTACATCCCTCTCCTCCATGGAGTGCTGTCCAGTTGGGCCTGAACCCATGGGGTTTGGAATGCGGGAAGGACTCCCTCCATCGGTCGTGCATATCCCCGTATTGGGGTCCTTTGCCCACAGGTTTCCGCCTGGATGACCTCGACCATGTCCGTCGGCGCTTCCCATGGTTCGCCCCTGCATGGTGTGGTTCTCGATCTTCTCTTCCGCATAAACTACCATATTCGTCGTGATCGGTACATCCTGGGCGGCATGGGACATCTGCACCGTCAGGATCATCGGGTCCGTGGTTACGTGCCCTTCCCGCATGGACCCAGCCGGTGCCGTGTGTTCCCCGAGCATTGTGGATTCGCTGAACATGGGAACAAACGGCAGCGCACCCGGGTCAACACGCGGAGGCGCGTATGGTGCCTCTGCAGGGCCGCCCATGGGTTTCTCCATGGCGCTCCTGAGGGTCTTAACCCGCTCCACCAGCTCTACCGCGGCCGGCTCTGCCGGGAGCTCCGGACCCGAGGCGAGGGGCTGTAGCTCCTCTAGCCTTTTCAGGCGTCCCGACATGTCCTCCACCAGGTGGAGGAGGCTGTCCACCACTCGCTGCTGCTTCTCCAGGGCCAGCTCCAGATTCTCCCGGTACCGGTCCCGTTCCGCTCGCAGCTCCTCCATGTCTTTCTCCGTGGCCGACTGGTCGTCCAGGATCCCCGCGACGTCCTCCTCTAGACCGTCCTTGGCGTTGTCCAGGCGGTCAAGGCGATGCACGATGGCGTCCATCCCCATCTTCGGGTACTTGCCCATGAGGAAGGACACGTGCTCGCAGTGGCACGCAGCGTGCTTTCCGCCGGATTCAGCGCATCCCGCGGTTCCCGGCACCTCAAACTCATCACCCATAGGCGTATCGCCTATGGCGTCCGTCTCTGGTCCCGTGTGCCGGGGCACAGGTGCCGTCGGGGCCCTGGCCGGCCTCTCCAAGCCCTCGGCGTCGTGCTTCAGGGCGGGCTCGGGGGCCGTATGCGCCCTGGCGATCGGCGCGGACATCTCCGGCTCCGAAGGTGGCTCGTAGGCTGTCCGATAGCCCTCGGAGTGCCCCTCGCATTCCCACAGCCTGACCGGGCTGGGGTCAGTGTCCATAGCCCCGGCGTCCCTTGCCGCGGACTTGGGTGACCCGCGCTTCCGGTAGCGCCGGGCCCGTCCTCCACTGCTGCCTGAATGGCAAGCCTCATCAGAGTCCTCCGCGGCGGAGCGGAGGTTGCATGCCTTTAGGCAGCGACGCTCACACATGGAGACCAGGTCCTCCATGTCACGTCCTCCTCTTCCCGAATGTCGTACTTCTCTTCGGGCTTCAACTTCCGGAGTTCGCCATGCTCTTGAACGTCTCGGTTCTTCTATGGCTCCAATCTCCGGCGTGGTCTCCACCGAGTCCGCAATACGCACCCGGGGCGTACTTGGGCAGGGCTCATAAGGGCCCAAGTCCCCGGGTCGGCGGTTGGTAGGGGCAGCAGGTAGGCCTCTGCTACCATAAAGAAGGTCCCTACCAGGACCGGCCCCCGCTGTGCCCCTTCCGCCTGTTACCCCTGCTGATTTACTCCGGATCAACGATTGCATTTCTCAAAATCCTCAAAGTCCAAGGTCCAAAATCCAAAAATATAGAAAATAGAAAATACAATCCTCCTTCAACCCTGAACAGCAACCAGATCCCACAAATACAGCAATGACCCAATCAACAATCCAATCCAAATCCAGACTGCGGCTGCGGGCCTCCGTTCAGCACACCGGTTGTCTCACGGTGGCGGGCATGTACAAGAATTGCACCAAAGAGGAAAGCCCTGAAATGGGCATATGAACACAAATAAAGCAAAGTTGGGGAACGATGGAAACGTACACATTCACAGCCATAGACCCCTCATTCCCTGGACTCAAGACCTTCCCTTGACTCACCAACATGATGCCCTGAACCCAATCAAATAAGATGGCTAAATGCCGTGTATCACAAGTCCCTACATAAACCCCAAAAATGTGTTCACTCCCAAGCCTACATATCCTAGCTAAATAGGGGAGGTGGCGTGTCATGGCCTAGAGTGGCACTCAGGACCATGCCCTACCCTGACATAACCTTGGATGGACTTGGAGTCGAATGGACTTGGAGAAATGACCTATGAGTTTGAACTCATAACATGCCAAAAAACTGCCAATTCACACCATATTGGCCATATATCAAATATATGCTCAAAATTGAAGTTACCACTTATCCGAAGGCTCAAAGCATGCATGAAATCGAAGTCTAATATTCATGGAGGATATAGACCAGAGGTCAATGCCCATGTACATCCCCACTTTACCCTCGAAACCCCTTCGGATATTGGCGCCACGCACTGCCCAAGTCAGCCCATGATCTTGAGACCAATTCTTGTGATCCTTCGTGCGCCAAGCCAACTGGAGTACGCGATCCGGCATATGGTGGTGTTCAACTCCAAAGAATATGCCAACATATGAACAACATACCATGGTTCGACTCTCCATAGGCTTCTTGCTGTTTGCCGACCAGGTAAGTACACAAAACGCAAAAATGAGCAAAAATTGAGGTCAAAAACATGAAAATATGACCAAATACAAAGTTGTGATGATAGTATATCTCTATGCTCACCCATGATATCCGCTCATGGTTCAATACACAAATGATTGGAACCATTTGCGAACAATTCCCCCACTTGGATCCCCAATCGGGCGCATGGAGATACCTTCGCCACCCATATCTACATGCCCCATGAAAATGGGAGTGCACTCATGGATCTCTTTGCCAAACATACCATGAGCAATACATACGCGGTATACTTTGTCTAGCGCTTTGAATTCCACAATTGAGACATGGGCAAAACCCTTGTCACGTATGGCTCCCCATCTCTTCGGCCACACGAAGATATAGAACATGGGCGTGAGCATATTCAAGACATATACCATGCATATAAAACATACCCTCAAAAGTGGCTCCCACCATGATATGCCATGTCCCTCCATGGACATAACTTCACGTTAAAAATGCGTAGGAACCCAAGTAAAGTGTCTATGCAATCCCAACACTCCTGCGGTACACTCGAAAGTCGCATTAAAATATTCGGTTGCACGGTCCAAGAGTTATATATCACTTTATACCCTCTTGACCATTATCCCTTGCTACACCAGGCATGTGTACACACCAAAGGCGTTTGATGCTTCCTAAATTAACTTGAGACCAATGCGCTTGCAACGCAACCTTCCTTATTCTCTTTCCTCACACTCGCGCGTAGATATGGCCCTTCAAAGTGGTCCCACGCTTCACTTTTGTTTCCCTTATATCTCCAAGTCAAATGGGTGGCAAGTATAAGGGAAACCTGATTCGGGCATAGGGAAAAGAGTATGACCACTCGAAGAAGTCCAAGTCAAGTGCGGCGATGTCGAAGTCGAAAATCCGATTTCGACATCGCGAAAAATTCAGATTAAAATTTCGAGTGCTTATTTAGAAAATTGCGGAAGCAACGAACGCTTTGCTGATGAAATCTGATCTTTCAACGGAGTATCCGCCAAAATATCTGGAAATAACAGTTAACCAATCGGTTAACGCAAAATCGCGAGCCAACTGACAGTCGCCGATACATTGACAATCAGAACGGAAGGCTGAAAAATCACGGAAACATTATGATAAAAAGACCCTGTTGATTCCTGATATTCTGATATATAGATCTCCGCTGGCGGTGCCTCGGTACTGAATATGGCCGCTCGTAGCCGGAATGGCCAAACCTATCACACTATCACATCAGGTTAGGTCAGGTGGATGGGAGAGTATGATATCAGCCAATGGCGGCTTGCCGGCACATAGATACACACCCCAAGTGACCCCAAGATGGCCACGGGGGTCCGAACCGGCCTCAGCACAGGCGAGCCCCCCAAGGAATGGGGGGGCAAGGTGCGACCCCTGTACAAGAAGGGGTATCACCTCAGGCCAGGGAACTGGAGACCAATATGCCGTGCCGTCACAGAGGCCAAGCTGGTCTGGATGGTGATCTTTGGGAGGATACAGCGGCGGCTGTATGAAGCGGAGGTCATACCGAACAATATGTGGGGGTCAGTGCCGGGTAGGTCCACACAGGAAGCAAGCTTCCTGTACGATATGTACCTCGATGATGAGGACCTAGAGGCGTTCATGGCGTCTGTGGAAGTGAAGGGGGCGTTCCCCAACACGTCGCATAGGATCATAGAGGAGGTGTGGCGACAGCTAGGACTCCCATATGGTGACTTCGTGGAAAAGTACCTGCGCCCAAGGAGGTACACGGTCGCCACGGGGAAGGGGTGTACCGAGTGGGTAACCCCAGGTAGCGGGGTGCCACAAGGCGGGCTGGAGGGCCCGTTCCTGTACTTGCTGGCCATGCTCCCCCTGATGAGTTGGATAGCGCGGGAATATCCACAACTGGCGCGGGCGCCTCACACGTCTCCGGCGCAGGCGTATGTGGATGATGCGGTACCCATGGCGCGGGATGAAAAGGCCCAACAGGTGGTACAGGACCTGATGCAGAGGTACGGGAGGGATAACCACCTTGTCTGGAGCTCGGGGAAGTCGGCGTTTCTGAGGAGGGGTGGAGAGGAAGGCATGGCGCTGGATGTAGGAGACGGAGTGGCATGGCTGGAGAGGGCAGAGGAAGCGGTGGTGCTGGGACATGTGCAGGCCATGGAGGCGAGGGGGGTCAGGCTACCTGACAAATTAGTCCGGGGGTTCAGGGCGATGCTGGTGGTCCTGCGGCATCACCCCCCGTCAGTGCAGACGACCCTGTACTACCTGCGGGCGGTGCTCAATGCGGCGGTAGGGTACCAGGGGATGCACCTGCTGTACTGGAAGGAGCAGCTGGAGGAGGTGGAGGGAGAAGTGCGGAGGCTCATCAGAGGGTATGAGGGGATACCCACAGAGGTGCCGTGGTGCGTGCTGCGGTCGCCGACGGCCTACTATGGAGAAGGGATGCCCACGGCGGGGGAGGCGTACAGGGCACACACGGCGAGGGAGCTGAGCAGGATGTGCCACAATCAGGAAGAGGTGGTGAGATGGGTGTGCTATCACGCGGTCGCAGAGGTTCAGAAGGAGGAGAACATGTGCCCGCGCTATGTGTGGCACGGGCGCAGACGGTTGGTGGCGGGGAAGAAGGAGCGCATGTGGCGCGCCCTACAGGCAGTGTTGCCGGGGGAAGAACACATGCTGGCAACCAACAGGACGTGCGGTAGGCGGGGACCAATCCTGGTCCTGGACACGGACTTCGCGGGGGCGGCACATGGGACAGTACGGTGGATCAGGAAGGAAGGAGTGAGCATGGAGGTGCTGCACGTGCGCAGGAAGGATATGAAGGAATACAAAAAGGCGGGGCTGCACCATGCGGAGTTCTATCGGGACACCAGGGTGGTGGAATGGGGTGTATACATGTGGATGATGAGGAGAGCACGAGGACAAGAGGACCGCACAAGGTGGAGCAGGAGGATGCGCACGATGTGGAACGAGTGGGTAGCGCTGTGGGGGATCCAGCAGAGGAAACCAAGAGGCGGAAGGGGAGAGGGGGCGCAGCAAGAGAGAGTGCTGCTGGACAGGGGGGAGAGGGACAAGGCCAGACCGGGCATACTGTTGTGTGCGCCGCTGGGACTCAAAGGACCGAGGGGGAAGGTACAGAGTGCGGCCGGGCAGTGGTATGATGGGCATGCAGATATGTTCTGGCAAGACAACATCCCGGAAGGGGCAGGACAGGGGGACCAGTGCTGGAGGTGCACCAAGGAGGCGGGGCAAATCCCGTGGCCAGTCCTACGAATGACGGCGTGGGCGTTCCCGAACGCGACCATGCGCACTACGGACACCAGGGGGCAGTGGTGGGGGCCGGTGCTGCGGCTGCCCAAGGAGGTGCGGGAGGATGAGGAGGCCCAGGGGGACGTGGAGGTCTGGTGGGGAGAGGAAAAGGAGGGGAAAAGAACAGGGGTCCAGTTGGGATGGGACACAGTGCGGGGGCTACAAGAAGAGGATGATGGAGTGGCGGTTAGTTTCCGGATGACAGACACGGGGAGGCCCGACGAGGAGGCGCCCATAGTGCCCGTGAGCCACAAGTGTGGAGAGAGTGCGAGGAGGATCAGGCTGACGGTCCACGGGTTGCCAGCAGACAGGGTATGGTACTTGGTTCGGGTACAGGCATACCTGGAGCAGGGCAGGGCGAAAGGGGACAGGGCATGGTGTCACAGAGTGGTGGTGACGAAGGGACGGAAGGCCAGGACGGAAAACAAGTGGGCGGTGTACAGAGGGGTGAGAGAGCTAAGCATCGGGGTTGGGGTACGAGAGTATGGCATTGGGAGGCACAAAGTGTACTGCCACTACCCGAGGGAGGTGGTGCGCATACCGGAGCCCACGAAGGAGAGGGTGGTGCTATTTCGGGACGGGTCCGGGATGGAAGGACAGCCGCCCATGGCGGGGGCAGCGGCGGTAAGGGTCAAGGGGGTGGGACAGGTGACGGAAAGTGTGGTGGAAAAGATGGTGTACGGAGCAGCGTCCCATGGAGAGGTGCAGGCGGTGGCGGACGTGGTTGGGGAGATAGGGGAGGACGTACGGGAAGCGTGGATGGTGGTGGACGCGGAGGCGGACATGACGTACCTCAGAAGACTGGCCAGCAGGCCACTGCATGAGGCCGTGGGCACGGGACTGCCGTCACAGGTGTACGCGATATGGCACGGGCTGGAGATGAAGAAAATGCCCCTGGTCATACACCTGGTGAAACAGGAGTCACACAGGGCGGGAGTGGGGAATCATGAGGCGGATGGGGTGGCTCAAGCAGTGGATAAGGAGCAGGAACCAGAGTGGAGGGTGCCAGAGAGCAAGGAGCACCTCCACTTGGTGCACATACCTCCAAGGGTCGGGGAAGAGGAGAAGGCCAGGTGGGTGGTGGAGGAGGACAGAGGCAAGCAGGAACTAAGGGTGTATCCACAGCCAGTGCACATGCTAGCTCAAGTACGAGGGGGGCCGGAGGTGGTAGAGCTGAACGAGTGCTTGGAGGGCAAGGTGGGACAGCGGGTCCACTACCCCAATGTGCTGAGGCCGGAATCGCTGCCCAAAAGACTACAGACCAGAAGGCTGCAGGCAATCACGGGGCAGGTGCCGGTGCGGGAAACAATCATGAGGTGGTACAGACATAAGGGTATGGACCTGATAGCTGGGAGCCACAGAGCAAAAAACAACAAAAGGGTATGGACGTCCCGGAGGAGTACATGAGATGCCACTGTGGCCAAGGGCAAGAAACCTACGAGCACTTCATGCGGTGTGCGCAGTGTCGGGGGATCGAGGAACCACTGGTGTGGGATCAGAACGTCCCGTTGCTCAAGAAGGGTGCGAGAGGCAGAAGCGCGGTGGAGAGAGAGCTGGGGAAAGAAGGGCACCGCAAGGGACTGTGGCACATGGTGATAGTGAAACCGCTGTGGCGGGCACTCCAGGAGCACACAGTGGCACCGGAGGCCATGCCGCACAGGCTGTTGCGGCGTATGGTGGAACATCTCCAGGAACGCATGGCGTGCAGAGAGACGCAATTGGAGGCGCTGGCGGACGATATGCGTGATCCAGTCACCAAGCGGGTGGAGATGGCGTTGATCAGGTACAACTCAAAAATCACGGAGATGGAAGTACGGAGGCGGCCAGATTGGCGGCCAAGGCGGTCAGGGGGAGAGACGGGAATGGAGGACAGAGAGGGAGATGAGCAGAGGGACTGCTTGATGGCACGCAGACGAAAGAGAATCCGGCAGATATGAGGGCAGGACGGGTGTACGGTTTCACCGCGCAGGGGTATGTCAGGAAGGGGACCGGAGGGAAAGGGACAGCAGAAGCGCCCGTCGCATGGACTGGAGCATCCGGGACTGGGCATGCAGAGTCGTAGGCCGGAGCAAGAAGCGGGGAAAGCGAAGTGGGGACGAGGACGGCGACAGTGCAGACTGCGGCAGAGAGAGTACGACAAAAAGACCCCCCGGATTGGAGCATCCGGGGAGGAATGCAGCACGGCGCTAGCCCCCGGACTGGATCGTCCGGGGGTGAACCCGGTGCCACGGACTGGAGCGTCCGAGGCAACGGAGAGAATACGATAACAAGGCGCCCCGGATTGGAGCATCCGGGGCGGAAAGAAGCACGGCACTAGCCCCAGGACTGGACCGTCCGGGGGTGAACCCGGTGCCACGGACTGGAGCGTCAGAGGCAGCGGAGAGAATATGACAGAGCACCCCACACGTAGGGCGCGCGAACAGCGGGGGTAAAGGGCGGGGGAGGTGGGGGAAAACGGCGACAGGGCGCAGGGCTCAGGCGATCCCATGTGCAGCGCAATGTCACACAAGCCTGACCCACAGCCCAGCCAGCCACCGACAGTGCGGGCAGAGGTGGCCCGCATGCAGGCGGGCGCAGCCCCGCGGCCCCCCTCGCCGGCGTCCTCGGCGACGTCTGCGGCCGTGTCGTCGCCCTCGTCTCCGGAGAGCCCGGAGACGGTCAGGGAGGAAAGGCCGGGGGCTACAGGGCGACAGAGGGGGGAAGGAGCCGTGGTGGGGAAGGGAGAGGGGAGGGAAAAGGGAGGACAGGCGGAGGCGGGGAAGGGCGGGGCAGAGGGGGTGGCGGCAGGGGCTGAAGGGCAAGGGGAGGGGCAGGGGCAAAGGGCGGCGGAAGGGCCAGGGGCGGACCCGTTCAACGTCGTGGATGTGAGGGCGGGCAAGGATATGAGGAGGAGGGAGTGGAGGAGTCAGAGGGAGTCGGTAATCGCCGACATCCTCGAGGTGTCGGAGGATGAGGGGGAGGGGGCGGGGAGGATGACGGTGGGGGGAGACCCAGGACAGCCGTCGGCGCCCAATGTGCCGGCGGCTGCCATGAAGTCCATCCTCCCGGAGGTGCGGAGGCAGGAGGAAAGCAAGGGCGGCCGAGGGCAGCTAGAGGCGGGAGCGGCAGGGAGCGGAGACAGCAGCGTAAGCACCGGAGGGAGAGGACGGACAGGCAAGGGAGGGAAAGGGCAGGCAGGGACGTCGGGGGCTGTACACGCGAAGGGACACCTGGCAGGAAAGGGGGGAAAAGGGAGTGGACGGGCGCGACAGTGGCCGCAGCCCCAACGCTCGTTCAGGCAGCCGCCGCCGAGGTCGCCCCCACGGGTCAGTGCGGCGGTAAGGGCGGAGGAGGAGAGGGAGGCGCGCCGCCAGCAGGCGGCGCGGTATGAGGCGCTGGCGCACGTGGAGCACCAGCGCCGTCGCCGCAATCCCCCAGAGCAGGGGCCGGACACCATCTACCAGTTGGAGATGGAGCAGGGGAGGACGGGGGTGAGGGGGGCGCAGGCGGAGCAGAGCAGCGCAGCGGTGCAGGGCAGTGGTGCGGAACAGGTAGAGGCCGGCAGGGGCAAGCAGGGGAAAGGAGCGGGGCAACAAGGACTACAGGGGAAGGGACGGGGGAGGGCGGGACTCCACGGAGTAGGCCGCAAGGGACACGGGGCGATCGGGCGACAAGGCAAGGGGCAGGGGAAGGGGGGTGGCCTTGGGTACATGGGCTCGCCGGTGTTCCCAGGGACGGGATTGGGATGGTGGGGAGGAGTAGTCCCGCCGGCCGTCCCACCAATCATCCCACCGTTCCCGCCGCCGCCATACCCGGCGATGGGGATGATGTACCCGCCCCTGCCAGCGTACCCGGCCATGCAGCCACAGGCGCACATGCAGCAGCACCAGCAGGCCGGTGGGACAACGTGGGGAGCGAAGGAAGGGAAGGGAGAAGAGCACAGGAGGGCGTGGGAGATGTTAGGGGAGGCAGAGAGGAGCATGCGGGAGAGGGAGGCCAGGGTCAAGGGTGAGGTGGGCGGGGCGGAGGGGGGGAGGACAGAGGGGACCGACAGGCCGCAGGGAGGGGAAGCACAGGCAGTGGAGGAGCTGCAGAGGGCGTGGGCGGACCTTCAGAGAAGGCAGGAGAGGGTTGAGAGGGCGGAAAGGGAGGGAGAACGACAAGAGGAAGGTAGGGGGCGGGAGGATACCCCGCTGGTGCCGTTCCGGCAGCCGGCTATCCCACCGGAGCAGGAGGGAGAGATGCAGGAGAGGGCATGGAGGCGGATCAGGGGGGAGGCGGCGAGGCTGGCGGACAGGGACAGGGAGGTGGCGGCGGGGGAGCGCAGGGTGTCGGAGGAGGTGGAGGCCGTGGCCCGGGGGGCCCACCGGGTCCTCCCGGATCTGGAAGGGGACACCCCCTCCGCGGATGTGGAGGGGCGGTCGCCGTCAGGGAAAAGGGCCAGGGAGGAGGACGAGGAGGCAGGGCAGGAAAGGGGGAAGCGGCGCAGGGGGGAGAAGCGAGGGGCAAGGGAGGCGGAGGGGGCGCCGCGGCCGGCCAGCCCCAGTCCAGAGCCGACGCCGACGGACTGGGACTCGGAGTCCCCGCCGCCGCAGCAGTATGCGCCGCCGCCGGTGCGGAGGGGACCCGGGACGGTCGCGGGGTGGACGGAGGGGGACGTGGCGGAGCTGGCCCGCTACGTGAAGTGGGCAGGGAAGACGAGGGGAAGGCGGGAGAAGAGGGGGCCCCGCCCTTTCAGTGACCTGGTCGGCAGGGCGGGGAGGCCCAGGGAAAGGGGGCCAGAGATGGATGAGGGGCGGTGGAGGAGGATGCTGGGGGCCGCGCTCCCGGAGGTGCGCCTGGACTGTCCCCGGGAGAGGGGTAAGAATCTTAGGGTTCAGATGCTGCGAGAGCTGTTGCAGCGGGAGGGGCGGTACGGTGGCGACGCGTAGGGCCGAGCAGGAGCAGGAACGGGGAGCGCTAGGGGCAGGGGGCCAGGGGCGTGCGGAGGGACGGGCAGATGGGATGTGGGGAGGCGGACGCAAGGGGTCGGCGGAGGTGGAGGAGGGTGAGGAGGGGATGTGGCAGTCACGAGGAGAGGAGGAGGGGAGCAGAGAGGTGCAGGTGCGCAGAGGAGGGCAGGGACACGGCTGAAAGTGGAGGGGGATGTGGTGATGGCGGACGCGGACGAGAACCCCAAGCGGAGAGCACAGGACCAGCGGCGGGGGAGAGGGGAGATGGGGCGGCGGAGTACGGGGGCGCAGGCGAGTACGGAGGAAGCAACCGGGCAGTAGGAAGCGAGACGTATCTTGGGTACGGCGAGCAGTGTGGGGCAGAACGAGCAGCAGACGGGAAGCAGTATCGGAATGTGGTACAGTGACGGAGCAGAGCGCGAGGTCGTGACTGGCGAGAACGGCCGGCGAAGGCGTGGAGCAGCGCTGTGCCCCTCGGGTGCAGCATGGCGCCAGGGCTCTGACGTGCAGGAGAGGCGAGCGGGGTCACGCATCCAATGTTCTGACAAGTTGGTGTCAGGGTCTTGGCTAATGGTGTGATCGGAGGGATTGCTTGGATGGGCAGGTGGCAGTGCAGGTGTACTCGAATCCGGTGCAGTGGAGCCACGTCACGGTGGCGCCCCAGTGGATTGGCAGCCGGGGTGTGCGGGCTATCCGCCGACTTGGTACATGGCGGCAAACCTCTCTGCTTGGCAGGAAGGTGCTGCATTGAAAACATTGAGCTTACGTGCGCCATGCTCAGAGGGTTTGACCACGCCAGGCCTTGGTGGCCACCGGCGCCATGGGACACCTACAAAGTGCAACGGAGTGCGAACCTTTGGCTATGCGGCTGGGCTCCACAATGCAAATGCAGCGGCGGGAATTCGACAAGCGTCTCCGGCGCATGGTGGGTACAGGGCCACAGTCCAGACCACAGATACACCCCCCCCCCCCCGCACAGGGCGCCAGGCAGCCAGGATGGGGTGAGAGGCGGGGACCGAGGGAGCACTCAGGGGAAAGGGTAGGGGCGAGGGGGAGGCGCAGGGGTAGAGCACGCGGGTGGCACACACGAGTGACAACGCGGCACAGACACGGGGGGCAGACATACAGGCAGGGTCGACAGCGAGAAGGAGAATGGGAGGGGAGACAGGCGAGAGAGGGGGCGCAGGGCAGCGGGACCAGGGTAGCACGGAGAAGAGCAGGGGGCACACGCAGGGCGCGCGGGAGCAGCAAGGAACACGAGCACAGAACCAAAAAAAAAAACAACAGCAGGACGGGCGGACACACAGGAAGGGCACAGGGAGGAGGCAGGGCGCGGGAGGTGGGGGGAACAGGGGGCCAACCAGGGCGCAAAGGAACACAATGTCTCACAGAGAAGCACCATGCTGATAACCCGCATAGAGCCGTACCGGCCGCCCCGCCCGACCATCAGGGAACTGATGGAGGGGCGGTCGGCGGGAGAGGACGACTGGGGAGTCCCCCCGAAGGGGTGTCCGGGGAGGCCGCCCAGGTCGGCCTACAGGTCGGAAGACAGGGCGGACGCCCTGGGACGCGTGAGGGCGCATGAGATACAACCATGCCGCGGAGACGACCAGCGGCGAGCACATGGAGCAGGAGAACAACACTAAGAGGGCGGGCAGGAGACAGAGGGGAGGGGAGGGTAGAGAGGAGAGAGAGCGGATACATGTACAGCAACGCGGCTAAATGGCTGCGTCGCCCGGCATGGCCGGGGACTCCCAAGGGCAGCGCCACAGGATGGCGGAGGGACTGGACGAGAGCACCGAACAGAACCGAGACAGATGGCGATGCAGTGTTGTTGTGCGTGCCTGCAGGGATGAGGGAACCAAAAGGAAAAAAGAACGGCAAAAAAAAAAGGAAATAAACGCGGACAACACCCCGCAGCACCACAAGGAGACGGGACAGAAAAGGACGAGTGGCTAGGGCCACGCGACGGCCCCAGGTGACTAGGACAGCAAGGGAGACGGCACAGGAGAGAGGGGCGGGGGCGGGAGGGGAGCGACCCGTGCTAGGCGCACAAAACGGTCCCCGGATGGATGAGGATCCAGTGGGCCCGCGCCACAGGGTTGCTGGCGGCCCGGTGGGGTATAAACACGGGAAGAGGGATGGGATGGGGCCGCACGACAACCCAGGGGAATAGGCCGGGGCCGCAGCACGAGGGAAGGGGGCGGGAAGGGAGCGACCCGTGCTGGGCCCACGAAACGGTCCCCGGATGGATGAGCATCCAGTGGGCCCGCGCCACAAGGTTGCTGGCGGCCCGGCGGGGTATAAACACGGGATGAGGGATGGGATGGGGCCGCAAGACAGCCCAGGGGATTGGGCCGGGGCCGCGGCACAGGGGAAAGGGACGGGGGCGGGAAGGGAGCGACCCGTGCTAAGCGCGCGAAGCGGTCCCCGGAAGGAAGAGGCCCCAGTGGGCCAGCGCCACAGGGTAGCAGGCGACCCGGTGGGGTATAAACACGGGATGAAGGGACAAGGGGACGGGGCGGGGAAGGGCGTGTGGCTAGGGCCGCACAACAGCCCGACGGGGTAGGGAGTCCATGGGACGCTGGGAACGGGCCGGTGCCGGGATGAGGCAAAGGGGAATGGGACATGGGAAGGGCAGGGAGGCCGAAAGCGCCAAGCAACAGCCCCATGGGACTGGGAAACCAGTCGCCATAGAGTGGTGAACCATTGGCCAACCATGGGGAACCTGGCCACGGGAAGTCGGGAAAATGCCCTGAACTCCGGGACAACCCTGAGGTGTCCGCAGGGCTGAGGGTTGACCTTGAGATCCCCGGGTCAATGGCCTGAGTACACGTAGGTTCACGCGTGAGCGGGACCAGGGGGAACGTGGAAAGGGTCGCCCCCTGGCCTCCAGCCGTGGATGGACGACAACCAAGTGCATCCGGGAGCCGAGTGGGTACTCCAGCCCGTGAGGGATGGGGAGTGGTGGAATGTGGTTGACAGAGAGAAATGCTCCGCTGTCGGCGAGGGCTATCCACAGGAAACCCGCCTGCAGGCGCCCAATAGGCTGTGCTAGGGGCGGAAGGCCGTGGGATCCTTCAAAGGGTGACTGGAAGGAGCTGAAACCACGAGGGCAGCGACTGAAGGGAGCCTACCATCGGTCGTGCCCAAAGGGAACCTGGTTGAAGTTCTCGGCCGTGAGGTGAGACAGGGGTCGCCAGGGGAACTGATGGTGGAGAGCACTCCTTCCCGCCAGAGGCGGCCACCATTTAAAACAAACAAGGAGTAGTCAGATGAGGCTGCGGACGCGGCCGCCCTTACTTACTTACTTACTGACTGACGACCTCAGGGGAATCAAAATCCCCTACTATGATGGCAACCCCCCCAACCTGGATGACTTCATCCTGGATTGGGAGGACTTCGCCGAGGAGGTCGTCGGCGAGATGAAGGGAGCGCCAAGGGACAAGTGGGTATGTCGGACATTCCCACACAGGCTGGCGCAGGACCTGAAGGAGGAGCTCCGGGATCAGAACCGCGAGGGAGTGATCCAGACGGAGCAGGCCTGCCTCCAGTGGCTGGAGGACGAGGAGCGAGTGGACGCCCCCAACCAGAAGTTGGAGGATTTGTGGTCCATTCCCCTGCCGCTGGAGCGCGGGGAGCAGAGGGTCCGGGAATGGAATCGGTACATCCGAAAGTACCGAAGAAGCCTCAAGCTGGTGGATGACTGGAATGAGGCCAGCGAGATCCGACACCTGCTGAAGGACGTCCTCCCCGGCCACTGGAAGAGGCGAGTGGAGGACGAGGAGAAGAAGAGAGCAAATAAGCGCGTGGCCGTACGGATCATGGCATCAGAGGACACCCACGCCGGAATAATGGAGTTTTTCCCGCGAAACCTCGGTGAGCCCAGCCGAATGTTGGGGTTGAAGACCGCCGTCTACGTGGAGGTATTCGGCGACACCATGGGGCAAAGGCTGATGCGCCTCAACAACGTGGAGTGGAGGCGCGGAGAGCCGCCGAGGATGCAGGTCATCTTCGCCCGCATGAGCCTGGACGAGATGGTGAAGTACATCACGGTGGAGCTGAAGCTCAACGCCAAGAACGAGGCCCACGTGCAGGATCGACAAGGCCAAGGACATCGAGGTCATCGAGAAGATCGCCACCACCGAGAGGTCAATGGGGACACGGCCGGCACCGCGGAGGAATGGAGTGGAAGCGGGCAAGATCTCTGGACCGCGACCACCCCAGAGGATCATGAAGAAGCCCACTTCTTTGCGTTCGTAGCGCACAATATGAAGGAGAATGGGCAGGACAGGTCCAGGTGGAACCGCCTGGACCCAAGGACCAAGAACCGCAGAGAACCGCGGAGGATCGGGAACCCGCCGCTCTCGTTCCGCGAGTACAGATCACAGCACACCGGTTGCTGGATCTGCTACGGCAAGGGGAACAACCACGCACATGACCACCGGCATTGCAAGGTATATGAGGAGGGCAAGAACACCTACTTCGCCGCCCATCCCGACAAGAAGCCCAAGGAGCAACGAATTGCCGATTGGAAGGCAAAGGGCGGAGACGGTAGAAAAGGCAAAGGAAAGGGCCAAGGGAAAGGCGGAGGAAAAGGCTATGGTGGAGAACCCGGCCCAGATCGACGCGTGAGGTCAATGGAGGAGGTTGCTGAGGACATGTTGAGGACGTTGGAGGAACTCAAAGCCCAGCAACGTGGTGGACAAAGTCTGAGGCAATCGCAGCAGGAGGGAGCTGCCGCAGGCCATGTATAGAGGAGCCCCCACGGGAGTGGGACCTCGGAGGTCTCTCCTCCGAAAATCAGTGGAATCCCAGAGAAAGCGAAGGCACATCGGGTGCCGAAGAAGGCTCCAGAAGAGCCAAAACCACTGAGTTTTGCCACTCCCAACCCCTGGAGCGCCCTGCCAAGGGAAGTTTATGTGGACAAGGGACGTGGCAAGAAAGAAGGAGCGACCACGGAGAGCCCTGTGGACGGGCAGGACCAGCCCAAGATCTACACCATCCGTGACCATACCCTCGAAGTCCTGATGCACCCGGATGTGCTAGAGTTGCATGCCGTGAGAGTCGTCCATACACCGCATGGCGACGAGCGGCAGTTGCACTTGAAGATGCGTGTACGGTGCGGACAAGAGGAGTTGGTGGTGGATGTTTTGGTGGATACGGGTGCCCAGGTGAGCCTGGTCCGGAGAGGGTTGTTCAAGGAGGAATCCCTGCAGCCCAGCCGTAGACCGGTACGCCTGAAGGTGGCCAATGGAGAGATTATGGGTGGTGGCACCCATGAGGCCACTATCAGTATGGAATTCTGGGAGCATGAGCGCTTGAACCGCCCTGATTTGGCGAAGAGAAGCACTCTATCCGGGAACTTCTATGTGGCCGACATTACTGATTCGGATATGATCATGGGGTATGACTGCATGGTGGGAAACGCCATTGGAGCCCTTCCCCATTGTGCAACGCTGGTCCGGGAGGATGATGAATGCCTTACATGACTGTCCACGGACTATGCATGCGGATCATCCCAATGGAATGCGGAGGAAGAGGATCGGATCGTCCAAGCGGTGCAAGCTGTGGGTGCCAAGTCCAGAGGAGACCGCGGAGTTCAGCTCACGGAGTATGGTATGGCGCCGCAGGTGTATGCCAGGATGATCCAGACGCTGGGAGTCGAAGCGCCCGAGACGGACGTCTTCGCTTCCCGGGATGCCCCACTTTTGCGGAAGTGTAGGAGGCATTGGCATCGAGGAGACTCAGCCTGGCACAGGCATTGGGGTTTGAAGGAGTGGCGGCCCATGTATTGGCATGGCTCCCTGGACAATACCAGACGTACGGTGGAGAAGATCGTCGCGGATAGGCCGAAGGGGATCCTGGTCCTAACCGGTATAGGATCTACCCCATGTCCGCTGGAAGGTCTCAAGTCGACGCTGGACTCCATCACCCTGAGCGAGATGTCATTCGGGTCAGAGGAGGAGTTGTTCATCGACGCCAAGGGCTTATCAATGCCCTCCCCGGGTCAAGCGTGGGGTACCAAGGCTTTCCTGGTAGATGGGGCGCCAGCCCAGCCCACGGGTGATGAAGCATTCATCCGTAGGGTTGAGGCGGTGCCCATGCGGGTCATGTTTGAGCCCAAGGAGGGGACGGATCAGCCAATTGATGGCATTGACCACGTGGTCAACTACATGCGATTGGGGATGCACGACCGTGTGGCAGCCAAGAAGAGGCGGGCCATGGTCACATCTCCGCATTGGTGGGATGACAAGATGTTGGTCACCGGCAAGTACGAGAAGGATGAGTTTGTGGCGAGGGTCATGGATCACATCGCGGACCAATATGATGGTCCGGTTGGGTCGGACCCGCCGACATGGGATTTTCCAAGAATGGGGACCGGTAGCGACCAGAACCAGGCCGATGCCGCAAATTTCCGAAGATTATCGGTGGGAAGAGCTCCCCACGACGACGAAGACGGCATATCGGACGAGGAGAAGTCGGACTCGGACCCGGAAGAGGCCTATACCACAGTGCGGGCGGTTGTATCGATACCGAAGCAAGCGGCTGAAGAGGCCCAGGAGAACCCGAAGGTCGCCGAGCTGAAGGAGAGGCTGATCAATGCCTATCCGCGGCTATTCAGTGGCGTCGCCAACAAAAGCCCTCCAGATCGTGGGAGGTTTGGCACAGCAAGAATCAAGCTGAAGCCGAACCCCAAGATCTATCGTCATCGGGAGTACCAACTTCAGGGCGATCGGGCCGAGGCCATGAAGAAGTTGTTGGCCGAGTTTATTGAGCGGGGCTGGATCGAACCCTCCGACAGTAAGTTGGCCAGCCCAGCCTTTATCGTGCCCAAGAAGGAGAAGGGCGAGTGGAGGTTGGTGGTTGATTACAGGGGTTTGAACGAGCAAACCAAGCACGACTCGTACTTGCTTCCCCTGATCGACTCCATCCTCGAAAAACAACAAAAAAATCGGATCTTCATGGTGTTAGACCTGAAACACGACTATCACCAGATGCCGCTACACCCGGACTCCAGGCCCTGCGCAGCGATGTCGGCGCCGCTGGGGCCCATGCAGTGGAAAGTGGTGCCTATGGGCGCCAAGAACGGCAACGCCGCTTTCCAGCGCATGATGGAGGACCTGCTCGGTCCTGTCCGGGACTGTGCCGACCCCTTTGTGGATGACATCATCATCGGGTCCGGCACGGAAGACATGACGGAGGACGAGCTCATCGAAGCGCATGAGAAGGATCTGCTCAAAGTGCTCAGCGAGCTGGACAAGCACAACATGGTGTGCAAGCCCACCAAAGCCTCGGTCTTCGTGAACGAAGTGGAGTTCGCGGGTCACGTGGTTGGTCACGGGCAACGCCGTCCCATGCCTGGGAAACTGGCGTTCCTGCACCACTGGGAGAAGCCCCAGACCATCAGCGAACTCCGATCCTTCATGGGGTTCTGTAATTACTATTCGGGCTATGTCCAGATGTATGCAGAACTGTCGGGGCCGCTGCACAAGATGCTGCAGGTGGGCAAGTTCGATGGCCGGAAGGGGAGCAAGAAGAAGCTTGCTTGGACCCCTGAGGCCGAAGATGTGTTCAGCCGCCTGAAGGAGCGACTCCTGGGGCAACTGGGGCTATTCCTGGTGGACCCGGACAAGGGATTCGTGCTACGAACGGACGCCTCGGACTATGCTGTAGGGGCAGTCCTCGAGCAGGTCCGGGACGACAGGTCGCACGTACCCGTGGCGTTTTGGAGCCGGATCCTCGCCGAGGGCCAACGTCGAACCTGGACCGCGAGGGAGAAGGAGACGTACGCCATTGTTTGTGCGCTCAGGAAATGGTCTGGCCACATCGGATTGCAACTGGTGGTGGTTTGTACGGACCGTCAGTCCTTGCAGAGCTGGCACAAGGAGCACGTGGATACCCCCTCGGGACCGGCGGCAAGGAGGGCCCGATGGCATGAGACGATCGCCAAGTTCGACCTCAGCGTCGTGTACGTCCCGGGGAAGGACAACACTGTGGCGGATTGCCTCAGTAGATGGGCCTACCCCGCGGGCAAGGCTTGGATGGACATATCCAGCCATGGGGACGCCAAGGAGACCGAGGAGGCCAAGCGCATCATCGAGATGGAGAAGCCCATGGAGCAAGAGGGGGTCAAGTGGTTTGTGGTGATGGCAAACCGTACGGACCTGGCCAAGTTCCGGGGCGCCCGAGTTCAAGCTATTCGAGAGGAAACCCTCGAGCAATGGATGGTGGCCCCTGTAGAGCTAGTCAGGTCGGTGCTTACAGAGGACTGGTCGGATGACTATGCGGCATCCGAACACTGGAGCAGGTACTGGAATGCCGTGAGCGCCCCGTCGGACGACGAATGGCCTGAGGGCTTGACCGAGGATGGGGATAAATTTTTCCTCAAGGACAACCTATGGGTCACTGAGAACCGAATGGAGGAGCTCATTGACCACTGGCATAACGCCCAGCTCATGCATCCTTGTCCGGACAAAATGCAGCAGGACCTGTAGTTGCGCTTCAAGTTCCCACCGGGGTACTACGCCATCCTGGACAAGTACTGCAGCGACTGCGCCGTGTGTCGGGCCACGAAGAGCCCCAACCACTCCACGGCTGGCAACCCGGTGTATACGGCTATACCGGAAGCCCCTATGCGGTCCGTGGCCATGGATGTATTCGCCATGCCTGAGGTCACCGTGCAAGGAGAGACCTACGACTGTGTCATCCTGGCGGTGGATAGGCACAGCGGGTATATCGTGGCGGTCCCTGGCAAGAAGTCCAAGAAGAAGGACAAGAAGGACAAGCATGGAGTGGGTCTGCAGGCCAAGACCGTCGCCAACGCCATGATCAGGTACTGGCTGACGATTTTTGATGTCCCAGCTGTAATCTGCAGCGATCGGGGCAGTCAATTTGTGGGGACGTGGTTCAAGACGATGTGCAAGCACGTGGAGATTCGGCACGCCAAGACCGTAGCGTACCACAGCCGGTCAAATGGCCGGGCTGAGGTGGCCGGGTGGCAGATGTTCGAAAAGTTCCGCCAGCTGCACATTGACGAACCGGGCCGGAACTGGTATAATTCGCTGTGGAGAGTACTCCAGGCGTACCATGACCTTCCGGGGCCCACTGGACTGTCGCCCCATCGTATCCTGTTCCTACGGGATCCAGTGTCGCGCACTCTCCCGTGGTTGAACCATGGCAAAGTGGCCCGGGATGCGAACACTGTGATGGCTGAGGCGGACAACACGGCGGCCAAGGTGTGCAAAGCACTTCAGGACGAGCATGAGAAGAGGGCCAAGTACTTCAAGCAGGGAAAAATTCAGAAATATGCTCTCCAAGACACCGTATGGGTGGAGCGGCACCACAAGGATGTCCTGTCCAGGCATCGGCAGGCGCCTTGGTATGTGCTGGGGGTAATCGTGCGGAAGGTCGGGCAGGATGTGTATGCGGTTCGTGTGGGGGATAACAAGATCCTGGACTGCGACCATACCCAGCTTCGTCCCAGGGCACCAGATCCCAGCGGACGTCCCGTCACCTTCGAGTTCACGGCCGGCGATGTGGACTCGGACGACGAGGGTGAGGACGACGACTTCACCGCCGAGAGGATCCTGGCGGACAGGCCGGACCCGGGGAAGCCCCGGGGGAGGCTTTATAAAGTCCGTTGGAAGGGATTTGCCGCATCCAGGGATTCGTGGGAGCCTCCGAGCAGCTTTGTGCCGAGGTATACCACGGTCTGGATGGAGTATCTAAGGAGGAAAAACATCTCTTTGGATGTCAAGGACGTGTTGGTCAATTTGGTGGCTGCAGTAGCACCGTAAGGGATCCCCCTTGGCATATATGTTTGTCTTTGTGATTGGGAGACAAGTGAGGGCGTTCATCCGGGGATGTTTGGGCCTTGATTGGCCATATACCCCCTTCACTCGATCTCCACATATATATTTCATTGTGGTATACTTATTTAGGTCGACCGACGACGTTTTTCGATCTTTGATCCCCTTGGTCCATGTTGTAGATCAAGAGGAGACCGGATATGGCGTAGGGCACCGATTATGAGTGTCCTCACCCCTCCCTTGGGGCATGGGGGACGCCTACGACGTGTGTGGGGCCTCCATGTGTCCTTGGGACATGGGGGGGGGGTTTGGAGCCCATTGGGGTCCTCCCGTCCTCTCTTCAATGACTTCCAAGCGGATAAAACGCTCTGAGAAGGGGGGTGAAGCCGGTTTGGACCCCCGTGGCCATCTTTGGGTCACTTGGGGTGTGTATCTATGTGCCGGCAAGCCGCCATTGGCTGATATCATACTCTCCCATCCACCTGACCTAACCTGATGTGATAGTGTGATAGGCTTGGCCATTCCAGCTATGAGCAGCCACCTTGAATACCGAGGCGCCGCCGGCTGAGATTTATATATCGAAATGTCAGGGATCAACAGGGTTTTTTGATCATAATGTTGCCGTATTTTTTTGGCTATCCGTTCTGATTGTCAATGTATCGGCGACTGTCAGTTGGCTCGCGATTTTGCGGTAACCGGTTGGTTAGCTGTTATTTCCAGATATTTTGGCCGAAACCCCGCTGGAGGGTCAGATTTCGTCAGTAACGGGTTCGTTGCTTCCGCAATTTTCATGTTATACACTCGCAAAATGAATCCGATTTTTTCAGACATTCAGAATCGGATTTTTGACTTCGAGATCGCCGCACTTGATATGATGAATTTCGCATGGTACTACATTTTTCCCCGATCACGAATCAACCTTCCTTTTGTTGTCTCCTTCATTTTTCTTGGAGATATAGGCGAAACAAAATTGATTCGTGAGGCCACTTTGAAGGGTCATATCTCCGGCTCATGGCGAGAAACTCCAATTTGGAGAAATGGGTTGGAACCGCCTTGGTCTCAATTTACCTTAGGAAGCATCAAACGCCTTTCATGTGTACACATGCCCGGTGTAGCAAGGGAAAATGGTCCAGAGGGTAGAAAGTGATATATAACTCTTGGACCGTGCAACCGAATATTTTAATGCGACTTTCGAGTGTACTGCATGAGTGTTGGTGTTGCATAGAAACTTTTCTTGGGTTCCTACGCATTTTTAACGTGAAGTTATGTCCATGGAGGGGCATGGCATACCATGGTGGGAGCCACTTTTTAAGGGTATGTGTTATATGCATGGTATGTGCTTCGCTATGCTCACGCCCATGTTATATATCTCCGTTTGTAGGAAGATATGTGGAGTCATACGTGGCAAGGGCTTCGCCCATGTCCCAATGGTGAGCTCCATAGCGCTAGACTAGGTCTACCGCACATATAGTGCATGTGGGAAGGCTTACAGAGCGACCCACAAGCGCCACTATCAATTTTCCCATTTTCATGGTGCGTGTCGGGAGGAGGTTCGAAGGTGTCCCTATGCATCCATGTGGGGATCCAAGTGGGGGATTGTTTGCAAATGGTCCGAAGCAATTGTGTTTTGAACCATATGTTGATACCATGGGTGAGCGAAGTTATATACTAATGTGATTACTTTGAATTTGGCAATATTTGCATGTTTTTGACCTCATTTTATGCTCATTTTTGTATTTTATGTGCTTAACTGGTCGGCTAACAGTAAAGTGCCTAGAGATCCGTGAACTATGGTATGTTGCTTATATGTTGGCATATGCTTCGGTGTTGTACCTCACCATATGCCGGATCACGTGGTCACTTTGGCGTGGCACACGAGGCCTCACAAAATTAGGTCTCAAATTCGTGAGTTGATCCGTGAAGCATGGCATGTGCATATCCGGAGGGGTTTGGGAGCCAATGTTGGGATATTCTTGGACATGGACCTTTGGTCTATATCACCCTTGTATCTTACTTTCCGGTTTGACACATGCATGGAGCATTTGAACATTCGCCTTATGCATTTTTGAGTATATAATTGAATTTTGGGCATTATGGTGTGATTTGCCTGATTTTGCCATGTTGTGAGGTCATCTTCATGGAGCACCTCTCCAAGCCCAATCGACTCCAAGTCCAACCAAAGTTATGTCAGGGTAGGGCATGGTCCTGAGTGCCACTCTAGGCCATGACACGTCACCTCCCCTATTGGGCTAGGGTTTAGAGGCTTGGGATGGAACACATTTTTGCGGTTTGTGTAGTGACTTTTGACACATGGCATTGAGCCCTCTAATTTGACTTGGTTCAGGGCATCATGTTGGCGAGTCAAGGGAAGGTCCTGAGTCCAGGGAATGAGGGGTCTATGGCTGTGATTGTGTACGTTTCCATCTTTCCCCGACTTTGCGTTATTTGTGTTCATATGCCAATTTCAGGGCTTTCTCTTTGGTGCAATTCTTTGTACATGCCCACCGCCCGTGTCTCCGTGTGCACCGCGAGACGACCGGCGTGTTGGAAGGAGTTGTTGAGTGTCAACGCGGGACCTCAAACATCCTTGGAAGCCCTCAGTGTGGATTGAGTACATTTGGATTGTACTTGGGAGTTGGTTATTGCAAGGGATCAGGGTTTGTGTGAAGGAGCCTATTTTACTATTTTTTGTGGGAAATTGTGCAGGATAGGGCAAGATCATGCAGAACCTGGTGAGAAGCAAGACCATAGGAGTGACAGGAAGTGGTGGAAGGGGTACAGCAGGGGCCAGTCCTGGTAGGGACCTTCTTTGGACCATCAAGTCGTGCAGCACTTGCAAATGGTGTCCAAGGGAAGGTGACCCAAGCAGTTCTAACACAGGCTATCAAGCAATACAATGTCAGTAAGAAAAAGTACTTTTCCAATGCTTTAGGGTATACTTTAGTTGTATTAGAGGTGCTCTAAGCACTCATGCATTTTTATCTTAGTATTGGCCCAACCAAAATGGGTGATAACACATGTTGACCTATGGAACCAAACACTAAATCAGGATGTTGTGTGGACCCCTTTATCCCCAGGTTATAGGCGCTAAAACATCTTTTCCTGGGTTGCTGAGGCACTGATATACTGAAGGCAGAGCCTATGAATTTATCTATGTTTTCTCATGAATTTTTAGCTGTCCTAGTGGTATGCACCCTAGGGGGCTGGGGCACCTCTTTTTGAGAGGTCCTGGGTTCAATACCCAGTCAGCCTAGCTAAGTAGGATTATCCCATGTGACATGGCACTGACCTCATCGCCACAAGCCATGCCACCTCAGCACCTATGGGACCCAAAAACAAAGAGTGCACATCTCAAGATGGCACTATGGATGAGAGTGAGCCCTTGGGGCAGTTTTCCAATCAGTTTTTCTCAAACATGTAAAACATTTCATGCTGAGTTGCAATGTATGCTAATTGCTGTGGTCTATTGTTGATGGTTGTTTTTATCTAACTCTTTGTGACTGCAGCCTTTCATGCTTTGATCCTGTTTATCTTCTACTTGCTTATCTCTGGATTGGTTGTATTTCAACAATAAAACATTGTCCTCATTAAAAACAAGTAGCAGGAACCCTACACCAGCAGCAAGCAGCAGCACAGGCATAAAAACACAGTGTTGAAATCACTATAAAACCTTCTGGTAGCAGAGGCAGACAGTCTCTGCGTACCGGCAGGAACCCCGTGCCGTACATCCAGTGCGCCGAGATCTGTCATATATAAGCAAGAAGGGCGAATATGGACACGAAGAAGGAGGACACCGACGTGAGGACGGTGCCTGAGGCACCAGCACTGCCAGCACCTGGTGAACCTGGATCTGGACCTAGCGCTGTACCTCCGGTGCCCTTACATGGGCCAGTGGACGTCGTTGATGACTCACTGGAGGAACTTCAGTCGGCCTTCAGGGCCCTCTCAGTCAAGGAGGTGGACACCAACCCTGTGAGGAGAAAGAGGGAGAGAGAGAAGGATGCAGGAGAAAGCATGACAGACGAAGGAGTAGACCATGGGCACGACCCGACGAGTGAGTCGACCTTCGAGGGCGCACCAAGCGCCTCTGGCCTCCATGCATCACCCTCTCCTACAACCACCACACGCCCAACTCCAGACCCAGCCGCTACAACTACCACATCCGTAACCACCCCGCCTATGGCTGAGGGCACAGGCTTTACTGGTATGCCTACCTACCCTGCCTATGGTGTGAACCCGCCAAACACTGCGTTTCCAGAGGCAACTACTACCAGTGAGCCGGTGGCCTCCAGTTCTGCGCCGCGATGGTATGCGGCTGACTATCACCATCCTCTACCCGCTACGGGAGCCTATGTGGATGTTCCTGGGTATGCAACCCTGAGTGGGCTGAGGAGAGGACCTGAGTCATGCGGGAGCAGGAGTAGAGGATCGGGGAGATCCTCCAACAGGTCTCTGACGCGGTTGGAGATAAAAGAGGCTCTCTGAGGAGCCACCTCTGAACTTGTGGGCGATCTTACTCAAGAGATACGGGCTAAACTAGAGCCCCTGATTCCGCCCCAAGCGTCACCTACCATGGTGGGAATTTCACCCCATCGAGTACAGGCTAACCACCTGGTGGAGGGGCTGACAAACACCCTGGGGAGCTTGAGGAGCCGACCGATGCCGACCCCTGCAGCGATACCGAGAAGCCCTTTCGTACCCAGAACGGCCCAGGCACCCTACAGCCACGTGGGGAATTCCAGGAGAGCCGAGCTGGACGGGCTGGGGCTAACAGCCCTGAGGGCAATGGTTGACGTGGAGCCCTATGGCTCCAGTGACCTAGGCGGAGACCCCTCCGATGATGCGCCGCCGTCCATGACTTCTGCTTCACCCTCTGAGGACGACGACCCTGAGGACCCCGAGGACCCGAGTGGGCGGAAGAAGAAGAAGAAGAGGAAGACCAAGCGCCCTGAGGGACGCAGGACTCAGGAGGCTAAGGCTATTGCCACCTCCAAGATCGTGGTGAACTTGCCTGAGTTCACAGGCAAGGACCTCAGCGAGTTCGCTGAGAATTTTGGCCGGTTCCTCCGAACGACCGGCCAAACCCATGCTAGTGGGCGAGTCAAGTGTGATCTGCTCCTGCAGTGCTGCAAGACCAAGTACCTGGAGAAGCAGGTCAAGCAGATCGTGACTAAGTCCGCCACCTTTGCCGACGTGTTGGTTGCCTTGGAGAGGCAGTACCCAACCTATGAAACCGACCTCTCCATCAGGGCCGAGAACCAGAACCTGGCCGTGCTGCCCAACAACCCCAAACCTGGCAGGGTCTCGGAGCTATTGGCTGAACTGGATCACTGGGCTGGACGATTGACGCCAGGTTCCTACAGCAGCGACGACCTGCTGTTCTGTTTGGTGACTAAGCTCCCTCGGGAGCTGTGGGACGAGTGCCGGTCAACGGCAGAGCGCAAGGCAAGAGCCCTCCACTACGAGGATTTGTGTGTGCTTCTCTTGGAGCTGGCGGTGGAGAAAGAAAGCGACCAGCACCTGAACACCTACCGTCCTGGAGGGGGAGGCTCTGGAAGCCATGGCAAAGGGTACGAAGGAGCCAGACCTGGACAGGGGACTACCCCCAAGCACGCCCGTATCATGGAGAACATCAAGGAGCTCTCCTGGTGTGATGCCAGAGATGAGCAGGGTCACCTGCAGCACACCCCTGACTGCGAGCAGTGAGACTGCTTTGTAGTCCAAGGGAAGAAGCAGGAGACCAACACCGGCGCCAAGGCGAAGATGCCGGATCACTACAGGTGTACTATCACCTGTGCCTTCTGTGGGAAGAGGAAGCACTACGAGGATGAGTGCTACCACAAGCAGCGCCTGTCGGCAAAGCTGAAGGGTGAGGATCCTGGCAAAGGCTCTGGCAAAGGTGGAGGCAAAGGCAACGGCAATGACTCCAGCAAGGGCAAGTCGGAAGGACTTGGAAAAGGGCAAGACAAGAATCAAGGTGGACGAGGAGGAGGCGCCAACCGCCAGCCAGACAAGGACAACAAGAACCCGGACAAGAAGGGAGGCAACGCCAACCCTAATCCAGGGGGGAACTCCAAGCTTTCTGGAGGGTAGTCTGGTCCCACCACACGCTCGCAAACGCAGGCCCAGCGAGAACAAGGGGCCAAGCGTGAGCATGAAGGTGGTGATGACGGCAATGCTAAGAAGATAAGCCGTTTCATGAGGATTGCCCGCAAATTGCCGAACAAGGGGTTCGAGGTGACCTGCCCTGCGGAGTTCTGACAGGGACGATCCGGTGGGGCCCTGGACCTGGTGTTCTGGGTACGTATCTGACTAGGGGGACGTGAACACCTGGGGGTATTGGATACTGGAGCCACCATATCTATAGTGGCCAAGAAACGTTTACCTTGTGGGAGCCTGAAGAACACCGTGACCATCGCGGCTATACGAATGGGGGATGGACATGTGGTGCACAGCTGCGGGGACTGTGAAGTGGAGGTACCTATTGGCTCCCGAACTATCGCCCATCGGTTCTATGTGATGGACACTGAGGCCTTCGACTTTGTATTGGGGACTGACTTCTTCGTGCAGCACTCCCAGATACAATCCCTGACGCTGCAAGCGCCCTACCTCCTCTATGTGGACCACGGCAGTGGCAGAGAGTCCGTGCCACTGGAGCAGTCGGAGCACACCTCGAGCTACCTGAGGGTATCCAAGGAGGAGCCCTCGAACATGATGGCGGCTTCCAAAACTGAGGACTATCAACTATTGGGGGAAGTCCTAGACCAAGGTCTGAAGGAGTTGGGTTACTCTAGAGAAGACCTGAGTGTGGAGTTGTTCGCCAGCGACAAGCAACATGTCCTGGACCTTTACTGCAGCAAGGGGAAGAACTGCAGCTACAAATTTTACTGGCCCTCTTTCGGGATGGCCTACGGGAACCCCAGGTTCAGTGAACTGGGGAAGGTCCTGACCAAGGTGGCTTTGGAACGTTCCCGTATGGTCCTGTGTTCCCCCGATTGGGGGGCTCATGGGGGCAACGAGTACTGGCGAACCCTCCTGGACAGGCTGACTATCAGCTCTGCTCGGTTACCTGATGAGGCCATCTACGTGCCTCTTGGGTGTAAGACGCCTATCGGGAAACCCGGATGGGGGAGTATGCTCAGCGTGGTGCACGGAGGTCTTACCTCCATCCCCTGGGAGGACCTGGACTCGACTCTGGTCCAGGCTATACAACGAAAAAGCGATGGACTCGCCTTGGGTGACTTGAAGGATCGACTACGACCTCAAGATGCCATTGAGACTATACCCAGAGGAGATGAATACGTCATGACTAAAACCAACGCCCCCAACTCTCCCTGCCATGTACCTGTTCCTGATGGGGTCTCTGAGTGTGGACAATCCGAGCTCCCCAGCTCTATCCACTCAGATGACGAAACTGAGCACGACGCCTTTTTCCTGCAGACCTGTGTGGAGGAAGTGGAGATCGCCGAGTACGTCGTCCCTCTGAAACCCCTACTCTCCATGAGGGTGGAAGACCCCTTGAACGAAGAGCTGGATCCCCGATCCAGGCCAAGGGAGTACGCGGACTCCAAGAGGAGGTTGGTGGCGAAAAACCTATGCTACGCTAAGCATACCCGCAGCTCATGGCCACTGAAGCAAAGACGTATGGGAGATCTATCCGAATTGAAGGAGGACCTCGAACAGAAGATCACCACCTGGCAAAGGGAGGTAGATCTTAAGCTCATGAAGAGCGTGTGGGGTGCCCATGTGAGGACCCCAGAGGCGGACGTGTAATCAGAACTTACTTGAGCATCTACTTTCTTACCCTGATGTATTGGATCTCCGTCACTTCAGCACCCGTATCTTCCATAGCACAGCACTGCAGTGAAATCCGGAAACTCGTTGTAAGTCATCGTTCAGCTCTGATCACATGTTAAAACAGGCATCCTGTCACATGATACACAGAAATGGCACATGGATGCCTATTTTAACATGTGATCAGAGCTGAACGATGACTTACAACGAGTTTCCGGATTTCACTGCAGTGCTGTGCTATGGAGGATACGGGTGCTGAAGTGACGGAGATCCAATAGATCAGGGTAAGAAAGTAGATGCTGAAGTAAGTTCTGATTACAAAACAGGCTCATCCGAGTGCCTTTTGTTGTCTATTGGGTCTGTGCTTCAGTGCTTCAGTCACCGGCAGCAGCGACTCTACGGCGCTGCTGTGGCGAGCAGTGTGGCTGGTGAGGAGTCATTGCGTGAGCGCTGCACGAGATACCGACGTGCAAGAGACGTTGCCTACTCTGATGTTGACCACTTCAAAGATGCAAACGCGCGGCTGAGTGCGACTGTCCGTGACTTGGCTGAGCATGAAGGAGGACAAGTTCCTTTGCGCTTTGCGCGGTGGTGATCTGACATCTGCGGTGTGCTCCCTACAGGAAGGCGGGGGCAACCAACCCTCATCAGAGGTTCCGTGGCTGCAGGCAAAGCTGCTGCAGTTGGGCCTGGCGAATCGCGCTCGTGGAGTGGGCTGGATGCCGGAGTTCAAGGACTTGTTGAGTTCACTGAAGGTCTGCCCCAGTGTGTGTCTGAGCGCGTTGCAGCGCGCCTACAATGTCTGCTATGGCTGTTGGGTGTATGAAGAGAGTGGTTGCACGACGCTTGCGACGACCAAAGCTGTGGAATGTGAACACCGGAAGGGTCTCTATGTGCTTGAACAGCGCTTGTTCGAAGATTTGCTTACAGAGATGTTCGTCTGCTTGAAGCGTTGATACGAGAAGTTGGGTTTTCGCTGTGATATTGAATTTCTGACATGGGAAGCGCTGCGCGCTTTGGGTTATTCGACTGGTTATCCTCTGCCGGAGATGGACTTGGTGGATTCTTTTGTGGCGCTGGAGAATGCAGCACGGGTGCAGGTGCTTGCTGGCAAAGATCGACTTGGTTCGAGCCGCTCGCTGGCGTTCAGTGACCAACACGTGGACGCGGCGATCGCACTTGAAGACTGGAAATGGCTGTCAGCGCGAGGAATTCTGTATAGGCGTTTGAGTGAGTTTGTGGATGTGGCCGAAGAAGACGCACGAGTTGTTCTTTTGTGTAAGGAGGACGAGGCTTTCGAGGCGTTGAAGGTGACCGCCAATGCTGGAGTGGTAAAGCGCACGAAAGGCAAACGTGGTAAGCGGTCTGCTGCTGCGGTTGCGCGCAGGCAGGCCAAGGGGCACCTGGAACGTGGATTTGGCAACTGTGCGCTTGACTGAGGGCAAACGATTCTGTGTGGGTTTGGCGGTGCGGCGTTATGGGACATGTTCGCTTTCTTGGCGGTGCGGCGTTTGTTTGCCTGTTGGTAAGGCGGGCGTTCTTGTGGTTAGCCTGCTAACTTCATGGTTGGTTTGCTGGATTTTGGTGGCTGTTGTGATATTTTTGCAGAAATGGCTGAATGTGGACTAAATGAGTAGAATGTGAAATTTGGGTATGACAACGCGCGTTGTAGGATAATAAAAAAGTATGCGAAGTTGTTTGTGGTAGTGTATGGAGGTTCAGGTTTGTTTTTGCTTTGTCTGTGGGCTTGGATATGCCCTGTTTCTGCTTTGCGGACCCTTCGTTGTGGGCTGTGGGCCTGTTGGCCTTGTTTGGGCCCTGTGTGGGCGCCTGTATGTATTCTGTTTGTGGCACGGCTTTGCACGTGCCTCTTTGTCACTCACAGGTCTTTCCAGGTAATTTTTCTCCAGATGTTTTGTGCCTTTTTTGCTGAAAGGGGCTGCATGAGATGGGTTGGGGGATGGAGATGGGTTGAGGGGAGGCCAATTCGTCTTTAAGGTACCCCCCCCTTCAGTGCAGCAGCCCCCTTGGGAGATCCAGAGCCAAAAAACCTTTTCTTGAAAAAACTTCTACAACCCCTGGGGATATTTTTTATACTCTTTACCTGCTGCAGATTTTTGGGTGGTCCGAGGACATGTAGTGGGGGGCGTGGCAAGCCTTCATAATACTTTTATAAGTGGGGTTGGGGTATGGGACGCCAACTACGCCCCCTTCCCCCTCTGGGTCAGCAGGTACGCCAGTGCGTGAGACGTCAGGCCCAGTGGAAGGGCAGAGAGCAGGTGGGTCAGTGGGAACCTCTGCTCTGCTGGCAGAGTTGTACTTTACATTTTTTATTTTTGGGAAAGGGTTTGGCATTTGAATTTGCAGGGTGTTTCTCAGTTCTGGTGTCTGGGTGTGAGCACTTTGCTTGGTGAGTGCGAGGTATGTGTAAGCGTGCATGGTATGGTGAAGAGATGACGTTACAAGGAGGTTGATACTGGATGACATGTGGAGAAGTGGTGAAGAATTGAAAATTTTTTTGCTCAGACGTGTTCTTTTTTCTTTTTGTTCGTTTGTTCAATGCTGCACAAGTACTGTGCACTGCACGTTTTGCACTGCACCTGCACTCTGTAAAGTACTGTGCACGGCACCAGGATGGTGCGAACCCAGTGGGCACAACCGAATCTGTTTATACGATATTTGTGCGCCCATGCTCTGTGCCTTGCGCCCGTGTGTCTCTGTCCTTTTGGGGTCTCCCCTAGGCAGTGTACCCTTGGCCAGGCTCCCTAGGCAGAAATTGCAGTTGGGTTTTGAAAATCGTTTCGAAACTCTGGCTGGGTTTTTGTACTGACTAGGGCAGTTGGAGCTGGTTTTTATATAATGAGAAATGACTGCAGGTTACAGGTAAGCTCAGAAAGATGTGCAGGATTTTTTTTTCATTATATACAGGTTTTGGTGGAAGTATGTTACCACACCTCCCAGAAAGGGAATGGGGTTTTTATAGCCTTTTGCTGCAGGCTTTTCCCCAACCCCTGAGCAGGGATTTTTTTGTACATTAAAACAAAAAGCCCCTGACACCTGGTGGGTTTCCATTTCAGGGCACTGGGGTGTGGCAGAAGTTTTTGTTTTGTACATAATGGTTGTAGTAAATACCATGTCACAGGTACAGTATAGGTTTATGCTGCAAAAGCTCAGATTGGCTTTGGGTGTATCTTACCCATTTGCCCCCATTATTCATATTTTTCAGCAACAAACTCAGCTCTGGACCCTGAGTTTGAGCTTGGTGGGGGAGTGTAATGGGTCCACAAATGTAGAAGATACTCTTATCTATTTTGTTTCCAAATTTATTGTAGATTATGCATTTTTATTATAATATGGGCTGCTGAATGGCCCGCGAAATTCGCGGACGGAAAATGCCAGATGGCAGCCGCGCATCGCGATTATTGTGCGTAGATTTAAATTTTTGACCTGAAGAAAACTATTGTTTTTAATAGTTAATTATCAATGATTTATCATTATTTCATTTATAGGCATCCATGTGCCATTTCTGTGTATCATGTCACAGGATGCCTGTTTTAACATGTGATCAGAGCTGAACGATGACTTACAACGAGTTTCCGGATTTCACTGCAGTGCTGTGCTATGGAAGATACGGGTGCTGAAGTGACGGAGATCCAATAGATCAGGGTAAGAAAGTAGAAGCTCAAGTAAGTTCTGATTACAGGACGACCTCTCGGAGGAATGTGTATGCGAACCCCCTCGAGCGTGCCTATGTTGCCATCGTCCACCGGAGATGGTTGAACGAGACCTACTTTATGCCTACCAAGGGTTGAAGGATAGTACCAAGGGCGAAGAGTCGGTGGAGGATCAGCTCCCGACGTCTATTACTCAGGGGGCAAGCAACTTACACTCTGACCAGGACATGGAGGACAAGATCAAGCTATTGGACCCGCGTGTGCAGACGCTTATAAAGACCTATCTGGCGGTGTTTGGAGAATTACCACCTCCAGCCTCATGTGACAAGCTGGTACAGATGGACCTCAAGCTGAAACCCGAGTTCGTGGGTCACAAGATCCAGAGGAGACCCTATCCGGCTCCTAAAGAGCAGGCCGACGAGATAGAGCGACAGATACAAGAATGTATCGACGCTGGCCTAGTCCTGGAGTACAAGGACGGGGACTACCCCCAACACTGCAGCCCCTGTTTCCTGGTGGCTAAACCTGGGTCTACAGCCAAACGGCTGGTAGTGGACTACGGAGAGCTGAAGAAGAAAACGCTGAGCCACTCAGGGTCCATTCCTAATATGGAGTCTACCCTTGAGAAGATAGCCTCCTGTCGCTACAAGACCAAGATGGACAAGAGGAGCGGATTCTGGCAGGCAGACCTGACGCCCAACGCTCAGGAGCTACTAGCCTTAATCACCCCTCAGGGCAGGGTGTTCAAGTGGAAGGTCACGCCGTTTGGCGTGGCCAACGCACCCGCTCTATTCCAAGAGCTGATGAACAAGATCTTGTCCATCCTACGAAGAAGACCTAAGGTGCAGGAACTCATATCCCGAGGGGCCCAGACGGAAGCACACATCGACGATGTAAACCCCTGCCCCAAAAATAAGAACTGGCCCCAAACTAAGAACCGCCCCAAAAATAAGAACCGCCTGGGGCTTTCCACCGAGCGGGTCAAAAATAAGAACCACCTTGGACACAAGCAAGACAAAAGCGGGGAACACTGAAGAGTGTTTCGTGCATCAGTTACTTGCGGAAATACGAAGTGATGGTAGCTTGGCGCTTTGCTGGTGGCAGGTTGTAGACAGGATCAGGTTCAGGCACTGCCTGAGCCCTTGCAGCTACCATTTGCTGACCATGCTGCTCCACCACATTGGAACAAAACTGTAAGAGGGCAGAACCCGCAGCTTGATGTCAGATGGGTTAGCAGGGAGGTAGCCCATCTTTTTGAAGACCTGATGTCGGTTGGCATTGCCAGCACTGATGGTTAAGCTGTGGGCCTGCACCTTCTGCACCTTCAGGTTCCACAGGGTCCCCAGCATCTGCACCTCCAGGATCTGCACCATCTGCAGGGACAGCGGCATCTGGAGGAGGCAGCTCACTCTCCGCAACGTCCACAATGAGTGTTGCCAGATCAGCCTCCGCAGGCTCAATCAACTGCTCAATCACCTCCATATCCGAGTCCTCAGATGAGTCTGATTTTTCCACGTCAATGGAGTCCGCACACTGTGGGTGCAAGCCATCAAAAATATCCATTTTTTCTGAAGGCAGGAGGAGGTGTCAAACGCAATAGGAACCGCCCCCAAAAATAAGAACTCCCCCTGCTACCGCCACAAACTGGGTTAAAAATAAGAACCGGTTCCTATTTTTGGGGCGGGGGTTTATGCCTCGGGACCAATACCCAGGAGGATCACCTAATCCTCTTGGGTGAGTTCTTTGCGGTCTGCCAAGAGAACCACACACGACTCAAGCTGGAGAAGTGTGAGTTCATGCAGGAGACCATGCAGTACCTGGGGTTTGACGTTGGCTAAGGGTGGTGGACCCCAGCGGCCTCTAAGGCCAAACCCCTGAGGGACGCTAAGGTACGACACGAAGACCCCAAGAAAGGACTTCATGATGTACGCAGTTTCATTGGGGCGTGCAACTTCTATCGCCGCCAAATCAAAAACTTCACCTACACCAGCGCCATTCTGACGGACGTCATCAAGAAGAGTACTACTTGGCGCTGGGGCCCACAAGAGCAACAAGCGTTTGACGAGCTGAAAGACAAGGTGGCCACGGCTAAGTGCTTCCGCGTGCCTAGGGCACAAAGGGAGATTATCCTGGTGACAGACGCCAGCAATGTGGGCGGTGGTCCAACGTTGTTCCAATGGCAAGCACTAGAGAAGGAGGAGTTCGACTCGGCTATTTTCCAATGGGGGACTGAAGGTCTCAACCGAGATGAAACCCTCAAGCACAGCTACCCTGACGACAAGTGGGTCCTAGTACCTCTGGGCCACTGGAACTGGAAGTGGAACCAGGCCAGGGGGAACTACTCCACCTATGAGCAGGAACTGCTCGCGGGTATGCTGGTGCTATCCTCTCAGGCAACCCTGTTGGGGAGTAACCCTGTGGTCTGGCTGTGCGACCCAGAGTCGGTCCGCACTTTCCAGAAGGGACCCCCACCTGAAGAAAAGTTTATAGTGATTTCAACACTGTGTTTGTGCCTCTCCTGCTGCTTGCTGCTGGTGTAGGGTTTCCTGCTGCTTGTTTTTGAAGATGAAAAGCTTTTGTTTGCTGAAATACAATCAATCCAGGATAGCCCAAGCCAGAGATATGCAAGTAGAAGAGAATCAGGATCAAAGCATGAAGGGCAGCAGTGTAAACAGTGAAAGATGGTAGGATATTCACAGTAACTGCAACTCAGGTCAAATCGGATTGCATATTCACAAAGATAGCTGAAATGTTTTGGAAAAGAGTTGGAAAACTGCCCCATGGTCACTCTATCTCCATAGTGCCATCTCAGGAGATGTGCACTCTTTGTTTTGGGTCCCATATGTGCTGAGGTGGCAGGGCATGTGGCGATGAGGTCACTGCCATGTCACAGGGGATCTTCCTACTTAGCTAGGCTGACCGGGAATTGAACCCAGGACCTCTCAAAAAGAGGTGCCCAGCCCCCTAGGGTGCATACCACTAGGACAGCTAAGAATTCATGAGAAAACATAGATAAATTCATAGGCTCTGCCCTGGATATGTCAGTTCTCACTCGACTCAGGAAAAGATGATTTGCCTCACATTGAAAGGGGATTAAGGGGTCCACTCCATATTCTGATTGGGTGTTTGGTTCCATAGGTCAAAATGTGTTATCACCACTTTTGGTGGGGCCAATACTAAGATAGAAATGCCTGGATGCTCAGTGCATCTCTAATACAACTAGAGTATGCCTCAAAGCATTGGAAAAGCACTTTTTCTTACCCCCCCGCCTTGTGCTGTGGTGGCCACCACTGTCGCATTCTCAGGAAAAAGGGATTTTTTCTTGGCCTTTCCTTGGTTTCTACATCTACTTTAGAATACCTATAGTTTCCCTCACACAGAAAAATGGGCGCTCACCATGGCTGGCGCTCTTTTGCTGCTCTGTTTGTAGCATTTCCTACAGGAAGCTCAGCGCTCATGGCGCTGCCGGGGTTCCTGTGGCTTGGCTGGGTCAGTTAGGGTGCATGCCATAAACATGTGCATGTGCATCCCTCCCTCCAAGACGCAGCGCGACATAAACCCAACGCATGACACAATATACACACTCGCATGGGTTCTCGTAAACCTGCTGGCGACCTGTGACCTGTCTTAGGGCCAAGGGAGTCGTTAAAAAAATTAAATTGCCCCTTGGTGGGGTCTTGGGTTCTGCTCAGTCTCCTGGCTGCTGCTTTCCGGCCCGAACACGGCCTACTCAGCGACGCTTTCGCGAGGATATCTGCAGAGGCAGGAATGGGAGAATTATGGACGAATGCAAGCAAACGCGAAGCGACAACACCTAAATCCGTCAAATGACGGCCTAGAGTTTCTCTAAGACAACACACCTGAGCAGAGTCCAATTGTGCATCAGAAGCACATTTTTATAAAAATTATAGTCATCTCTAGATTTTTTAAATCAAGAAATTCCTACGCATAAAAAGGCGGCGCGCAGGAGCGGCTCCTAGCGAAGCGCTGGAAAATGCAGAAATAATGGAATTGTAAACGTATGTCTCACGTAGACTGGAAAATGACGAGACACACATTAAAAAATAAACATACAGATTCCACCCAAACTGACAGTAAGAGTCAAAATTTCAAGAATTCGAAATCAACGAAAAGACTTCAATGAATCAGGTATAAACTACAGGTGTGCTCGTCTCGTATGCAGCATGCACATTGCTCGTCTCGTGTCTCCGTGAACGAGTCTTGTAGCTGCGCTAACAAACGATAGAGGGCTAGATTAGAAAGATTGCAGATGATTAGAGGTGAGATTAGGGAAAAATAGATGACCTTCGGCCAGGGAGTGGTTGTCACGGGGGGCTACCGGTCCTGCCCTGCGGTGCAATGCGGGGCAACTGTGACAACTGCTCTTACAACACCAACCTCCCTTTTTGTTGCACTGATTAGAACATACACACCGATGCATAGCGACGATTTCGCTTGCGCTTTGTTTTCCGCCTCACGTTGCTTCACTCTCCAGCGGTAGGTAAGGTGAGTAAGCCCAGGAGGCGCCACCCCCTGGTGGAGTTCGTGATTGTGAGGTAAGATTGGCAGGTTTGCCAAGAACAGATTACGCGCTCGTGCATGCTGGTGCATTCACACACGCATTAAAGGGTAGGCCACGCAAAATGCGCACGGTAAACCTTGTTTAGGTTACCCAGGGGCTCCTCGGTACGTTCTTTAGGAGAACCTGAGGAGTCTCTTAACGCTTGCTTGCTTGACAGGGCGTGTTTGCGGACAGTGTATTATAGGTCACACTGGGAAGCGTATAATACGTGGAGTGTGGCTTGGTTCCTCCGCCGCAAACACCCCTTCATTGGCCTCTCTTTACAGGTGGGCAGGTAGGGTGATTGGTGCAGCAGCATACCATTTTTTTCAAGCCCTGCTAAAGAGGGGCGCTGATCACACAAACAATTGACTGCACCTCCGCCAGGAGTGGCGAGGGCAGTTCGACTCCATCAACATCCACGCTGTGCACGCAACAAGAGCACCTCTTCCCTCCAAGCCCTAGCAGGGGAAACGCGTTGTGGCGTCCCCTGTTACGCCACAGTTGCTTAGCAGCGCTGTATTCTCTTGTCTTCTTCACAGGAGGGTCGTTAGGACCCACGACCTGTTCTTCAACCACACCCAGTAGAGTGTGCGTGTAGGAGTGGTAGTCCTGAGTGGGGGCTTGAGCCAGTTGCAGAAGTGCTCGCCCACCAGGATGGTGCCACTGTAGGGTGTGTAGGACCTGTAGTGCGTGTGTCACTGTCCCACCCGTTTCCTGCAATTTTAGCAGGGTTGGTGGGCTGTGGCAGTGGTTAGGTCAGTGTTTTGGCCACTTAGCAAAACGGCGTTTTCATGCCTTCATAGCTTTTGGCCACCCCTCCCTGTAGTAGACAGATAGGTAGGGAAAACAATACCTGGATTAGTACGCTGGTTATTCCCCAAAGGGTTTTGCGCCAGCACAGAAATTGGGCGCTTAGGGGAGGGGAGACCCGGGGCGTACCCCGTGGCATCAATAAGACAACCCTCCAGGTTTAGCAAACGTGCAGACCTGGGTATAATTAGGACACCATTTATGCGGCGTGCTCTCAGAACCTTAGGAATAGCACACTCACACATACGCTTAGGCAGGTAAGGGTAAGGTTCAGTCCCTAGCTTTAGTCTTGGAGGCAAGCGTCTCAGCGAGCCTCAGCAACTCACCAAGGTTGTTCTGGGACAAGTAGTCAACCAGAACTGAGTTTAGGCGTCCCTCAGGTAGAACAAACGCAGAGAAGGGCTCCGAGGTAGCCTCTTCGACTCCAAACCCTTCCCAGAGGGTGAGGAAGCGCCAACCCTGGCGATAGCGGTGGCCTAGGACAGACTTCACCAGGTAAAAGCCCTCCTTAGCCATCTCCTCGGCGTTCATGTCGGGGAGCTCCCCTTCAACTTCCATAGGGCTGGCAGCCCCTTGTAGGTCTAGGGCGGCGATTTCCTCGTCGTTCACCTCCCACTCCTCCCCACAGAGGTCTTCAGGATCATAGTAGCGCTTCAGGTGCTGAGCAGCGCACACCAGGGTCCCCCCTAGACGGGGAGAACACCGAACGGTGGTACGGTGTCCATCCACTGATAAAATCTTGTACGGCCCGAAGTATGGGTCATCGCTGGTAGAGCGTGGCCAGGCGGGTAGTCGGCTGTGGTGCACCAGCACCCAGTCCCCCTCTTGGTAGGTGGCCGGTACTCGGTGCTTGTTCTTCTTGTTCCACTGACGCTCCCTCACTCTCTGGAGCATGGCCTTGGCCTTGTCCACCTTCGCTTGTTGCTCCTGGACCCATTCACCCACAGAAGAATGGGTGTCCTCTGGATAGGGGGCATGTAGCAACCATGCCGGGCGCAACAGAAATAGCTCATGGGGCGAGTAGCCAGTAGCTGAACTCTCTTGGGAGTTCATCATCAAGGATATCACGGGGAGTAGTCTCACCCAGTCTCTGGTGCGTTCAGTTTTGCACCATATCCTTACATTCTCCTTGAGGACACGGATCTGTCGCTCACATAGGGGGTTGCTCGTGTGAGAGTAGGGAATCCCGGTAGACACCCGGACATTGAGGGATCTCAGGACCCTCTTGTACCAGCCAGTATCTGAGCGTACTCGCACGTCCTCATCGGAGTTGATCTCTTTGGGCGCCCCATAGACACAAAACCACTCCTCCAGGAGTATCTTGATAGTCTCCTCTCCGGTAATGTGCTTGGTACATGGGAACACCCTGGTAAACCTGGTCAACCCACAGGTTACCACGAGGGCGAAGTCATAGCCCCCGAACTTCGGCATCTCCGTGTAGTCCACGTATAGAACACTGTTAGCACAGTGAGGGATGGGCAGGGTCGAGTAGAGACCTCTGTCCCTGATATCCCCCGGTTTGCAGGACCTGCACGGGCACTTGTCCACGATAGGCTGGAGGGTTTTCCGCAGTTGGTGGTCAGTCCACGTAGTGTGGAACCACTGCTTGAACAGCCTCAGGGTACGGTCTGCACCCACATGACCGCTGGACTCATGGGTCCATTCAGCAGCGCTGGGACTCTGTCACTAGGCACCACGATGCGGTCCTCGCGCCAGAGGTAGCTTTTGTCCCTCTTCCACTGATCTTGGTTGACCAGGAGGGGTTCAAGGCGTTTCTCCAGGCGCTTGTAGATATCCCCAAACTCCTTCAGGTACTCCGATTGTTGGAGTCCATCCAGGGGGCGTATCATCGTCATGTTGAGGTCCAAGTGGACGTCCATATGGCTGAACGCCTCCTTAGCCAGCGCTTCAGACCGGGCACCAATCAGGGCGTCCTTGTTGTTTTGGCTGATGTAGTCTGCACACTCGTTCTTCACACCCTGGATATGGTGTACCGTCAGCCGTAGTTGACTGAGGTAGGTCCACCAGCGCCGTAGCTTGGCCTTCTCAGGTGGGGGTCCCTTCTGGAAACTGCGGACCGGTTCTTGGTCGCACAGCCAGGCCACAGGGTTACTCCCCAACAGTCGTGCTTGTGAGGATAGCACCAGCATTCCCACGAGCAATTCCTGCTCATAGGTGGAGTAGTTCCCCCTGGCCTGGTTCCACTTCCAGTTCCAGTGGCCCAGAGGTACTAGGACCCACTTGTCGTCAGGGTAGCTGTGCTTGAGGGTTCCATCTTGGTTGAGACCTTCCGTCCCCCATTGGGAAATAGCCGAGTCGAACTCCTCCTTCTCTAGTGCTTGCCATTGGAACAACGTTCGACCAGCGCCCACATTGCTGGCGTCGGTCACCAGGATAATCTCCCCTTGTGCCCTAGGCACGCGGAAGCACTTAGCGTTGGCCACCTTGTCTTTGAGCTCGTCAAACGCTTGTTGCTCTTGTGGGCCCCAGCGCCAAGTAGTACTCTTCTTGATCAAGTCCGTCAGAACGGCGCTGGTGTAGGTGAAGTTTTTGATGTGGCGCGATAGAAGTTGCACGCCCCAACGAAACTGCGTACATCATGAAGTCCTTTCTGGGGATATTCGTGTCGTACCTTGGCGTCCATCAGGGGTTCAGCCTTAGAGGCCGCTGGGGTCCACCACCCATAGCCAACATCAAACCCAAAGTACTGCATGGTCTCCTGCATGAACTCACACTTGTCTAGCTTGAGTCCTGTGTGGTTCTCCTGGCAGACCGCAAAGAACTCACCCAAGAGGATTAGGTGATCCTCCTGGGTATTGGTCCCGAGGCATACATCGTCGATGTGAGCTTCCATCTGGGCCCCTCGGGATATAAGCTCCTGCACCTTAGGTCTCCTTCGTAGGATGGACAAGATCTTGTTCATCAGCTCTTGGAATAGAGCGGGTGCGTTGGCCACACCAAACGGCATGACCTTCCACTTGAACACCCTCCCCTGAGGGGTGATGAAGGCTAGTAGTTCCTGTGCGTTGGGCGTCAGGTCCACTTGCCAGAATCCGCTCCTCTTGTCCATCTTGGTCTTGTAGCGGCAGGAAGCTATCTTTTCCAGGGTAGACTCCATATTAGCAATGGACCCTGAGTGGTTCAACGTCTTCTTGTTCAGCTCTCCGTAGTCCACTACCAGCCGTTTGGCTGTAGACCCAGGTTTAGCCACCAGGAAACAGGGGCTGCAGCGTAGGGGGTAGTCCCCGTCCTTGTACTCCAGGACTAGGCCAGCGTCGATACACTCTTGTATCTGTCGCTCGATCTCGTCAGCCTGCTCTTTAGGAGCTGGATAGGGTCTCCTCCGGATCTTGTTACCCACGAACTCGGGTCTCAGCTTGAGGTCCATCTGTACCAACTTGTCGCATGAGGCTGGAGGGGGTAGTTCTCGGAACACCTCCAGATAGGTCCTTACAAGCTTCTGCACCCGCGGGTCCAATAGCTTGATCTTGTCCTCCATGTCCTGGTCAGAGTGTAAGTTGCTGGCCCCCTGCGTAAGAGACGTCGGGAGGTGATCCTCCACCGACTCTTCGCCCTTGGTGGTGTCTTTCAACCCTTGGTAGGCATATAGAAGGTCTTGTTCAACCATCTCCGGTGGACGATGGCAACATAGACACGCTCGAGGGGGTTCACATACACATTCCTCCGAGGGGTGGTCCTCCTCTGGGGTCCTCACATGGGCGCCCCACACGCTCTTCATGAGCTTAAGATCTACCTCCCTTTGCCAGGTGGTGATCTTCTGTTCGAGGTCCTCCTTCAATTGGGATAGATCTCCCATACGTCCTTGCTTCAGTGGCCATGAGCTGCGAGTAGGCTTCGCGTAGCATAGCTTTTTCGCCACCAACTTCCTCTTGGAATCGACATACTCCCTTAGCCTGGATCGAGGGTCCGGCTCTTCGTCCACGGGGTCTTCCACCCTCATGGAGAGTAGGGGTTTCAGTGGAGCGACGTACTCGGCGATCTCCACTTCCTCCACACAGGTCTGCAGGAAAAAGGCGTCGTGCTCAGTTTCGTCATCTGAGTGGATAGAGCTAGGTAGCTCAGATAGTCCACACTGAGAGACTCCATCTGCAACAGGTACATGGCAGGGAGAGTTGGGGGCGTTGGTTTTAGTCATGACGTACTCATCTCCTCCGGGTGTAGTCTCAACAGAATCTTGAGGTCGTAGGCGATCCTTCAAGTCACCCCAGGCGAGTCCATCGCTTTCTCGTTGTATAGCCTGGACCAGAGTCGGGTCCAGATCTTCCGGGGGGATGGAGGTAAGACCTCCGTCCACCACACTCAGGATACTCCCCCATCCGGGTTTCCCAATAGGCGTCTTACACCCCAGAGGCACGTAGATGGCCTCATCAGGTAACCGAACAGAGCTGATACTCAGCCTGTCCAGGAGGTTTCGCCAGTACTCGTTGCCCCCATGGGCTCCCCAATCGGGGGAACACAGGACCATACGGGAACGTTCCAAGGCCACCTTGGTCAAGACCTTCCCCAGTTCACTGAACCTGGGGTTCCCGTAGGCCATCCGGAAAGAGGGCCAGTAAAATTTGTAGCTGCAGTTCTTCCCCTTGCTGTAGTAAAGGTCCAGTACATGCTGCTTGTCGCTGGCGAACAACTCCACACTCAGGTCTTCTCTAGAGTAACCCAACTCCTTCAGACCTTGGTCTAGGACTTCCCCCAATAGTTGATAGTCCTTAGTTTTGGAGGCCGCCATCATGTTCGAGGGCTCCTCCTTTGATAGCCTCAGGTAACTCGAGGTATCTTCCGAGTGCTCCAGTGGTACGGACTCTCTGCCACTGCCGTGGTCCACGTAGAGGAGGTAGGGCGCTTGCAGCGTCAGGGATTGTATCTGGCAGTGCTGTACGAAGAAGTCAGTCCCCAGTACAAAGTCGAAGGCCTCAGTGTCCATCACATAGAACCGATGGGCGATAGTTCGGGAGCCCATAGGTACCTCCACTTCACAGTCCCCGCAGCTGTGCACCACATGTCCATCCCCCATCCGTATAGCCGCGGTGGTCATGGTGTTCTTCAGGCTCCCACAAGGTAAACGTTTCTTGGCCACTATAGATATGGTGGCGCCGGTATCCAATACCCCCAGGTATTCGCGTCCCCCTAGTCGGATACGTACCCAAAACACCAGGTCTTGGGTGCCACCGGAGCGTCCCCGTCAGAACTCCGCGGGACAGGTCACCTCGAACCCCTTGTTCCGCAATTCGCAGGCCATCCTCATGAAACGGCTCCTCTTCTTAGCGTTGCTCTCATCACCATCTTCATGCTCACGCTTGGCTCCTTGTTCTTGCTGGGCCTGCGTTTGTGAGCGTGTGGTAGGACCCGACTGCCCTCCAGAGGGCTCGGAGTTCCCCCCTGGATTAGGGTTGGGGTTGCCTCCGTTCTTGTCCTTGTTCTTGTTGTCCTTGTCTGGCTGACGGTTAGCGCCTCCTCCTCGTCCACCTTGACTCTTGTCTTGCCCTTGTCCCCGCCCTTTCGACTTACCCTTGCTGGAGTCATTGCCTTTGCCTTTGCCTCCACCTTTGCCTGAGTCTTTGCCAGGATCTTCACCCTTAAGCTTCGCCTATAGGCGTTGCTTATGGTAGCACTCATCCTCGTAGTGCTTCCGCTTCCCGCAGAAGGCACACGTGATGGTGCACCTGTAATGATCCGGCAGCTTCACTTTGGCGCCGGTGTTCTTCTCCTGCTGCTTCTCCTGGACTACGAAGCAGTCTCGCTGCTCGCAGTCAGGGGCATGCTGCAGGTGGCCCTGCTCGTCTCTGGCATCACACCAGAAGAGTTCCTTGACGTTCTCCATGATACGGGCGTCGGCGTGTTTGGGGGTAGTCCCCTGCCCAGGTCTGGACCCTTGGTATCCTTTGCCGTGACCTCCAGAACCTCCTCCTCCAGGACGGTAGTTGTTCAGGTGCTGGTCGCTCTCCTTCTCCAGCGCCAGCTCCAGGAGTAGCACGCATAGATCCTCGTAGCGGGGGGATCTAGCCTTGCGCTCCGCCGTTGAACGGCACTCGTCCCACAGCTCTCGAGGGAGCTTGGCCACTAACCAGAACAGCAGGTCGTCGCTGCTGTAGGAACCGGGCGTCAATCGTCCAGCCCAGTGATCCAGGTCAGCCAACAGCTCAGAGACCCTGCCAGGTTTGGGGTTGTTGGGCAGCACGGGCAGGTTCTGGTTCTCAGCCCTGATGGAGAGGTCGGTATCGTAGGTCGGGTACTGCCTCTCCAAGGCAACCAACACATCGGCAAAGGTGGCGGAGTTAGTCACGATCTGCCTGACCTGCTTCTCCAGGTACTTGGTCTTGCAGCACTGCAGGAGCAGATCGCACTTGACTCGTCCACTAGCGTGGGTTTGGCCGGTCAATCGGAGGAACCGGCCAAAGTTCTCAGCGAACTCGCTGAGGTCCTTGCCTGTGAATTCAGGCAGGTTCACCACGATCTTGGAGGTGGCAATAGCCTTCGCCTCCTGAGACCTGCGTCCCTCAGGGCGTTGGGTCTTCTTCTTCTTCTTCTTCTTCTTTCCCCTTGGGTTCTCGAGGTCCTCTGGGTCATCGTCCTCCGAGGGCGAAGCAGAAGTCATAGACGGCAGCTCATCATCGGAGGGGTCTCCGTCTAGATCACTAGAGCCATAAGGCTCCCCGTCCACCATTGCCCTCAAGGCTGTCAGCCCCAGCTGGTCCAGCTCGGCCCTCGTAGAGTTCGTCACGTGGCTGTAGGGCGGCTGGGCCGTTCTCGGTACGAAAGGACTTCTCGGTATCGCTGCAGGGGTCGGCATCGGTCGGCTGCTCAGGCCCCCCAGGGTGTTTGTCAGCCCTGCCACCAGGTGGTTGGCCTGTACTCGATGGGGTGACACTCCCACCGTGGTAGGTGACGCTTGGGGCGGTATCATCAGGGGCTCCAGTTTCTCTCGGATCTCTTGAGTGAGGTCGCCCACGATTTTAGAAGTGGCTCCTCGGAGCACCTCGTTGATCTCCGACCGCGTCAGGGACCTGTTGGAGGATCTCCCCGATCCTCTACTCCTGCCTCCAAGAGACTCAGGTCCTCTCCTCAACCCACTCAAGGTTGCATACCCAGGTGCATACCCAGGAACATCCACATAGGTTCCCGTAGCGGGTAGAGGATGGTGATAGTCAGCCGCATACCATCGCGGCGCAGAACTAGAAGCCACCGGCTCACTGGCAGTAGTTGCCTCAGGAAACGCAGTGGTAGGTGGGCCCAAACCATAGGCAGGGTAGGCAGGCATGCCAGTAAAGCCTGTGCCCTCTGCCATAGGCGGGTTGATTATGGGAGTGGATGTTGCAGCGGCTGGGTCTGGAAATCAGAGTGTGGTGGTTATAGGAGAGGGTGATGCGTGGAGGCCAGAAGCGCCTTCGAAGGTAGGGTCATTCGTCAGGTCTTGCCCTTGGTCCTCTCCTTCGTCTGCTTCGTCTCCAGCATCCTTCTCGCTCTCTCTCTTCCTCTTCACAGGCTGAGTGACCACCTCCTCGACTGAGAGGGCCCTGAAGGCCGACTGGAGTCCATCCAACGAGTCCTCAGCCACGTCCACTGGCCCATGTAAGGGCTCCGAAGGTACAGCGCTAGGTCCAGGTCCAGGTTCACCAGGTGCTCGCCTTGCTGGTGCCTCAGGCGCTGACTTCACGTCGGTGTCCTCCTTCTTTGTGTCCATCTTTGTTCGCCCTTCTGCTTATATGTGACTGATCTCGGCGCACTGGTTGTACGGCACGGGGTTGCTGCTGGTACGCAGAGACGGTCTGCCTCTTGCTACCAGAAACGTTCATAGTGATTTCAACACTGTGTTCGTGCCTCTCCTGCTGCTTGCTGCTGGTGTAGGGTTTCCTGCTGCGTGTTTTTGAAGATGAAAAGCTTTTGTTTGCTGAAATACAATCAATCCAGGATAGCCCAAGCCAGAGATATGCAAGTAGAAGAGAATCAGGATCAAAGCATGAAGGGCTGCAGTGTAAACAGTGAAAGATGGTAGGATATTCACAGTAACTGCAACTCAGGTCAAATCGGATTGCATATTCACAAAGATAGCTGAAATGTTTTGGAAAAGAGTTGGAAAACTGCCCCATGGTCACTCTATCTCCATAGTGCCATCTCAGGAGATGTGCACTCTTTGTTTTGGGTCCCATATGTGCTGAGGTGGCACGGCATGTGGCGATGAGGTCACTGCCATGTCACATGGGATCTTCCTACTTAGCTAGGCTGTCCGGGAATTGAACCCAGGACCTCTCAAAAAGAGGTGCCCAACCCCCTAGGGTGCATACCACTAGGACAGCTAAGAATTCATGAGAAAGCATAGATAAATTCATAGGCTCTGCCCCGGATATGTCAGTTCTCAGTCGACTCAGGAAAAGATGATTTGCCTCACATTGAAAGGGGATTAAGGGGTCCACTCCATATCCTGATTGGGTGTTTGGTTCCATAGGTCAAAATGTGTTATCACCACTTTTGGTGGGGCCAATACTAAGATAGAAATGCCTGAATGCTCAGTGCATCTCTAATACAACTGGAGTATGCCTCAAAGCATTGGAAAAGCACTTTTTCTTACTCCTGAGAAGGCCAAGCTACGTTGCTGGTGGACCTACCTCAGCCAACTACGGCTGACGGTACACCATATCCAGGGAATGAAGACTGAGTGTGCAGACTACATCAGCCGCAACAACTTCGACGCCCTGATTGGTACTCGGTCTGAAGCGCTGGCTAAGGAGGCGTTCAGACGTATGGATGTGCACTTAGACCAACACATGACTATGATAAGCCCCCTGGATGGACTCCAACAATCCGAGTACCTGAAGGAGTTTGGGGATATCTACAAGCGCCTGGAGAAACGCCTTGAACCCCTCCTGGTCAACCAACATCAGTGGAAGAGGGACAAGAGCTACCTCTGGCACGAGGACCGCATCGTGGTGCCTAGTGACAGAGTCCAAGCGCTGCTGAAATGGACCCATGAGTCCAGCGGTCATGTGGGTGCGGACCGTACCCCGAGGCTATTCAAGCAGTGATTCCACACTACGTGGACTGAGGACCAACTGCAAAAAACCCTCCAACCTATCGTGGACAAGTGCCCATGTAGGTCCTGCAAACCGGGGGATATCAGGGACAGAGGTCTCTACTCGACCCTGCCCATCCCTCACTGTGCTAACAGTGTTCTATACGTGGACTACACGGAGATGCCGAGGTTCGGGGGCTACGACTTCGCCCTCGTGGTAACCTGTGGGTTGACCAGGTTTACCAGGGTGTTCCCATGTACCAAGCACATTACATGGGAGGAGACTATCAAGATACTCCTGGAGGAGTGGTTTTGTGTCTATGGGGCGCCCAAAGAGATCAACTCCGATGAGGACGTGCGAGTACGCTCAGATACCGGCTGGTATAAGAGGGTCCTGAGATCCTTCAATGTCCGGGTGTCTACCGGGATTCCCTACTCACACACGAGCAACCCTCTATGTGAGCGACAGATCCGTGTCCTCAAGGAGAATGTAAGGATATGGTGCAAAACTGAGCGCACCAGAGACTGGGGGAGACTACTCCCCTTCATATCCTTGATGATGAACTCCCAAGAGAGTTTGGCGACTGGCTACTCGCCCCATGAGCTATTCCTAGGGCGCCCGGCGTGGTTCCTACATGCTCCCTATCCAGAGGACACCCATTTTTCCGTGGGTGAGTGGGTCCAAGAGCAACAAGCGAAGGCGGACAAGGCCAAGGCCATGCTCCAGAGAGTGAGGGAGCGTCAGTGGAACAAGAAGTACAAGCACCGAGTACGTGCCACCTAGCAAGAAGGGGACTGGGTGCTGGTGCACCACAGCCGACTACCCGCCTGGCCACGCTCTACCAGCGATGACCCATACTTCGGGCCCTACAAGATTCTATCTGTGGATGGACACCGTATAACTGTGCGGTGTTCTCCCCGTCTAGGGGGGACCCTGGTGTGCGCTGCTCAACACCTGAAGCGCTACTATGATCCTGAAGACCTCTGTGGAGAGGAGTGGGAGCTGAACGACGAGGAAATCACCGCCCTAGACCTACAAGGGGCTGCCAGCCCTATGGAAGTTGAAGGGGAACTCCCCGACATGACCGCCGAGGAGACGGCTAAGGAGGGCTTTTACCTGCTGAAGTCTGTCCTACGCCACCACTATCGCCAGGGTTGGCGCTTCCTCACCCTCTGGGAAGGGTTTGGAGTCGAAGAGGCTACCTCGGAGCCCTTGTCTGCATTTGTTCTACCGGAGGGACGCTTAAACTCAGTTCTGGTAGACTACTTCTCCCAGAACAACCTTGGTGAGTTGCTGAGGCTCGCTGAGACGCTTGCCTCCAAGACTAAAGCTAGGGACTGAACCTTACCCTTACCTGCCTAAGCGTATGTGTGAGTGTGCTATTCCTAAGGTCCTGAGAGCAAGCCGCAGAAGTGGTGTCCTAATTATACCCAAGTCTGCACGCTTGCTAAACCTGGAGGGTAGTCTTACCGATGCCACGGGGAACGCCCGGGGTCTCCCCTCCCTTAAGCGCCCAATTTCTGTGCTGGCGCAAAACCTTTGGGGAGTACCCAGCGTACTAATCCAGGTATTGTTTGCCCTACCTATCTGTCTACTACAGGGAGGGGTGGCCAAAAGCTATGAAGGCTGGATAACGCCTATTTGCTACGATGGCCAAAATCTAGCCTAACCACTGCCACAGCACACCAACCCCGCTAAAATTGCAGGAAACAGGTGGGACAGTGACACACGCACTACAGGTCCTACACACCCTACAGTGGCACCATCCTTGTGGGCGAGCACTTCTGCAACTGGCTCAAACCCCCACCTAAGAACTACCACTCCTACACGCACACTCTACTGGGTGGCGTTGAAGATGAAGACAAGAGCCCTAGCGGCTCACCTGTGAGAATACAAGAAAACACAGAGCTACTAAGCGTCTGTGGCCTAACAGGGACGCCACAACGCGTTTCCCTGCTAGGGCTTGGAGGGAAGGGGTGCTCTTGTTGCGTGCACAGCGTGGATGTTGAAGGTGTCGGGCTGCGCTTGCCACTCCTGGCTGAGTCGCAGCTTGTTGTTTGTGTGTGATCAGCGCCCCATATTTTAGCACGGCTTGGGACTGCACCAGTTCACCCCGACCTTCCCACCTGGAGAACAAAGGTGGATGCAGGAGCGTTTGCAGCGGAGGAAGCAAGACCATCTCCACGTATTATACGCTTCTCAGATGGCCCTATGATATGCTGTCCACAAACGCCCCTATCAAGCAAGCAAGCTTAAGGAACTCCACCCATTCTCTTATGGAACGTGGGGTGGAGCCCCTGGGTAACCTAAACAAGGTTTACCATGCGCATTTCGCGTGGCCTACCCTTTAATGCGTGTGTTAATGCACGAACATGCACGAGTTGACGCTCAACCTGTGGCAATCTTCCTAATCTTAAGTAGAAAAAAGTGCCTTTCCAAAGCTTTAGGGTATACTTTAGTTGTATTAGAGGTGCTCTAAGCACTCATGCATTTTTATCTTAGTATTGGCCCAACCAAAATGGGTGATAACACATTTTGACCTATGGAACCAAACACTAAATCAGGATGTTGTGTGGACCCCTTTATCCCCAAGTTATAGGCACTAAAACATCTTTTCTTGGGTTGCTGAGGCACTGATATACCGAAGGCAGAGCCTATGAATTTATCTATGTTTTCTCATGAATTCTTAGCTATCCTAGTGGTATGCACCCTAGGGGGCTCGGGCACCTCTTTTTGAGAGGTCCTGGGTTCAATACCCAGTCAGCCTAGCTAAGTAGGATTATCCCATGTGACATGGCAGTGACCTCATCGCCACAAGCCATGCCACCTCAGCACCTATGGGACCCAAAAACAAAGAGTGCACATCTCAAGATGGCACTCTGGATGAGAGTGAGCCGTTGGGGCAGTTTTCTAATCAGTCTTTCTCAAACATGTAAAATATTTCATCCTGAGTTGCAATGTATGCTAATTGCTGTGGTCTATTGTTGATAGTTGTCTTTATCTAACTCTTTGTGACTGCAGCCCTTCATGCTTTGATCCTGTTTATCTTCTACTTGCTTATCTCTGGCTTGGGTTATCCTGGATTGGTTGTATTTCAACAATAAAACATTTTCCTCATCAAAAACAAGCAGCAGGAACCCTACACCAGCAGCAAGCAGCAGGAGAGGCACAACAAACACAGAGTGTTGAAATCACTATAAACCCTTCTGGTAGCAAGAGGCAGACAGTCTCTGCGTACCGGCAGGAACACCGTGCCGTACATCCAGTGCGCCAAGATCTGTCATAGATAAGCAAGAAGGGCGAAGATGGACACAAAGAAGGAGGACACCGACGTGAGGATTGCGCCTGAGGCACCAGCAATGCCGGCACCTGGTGAACCTGGATCTGGACCTAGCGCTGCACCTTCGGTGCCCTTACATGGGCCAGTGGACGTGGTTGATAACTCGCTGAAAGGACTTCAGTCGACCTTCCGGGCCCTCTCAGTCGAGGAGGTGGACACCAACCCTGTGAAGAGAAAGAGGGAGAGAGAGAAAGATGCAGGAGAAAGCATGGCAGAGGAAGGAGTAGACCATGGGCACGACCCGACGAGTGAGTCGACCTTCGAGGGCGCACCAAGCGCCTCTGGCCTCCGGGCATCACCCTCTCCTACAACCACCACACTTCCAACTCCAGACCCAGCCGCTACAACATCCACACCCATAACCACCCCACCTATGGCTGAGGGCACAGGCTTTACTGGGATGCCTACCTACCCTGCCTATGGTGTGAACCCACCTACCACTGCGGTTCCAGAAGCAACTACTGCCAGTAAGCCGGTGGCCTCCAGTTCTGCGCCGCGATGGTATGCGGCTGACTATCACCATCCTCTACCCGCTACGGGAGCCTATGTGGATGTTCCTAGGTATGCAACCCTGAGTGGGCTGAGGAGAGGACCTGAGTCATGCGGGAGCAGGAGTAGAGGATCGGGGAGATCCTCCAACAGGTCCCTGAGGCGGTCGGAGATAAAAGAGGCTCTCCGAGGAGCCACCTCTGAACTTGTGGGCGATCTCACTCAAGGGATTTTCGGGCTAAGCTAGAGCCCCTGATTCCGCCCCGAGCGTCACCTACCACGGTGGAAATGTCAGCCCATCGAGTACAGGCTAAGCACGTGGTGGCAGGGCTGACAAACACCCTGGGGAGCCTGAGGAGCCGACCGATGCCGACCCCTGCAGCGATACCGAGAACCCCTTTCGTACCGAGGACGGCCCAGCCATGCTACAGCCACGTGGGGAATTCCACGAGAGCCGAGCTGGACCGGGTGGGGCTAACAGCCCTGAGGGCAATGGTTGACGTGGAGCCCTATGGCTCTAGTGACCTAGGCGGAGACCCCTCCGATGATGAGCCGCCGTCGATGACTTCTGCTTCGCCCTCGGAGGACGACGACCCTGCGGACCCCGAGAACCCAAGTGCTGAAGTGGGCAGAAGAAAAAGAAGAAGAGGAAGACCCGGCGCCCTGGGGGACGCAGGTCTCAGGAGGTTAAGGCCATTGCCACCTCCAAGATCGTGGTGAACTTGCTTGAGTTCGCAGGCAAGGACCTCAGCGAGTTCGCTGAGAATTTTGGCCGGTTCCTCCGATTGACCGGCCAAACCCACGCCAGTGGACGGGTCAAGTGCGATCTGCTCCTGCAGTGTTGCAAGACCAAGTACCTGGAGAAGCAGGTCAAGCAGATCGTGACTAAGTCCGCCACCTTTGCCGACGTGTTGGTTGCCTTGGAGAGGCAGTCCCCGGCCTACGAAACCGACCTCTCCATCAGGGCCGAGAACCAGAACCTGGCCCTGCTGCCCAACAACCCCAAACCTGACAGGGTCTCTGAGCTATTGGCTGACCTGGATGACTGGGCTCGACGATTGAAGCCCGGTTCCTACAGCAGCGACGACCTGCTCTTCTGGTTGGTGGCTAAGCTCCCTCAGGAGCTGTCGGACGAGTGCCGTTGAACGGCAGAGCGCAAGGCAAGAGCCCTCCACTACGAGGATTTATGTGTACTAGTCCTGGAGCTGGCGCTGGAGAAAGAAATCGACCAGCACCTGAACAACTACCGTCCTGGAGGGGGAGGCTCTGGAAGCCATGGCAAAGGGTACCAAGGATCCAGACCTGGACAGGGGACTACCCCAAAACACGCCCGTATCATGGAGAACATCAAGGAGCTCTTCTCGTGTGATGCCAGAGATGAGCAGGGTCACCTGCAGCACGCCCCTGACTGCGAGCAGCGAGACTGCTTCGTAGTCCAAGGGAAGAAGCAGGAGACCAACACCGGCACCAAGGGGAAGATGCCGGATCACTACAGGTGTACTATCACCTGTGCCTTCTGTGTAAAAAGGGGGTACTACGAGGATGACTGCTACGACAAGCAGCGCCTGTCGGCAAAGCTGAAGGGTGAGGATCCTGGCAAAGGCTCTGGCAAAGGTGGAGGCAAAGGCAACGGCAACGACTTCGGCAAGGGCAAGTCGAAAGGACGTGGAAAAGGGCAAGACAAGAACCAAGGTGGATGAGGAGGAGGCGCTAACCGCCAGCCAGAAAAGGACAACAAGAACCCGGACAAGAAGGGAGGCAACCGCAACCCTAGTCCAGGGGGGAATCCCGAGCCTTCTGGAGGGCAGTCTGGTGCCACCACACGCTCGCAGACTCAGGCCCAGCGAGAACAAGGGGCCAAGCGTGAGCATGAAGGTGGTGATGACGGCAACGCTAAGAAGAGAACCCGTTTCATGAGGATAGCCCGCAAATTGCGGAGCAAGGGGTTTGAGGTGACCTGTCCCGCGGAGTTCTGACGGGGGCGCTCCGGTGGGGCCCTGGACCTGGTGTTTTGGGTACGTATCTGACTAGGGGGACGTGAATACCTGGGAGTATCGGATACTGGAGCCACCATATCTATAGTGCCAAAGAAAATGGGGGATGGACATGTGGTGCACAGCTGTGGGGACTGTGAAGCGGAGGTACCTATGGGCTCCCGAACTATCGCCCATCGGTTCTATGTGATGGACACTGAGGCCTCCGACTTTGTATTGGGGACTGACGTCTTCGTGCAGCACTCCAAGATACAATCCCTGACGCTGCAAGCGCCCTACCTCCTCTACGTCAACCACGGCAGTGGCAGACAGTCCGTACCACTGGAGCAGTTGGAGCACACCTCCAGCTTTCTGAGGGTATCAAAGGAGGAGCCCTGGAACATGATGGCGGCCTCGAAAACTGAGGACTATCAACTATTGGGGGAAGTCCTAGACCAAGGTCTGAAGGAGTTGGGTTACTCTGAAAATGACCTGAGTGTGGAGTTGTTCGCCAGCGACAAGCAACATGTCCAGGACCTTTACTGCAGCAAGGGGAAGAACTGCAGCTACAAATTTTACTGGCCCTCTTTCGGGATGGCCTACGGGAACCCCAGGTTCAGTTAACTGGGGAAGGTCTTGACCAAGGTGGCCTTGGAACGTTCCCGTATGGTCCTGTGTTCCCCCGATTCGGGAGCCCATGGGGGCAACGAGTACTGGTGAACCCTCCTGGACAGGCTGACTACCAGCTCAGTTCGGTTACCTGATCAGGCCATCTACGTGCCTCTGGGGCGTAAGACGCCTATTGGGAAACCTGGATGGGGGAGTATGCTCAGCGTGGTGGACGGAGGTCTTACCTCCATTCCCTGGGAGGACCTGGACTCGACTCTGGTCCAGGCTATACAACGAGAAAGCGATGGACTCGCCTTGGGTGACTTGAAGGATCGACTACGACCTCAAGATGCCATTGAGACTATACCCGGAGGGGATGAATACGTCGTGACTAAAACTAACGCCCCCAACTCTCCCTGCCCTGTACCTGTTCCAGATGGAGTCTCTGAGTGTGGACTATCCGAGCTCCCTAGCTCTATCCACTCAGATGACGAAACTGAGCACGACACCTTCTTCGTGCAGACCTGTGTGGAGGAAGTGGAGATCGCCGAGTACGTCGCCCCTCTGAAACCCCTACTCTCCATGAGGGTGGAAGACCCGTTGGACAAAGAGCTGGATCCCCGATCCAGGCCAAGGGAGTATGTGGACTCCAAGAGGAGGTTGGTGGCAAAAAAGCTATGCTACGCTAAGCCTTCCCGCAGCTCATGGCCACTGAAGCAAGGACGTATGGGATATTTATCCCAATTGAAGGAGGACCTCGAACAGAAGATCACCACCTGGCAAAGAGAGGTAGATCTTAAGCTCATGAAGAGCGTGTGGGGTGCCCATGTGAGGACCTCAGAGGAGGACGACATCTCGGAGGAATGTGTATGTGAACCCCCTTGAGCATGCCTATGTTGCCATCGTCCACCGGAGATGGTTGAACGAGACCTACTTTAGAGAGCGGGCCACACAGCAACACCGCACAGGGCGGAGACGACAGGAAACAAACAACACCACACCCCAGGGCGCACACGGCACAAGGCACAGCCGCGAACAACACCACGCAGCGACAGATCACAGCAAAAGACACACAGCGCGGGGGGACAAGACAAAACACGGCGCCAGAAGGCACAGGACCCGAAGACAACGGACAGCGCCCCAGGACAGACCTCAGCGCGCGGCAGCACCAAACGGAGCAAAACGAAACAACACAGCGCACAACAACGCAACGCCACGCAGCACAACGCGCAGCAACACGTCGCAGCACAGCACCCAGGGACACACCACAGCACGCCACCGAGACACGACACCAGGAGCCACCAGGACCCACCAGGAGACAACAGAGGACAGCCAGGCCCAACAGCAAACACACGAACACAACAGGCAACAATACAAAACACCAGCCAGACCCGCAAGGGCAACAGAGCACCACACAGAGAGCAACGATGCAGGCACACCAGCACAGCACCGCGCAGGCAGAGCACAGAAACAGAAACAACCCGGAACCTGCCCGGAGCCCAGAACCAGCAGGGAACAACAGAAAACCAGCGCCACCAGCAAGGAGAAAAACAAAAAAAGAAGACAGGGCACCACAGCACAGCACCACACGGCAGCACAGCGCTACAGGACACAACACAGGGGAGCAGGACACCACAGGGAAGACGCCGAGCGACGGCCGGACTAGACCCGGGCACCAAAGCCGACACACACCACCAAACGACAACGCCGGGCAACCAGAGCCACCAGCAGACCCCCAACAAAAGGCAGCGACACCAGGAACCAACAACACCAGCCACCAGAAACAGCACAGATGACGCGCACAGCACAACGAAAGGGCACCAGCACAGCGCAGCAAGGCACCGCACAGGGCGGAGAGGGCAGGCAACACACAGCACGACACCCCAGAACACACACAGAACACACACAGCAGACACGCAGCGGCAAGAGACAAACAACAGGCACAGGCAACGACACAAACAAACGGCAGAGCAGGACAGCACACTACCACACGACAGCACAGCGCAACAGAACACAACACAGGGCAGCGGAACACCAAGACACACCACGCCAAACCACAGGGCGGCGAGCCACGCGGCCAGACAAGGACAGCACCACTGAGACACGACGCCAAGACCCACCAGGAGACAGCAGAGGACAGACAGGCCGAAAGAGCCAACACCACACAACACCAGCCAGCGCACACAGAGCAACGACCGGGACAGCACCACCGAGGCACACACGGGCACACCCGACGGCCCCAGGACACACAAACCCGCCCCGCACCGCACAGCCGGCAAAAAAAGAAGGAAAAAAAAACGGAAAAAGAAAAAACAAGAAACAAAAGAAAAAAAAACGAAAAAAAAGGGGGGGGGCAAGGTGCAGAGGCCCAAGGCACCTGAGGCCGGAAAACAGGAAACGCCAGAGACAACGGGGGGGGGGGGGGAAGAGTGGGGGGGGGCGCAGCAAGACGCCAAGGCCCAAGGCACCCGAGGCCGGAAAACACGCAAAGCAGGACAAAGAGGGGGCGCAAAGAGGGGGGGGAAGGAAAAAAAAAACCCCACAACAACCACAAACGGGGCAACCCCAGCCCGGAGGGGACGGAACAAGCAAAGAGCGCACCAAGACCGGCCAATGGAAAGGTGAGGCGCACCAGAACGCGCCCGGGAGGCTGACCCGCCCGACCCGGCCAGGAAGGGCATGCACACACACACACGCGCGGGACCGGGGCGTGGCGTCCTCCGTCTGAAAGGGGCGGTGTCGGCGTCCACACGAAACAGCCCCGGTGCACTGGCCGAGTCCCCCGTCGAAAGACGGACGGTACGGGAAACCGGACGCGTCAGTGACCGGGTCCACACACACCAAACCACTGCAGCGCACGCAGCCCAAGACCGAAGTCGGAGGGACCTGCCAGGGACAACCCCATCGCGGGGCCCCGAAGGGGTACGACTCGGAGCGCGCTCAGCGCCCTTACCTCGGCAGGGGCCAGCGGTAGGCACAAAGAGCCCGGTTCTCGGCCGGCCTCCACGTGCCCCCCCGCAGCAAGCCAGTAAAGCCAGGGGCGACAGCCCCCGGGGTGGGGGAAGGCACAACGGCGACGGGACAGCTGACCGGAGCACCGAGAGCGACCCGACCGGACGAGGCGCAGCGCACCAACGCGGGGCCACGAGGCACGCCGGAGAGGCACGCCGCCGGCGACAACCACGGCACGAGGACAGGTGCCAAGCCACAACGGCCACCGGCTGCCGCGAACCCGGGAAGCGCGCACAACACACGACGAACCGTGGCACGGGACAAGCAGCCAAGGACAGCCCGGCCCTCAAGCCCGAACACCGCACCCGGGGCCAGTGGGAAGCGGGCCCCGGCCGCAGGCCCGAAAGGACGGGTGGTCGGGCGTGGGAGAGCGCCCGTCCCCGGACGCCCCACACCCAGGTAAGAGGCGCCACCCCCGGGCGCCCTCGTGCCGCCCCCACAGCGCGCAAAGCCAGCTCGCAAGAGCGCGCGCTGTGAGGTTGGTGACGGGTCCCCACGCCCGCACCCCCCGCACCCACAGCCAGTGGGTAGTGGGCCCCGGCCGCACGCCCAAAAGGACGAGTGGTCGTGGGTGGGAGAGCGCCCCACCCCGGACGCCCCACACCCAGGCAAGAGGCGCCCCCCCCGGGCACCCTGCCGCCCCCACAGTGCGCAAGGCCAGCTCGTAAGAGCGCGCGCTGTGGGGTTGGTGACGGGTTCCCACGCCCGCAACCCCCGCACCCACAGCCAGTGGGTAGTGGACCCCGGCCGCACGCCCAAACGGACGAGAGGTCGGGGAATGGGAGAGCGCCCGACCCCGGACGCCCCACACACGGGCAAGAGGCGCCCCCCCCGGGCACCCTCATGCCGCCCCCACAGCGCGCAAAGCCAGCTCGCAAGAGCGCGCGCTGTGGGATTGGTGACAGGTCCCCACTCCCGCACCCCCCGCACCCACAGCCAGTGGGTAGTTGGCCACGGCCGCACGCCCAAACGGACGAGAGGTCGGGGGTGGGAGAGCGCCCAACCCCGGAAGCCCCACACCCAGGCAAGAGGCGCCCCCCCCGGGCACCCTAATGCCGCCCCCACAGCGCGCAAAGCCAGCTCGCAAGAGTGCGCGCTGTGGGGTTGGTGACGGGTTCCCACGACCGCACCCCCCGCACCCACAGCCAGTGGGTAGTGGGCCCCATCCGCACGCCCAAAAGGACGAGTGGTTGCGGGTCGGAGAGCGCCCAACCCCGGACGCCGCACACCCAGGCAAGAGGCGCCCCCCTCGGGCACCCTCATGCCGCCCCCACAGCGCGCAAAGCCAGCTCGCAAGAGCGCGCGCTGTCGGGTCGGTGACGGGTCCCCACGCCCGCCCCCCCCGCACCGGCAGCCAGTGGGTAGTGGGCCCCGGCCACACGCCTGAAAGGACGAGTGGTCGGGGGTGGGAGAGCCCCCGTCCCCGGACGCCCCACACCAAGGCAAGAGGCGCCCCCCCCCGGGCACCCTCATGCCGCCCCCACAGCGCGCAAAGCGGGCTCGCAAGAGCGGGCGCTGTGGGGTTGGTGACGGGTACCCATGCCGGCATCCCCTGCACCCACAGCCAGTGGGTAGTCGGCCACGGCCGCACGCCCGAAAGGACGAGTGGTCGGGGGTGGGAGAGCGCCCGACCCCGGACGCCCCACACCCAGGCAGGAGGCGCCCCACCTGGGCACCCTCATGCCGCCCCCACAGCGCGCAAAGCCAGCTCGCAAGAGCGCGCGCTGTGGGGTTGGTGACGGGTCCCCACGCCCGCACCCCCCGCACCCACAGCCTGTGGGTAGTGGGCCCCGGCCGCACGCCCAAAAGGACGAGAGGTCGGGGGTGGGAGAGCGCCCAACCCCGGACGCCCCACACCCCGGCCTGAGGCGCCCCCCCCGGTCACCCTCATGGTGCCCTCACAGCGCGCAAAGCCAGCTCGCAAGAGCGCGCTCTGTGTGGTTGGTGACGGGTCCCCACGCCCGCATCCCCCGCACCCACAGCCAGTGGGTAGTGGGCCCCGGCCGCACGCCCAAAAAGAAGAGAGGTCGGGGGTGGGAGAGCGCCCAACTCCGGACGCCCCACAACCAGGCCCGAGGCGCCCCCCCCGTTCACCCTCATGCCGCCCTCACAAGGCGCAAAGCCAGCTCGCAAGAGCGCGCTCTGTGGGGTTGGTGACGGGTCCCCATGCCCGCACCCCCCGCACCCACAGCCAGTGGGTAGTGGGCCCCGGCCGCACGCCCGAAAGGACCAGTGGTCGGGGGTGGGAGAGCGCCCAACCCCGGACGCCGCACACCCAGGCAAGAGGCGCCCCCCCCGGGCACCCTCATGCCGCCACCACAGCGCGCAAAGCCAGCTCGCAAGAGCGCGCGCTGTCGGGTCGGTGACGGGTCCCCACGCCCGCCCCCCCCGCACCGGCAGCCAGTGGGTAGTGGGCCCCGGCCACCCGCCCGAAAGGACGAGTCGTCGGGGGTGGGAGAGCCCCCGTCCCCGGACGCCCCACACCAAGGCAAGAGGCGCCCCCCCCGGGCACCCTCATGCCGCCCCCACAGCGCGCAAAGCGGGCTCGCAAGAGCGGGCGCTGTGGGGTTGGTGACGGGTCCCCACGCCCGCATCCCCTGCACCCACAGCCAGTGGGTAGTCGGCCACGGCCGCACGCCCGAAAGGACGAGTGGTCGGGGGTGGGAGAGCGCCCGACCCCGGACGCCCCACACCCAGGCAGGAGGCGCCCCACCTGGGCACCCTCATGCCGCCCCCACAGCGCGCAAAGCCAGCTCGCAAGAGTGCGCGCTGTGGGGTTGGTGACGGGTCCCCACGCCCGCACCCCCCGCACCCACAGCCTGTGGGTAGTGGGCCCCGGCCGCACGCCCAAAAGGACGAGAGGTCGGGGGTGGGAGAGCGCCCAACCCCGGACGCCCCACACCCCGGCCTGAGGCGCCCCCCCCGGTCACCCTCATGGTGCCCTCACAGCGCGCAAAGCCAGCTCGCAAGAGCGCGCTCTGTGGGGTTGGTGACGGGTCCCCACGCCCGCATCCCCCGCACCCACAGCCAGTGGGTAGTGGGCCCCGGCCGCACGCCCAAAAAGAAGAGAGGTCGGGGGTGGGAGAGCGCCCAACTCCGGACGCCCCACAACCAGGCCCGAGGCGCCCCCCCCGTTCACCCTCATGCCGCCCTCACAAGGCGCAAAGCCAGCTCGCAAGAGCGCGCTCTGTGGGGTTGGTGACGGGTCCCCATGCCCGCACCCCCCGCACCCACAGCCAGTGGGTAGTGGGCCCCGGCCGCACGCCCGAAAGGACCAGTGGTCGGGGGTGGGAGAGCGCCCAACCCCGGACGCCGCACACCCAGGCAAGAGGCGCCCCCCCCGGGCACCCTCATGCCGCCACCACAGCGCGCAAAGCCAGCTCGCAAGAGCGCGCGCTGTCGGGTCGGTGACGGGTCCCCACGCCCGCCCCCCCCGCACCGGCAGCCAGTGGGTAGTGGGCCCCGGCCACCCGCCCGAAAGGACGAGTCGTCGGGGGTGGGAGAGCCCCCGTCCCCGGACGCCCCACACCAAGGCAAGAGGCGCCCCCCCCGGGCACCCTCATGCCGCCCCCACAGCGCGCAAAGCGGGCTCGCAAGAGCGCGCGCTGTGGGGTTGGTGACGGGTCCCCACGCCCGCATCCCCTGCACCCACAGCCAGTGGGTAGTCGGCCCCGGCCGCACGCCCGAACTAACGAGTGGTCGGGGGTGGGAGAGCGCCCGACCCCCGACGCCCCACACCCAGGCAGGAGGCGCCCCCCCTGGGCACCCTCATGCTGCCCCCACAGCGCGCAAAGCCAGCTCGCAAGAGCGCGCGCTGTGGGGCTGGTGACGGGTTTCCACGCCCGCACCCCCCGCACCCACAGCCAGTGGGTAGTGGGCCCCGGCCGCACGCCCAAAAGGACGAGAGGTTGGGGGTGGGAGAGCGCCCGACCCCGGACGCCCCACAACCAGGGAAGAGGCACCCCCCCCGGGCACCCTCATGCCGCCCCCACAGCGCGCAAAGCCAGCTCGCAAGAGCGCGCGCTGTGGGGTTGGTGACAGGTCCCCACGCCCGCACCCCCCGCACCCACAGCCAGTGGGTAGTGGCCCCCGGCCACACGCCCGAAAGGACGAGTGGTCGGGGCTGGAAGAGCGCCTGACCTCAGACGCCCCACACCCAAGCAAGAGGCACCCCCCCCGGGCACCCTCATGCCGCCCCCACAGCGCGCAAAGCCAGCTAGCAAAAGCGCGCGCTGTGGGGTTGGTGACGGGTCCCCACGCCCGCACCCCCCGCACCCACAGCCAGTGGGTAGTGGGCCCCGGCCGCACGCCCAAAAGGACGAGTGGTCGGGGATGGGAGAGCGCCCAACCCCGGACGCCCCACATCCAGGCAGGAGGCGCCCCCCCCGGTCACCCTCATGCCGCCCCCACAGCGCACAAAGGCAGCACGCAAGAGTGCGCGCTGTGGGGTTGGTGAAGGGTCCCCACGCCCGCACCCCCCGCACCCACAGCCAGTGGGTAGTGGGCCCCGGCCGCACGCCTGAAAGGACGAGTGGTCGGGGGCAGGAGAGAGCCCAACCCCGGACGCCCCACACCCAGGCAAGAGGCGCCCCCCCCGGTCACCCTCATGCTGCCCCCACAGCGCGCAAAGCCAGCTCGCAAGAGTGCGCGCTGTGGGGTTGGTGACGGGTCCCCACGCCCGTACCCCCCGCGCCCACAGCCACTGGGTAGTGGGCCCCGGCCGCACGCCCAAAAGGACGAGTGGTTGGGGGTGGGAGAGCGCCCGACCCCGGACGCCCCACACCCAGGCAGGAGGCGCCCCCCCCCCCCCCGGGCACCCTCATGCCGCCCCCACAGCGCGCAAAGCCAGCTCGCAAGAGTGCGCGCTGTGGTGTTGGTGACGGGTCCCCACGCCCGCCCCCCCCGCACCCACAGCCAGTGGGTAGTGGGCCACGGCCGTACGCCCGAAAGGACGAGTGGTCGGGGGTGGGAGAGCCCCCGACCCCGGGAGCCCCGCACCCAGGCAAGAGGCGCCCCCCCCGGGCGCCCTCGTGCCGCCCCTACAGCGCGCCAAGCCACCGCGCAAGGCCAGCTCACAAGAGCGCGCGCGGTGGGGTTGGTGACGGGTTTCCACGCCCGCACCCCCCGCACCCACAGCCAGTGGGTAGTGGGCCCCGGCCGCACGCCCAAAATAACGAGTGGTCGGGGATGGGAGAGCGCCCAACCCCGGACGCCCCACACCCAGGCAGGAGGCGCCCCCCCCGGTCACCCTCATGCCGCCCCCACAGCGCACAAAGGCAGCACGCAAGAGTGCGCGCTGTGGGGTTGGTGACGGGTCCCCACGCCCGCACCCCCCGCACCCACAGCCAGTGGGTAGTGGGCCCCGGCCGCACGCCCGAAAGGACGAGTGGTCGGGGGTGGGAGAGCGCCCGACCCCGGACGCCCCACACCCAGGCAGGAGGCGCCCCCCCCCCCGGGCACCCTCATGCCACCCCCACAGCGCGCAAAGCCAGCTCGCAAGAGTGTGCGCCGTGGGGTTGGGGACGGGTCCCCACGCCCGCCCCCCCCGCACCCACAGTCAGTGGGTAGTGGGCCACGGCCGTACGACCGAAAGGACGAGTGGTCGGGGGTGGGAGAGCCCCCGACCCCGGGAGCCCCGCACCCAGGCAAGAGGCGCCCCCCCCGGGCGCCCTCGTGCCGCCCCTACAGCGCGCCAAGCCACCGCGCAAGGCCAGCTCACAAGAGCGCGCGCGGTGGGGTTGGTGACGGGTCCCCACGCCCGCACCCACCCCACGGGGAGCACGCAGCCCCAAGCCAGGTAGGGGGAAACGGGACCGGGCCGCCCCCCCCCAAGCAAGCCAAACGGAGCACGGGACGGAGGCAGGACACGCGGAGGGGCACGGACCGAGTGGAACGGCCCTACCAGCGCCCAGCACCGGGACCGCGCGAGGTGTGCGCGCCACACCAACCCGGGGAGGGGGGGGGGGGGCGGACGCCGCAAGAGCGCGAGCGCACACACACACACAAAGGACACGCGGGGAAAGCCAGAAGGGCAACCGGACCGAGCCCGCGGAACGCACAGACCGCATGGAATGGCGTACCAGCGAGCGAGGATAAGGAACACCCAGACGGGACAGCCCGCCACACACAGCGCAGGAAACGCGGGGCGGGCAGGGGGAAACGGGGAAGACACAACACCCGGCACCGGCCCCAACCCCCCCAAACGGGCCGCAAGCGCCGCACACACATGACCAGGGCACTGCACCCCCCAAGGCAGTAGTGGCGCACTGCGCCACGCACCAGCCCCACAGCTAGGCAGCCTACGCGCCAGCCCATGGGGGTTCCACTGGCGACAAGCCAGTAGCACGGGCCCGGCAGCGCCGGCACCCCGGGCGACCACGCATAAGGGGGGCGAGGTAGGTAGGTAGGTAGGTGCACTCGGTCGTGGAGAGGCGCCCCATGGTTTCCCCTGGCGTCGCCCCTGTGACGAACAGGAAGAGGCTCCACGCGTGAAGAGGGGAGGCGTCTTACATCTCGCTAGACCTGACTGTTGGCCCCCAACAAAGCGGCCCCGGGCAACACCGGGAGGGCTGATCGCCGCCAGCGTGACGTGCTTGTCTCACCGGGAGGGTGTGCACCTGTGCTTGCGCACGTCCCCTCCTTTGGGCGGAACCCTAGAGGTTCACCGGACTTCCTGGCGTATCCCGTTCCCAAGGCATGCATGCACGTTCTTGGTACTAGGGTTCCGAGGCGCTTGGGTGTCGCACGCTCCGCCTCGAGTCCCAAAGCAGCGCAGACCTTAGGATGCAGCCTTACCCCCGGTCTCTGGATCTCGTTTGGCCGGGTCACCTGCATGGCACGGGCTGCCTCAGTGCCCGGGCTGTGGGCACTGGGTTTCCTACTGTTGTGCGGCGTTTGTGTTTGGGTCCGGTTGGCGGTTGGGTGTGGGTTTTGTTAACCCCGCCAGTCCTGGCTGGGGTCTTGGGTGGGTGTGTTTGGGCACGGTTTGTGGTGTTGTCCCTCTAGGGTCGGCTGTTTGTGGTGTTCGTGGTTGGGGTTCGGTTTCGGCCTGCTTATGGGACGTGTGTGGTTTCGTGGGCGCCCCGCTTGCCCCCCGCCGTTTCCGGTTCCGGCGTGCGATGTGGGCGTGTGTGCTGGGCCCGGGTCTCGGCTGTGCCCAGCCCTTCTTGGCTGGGTTGTCGGGGTGTGTTTTTTGCGCCTTTTTTTGTTTCTTTTTTTTCTTTTTTTTTTCTGGGTGTTCCTGTCCCGGGCCTTGTGGTCCCTGTCCCCCCATCCCCTTTCTTTCGGGCTGGGCTGGTTGCTCTCTCTTTTTTTTTTTTCTGCTTGTTTCGTTGTCCCTTTTCCCGGCGGGCCGCTGTTCCTGGCTTGATGTTGCCGGTTTTGGGGGTCCCGTCTTCGGTGCCTTCTGGGGGGGGGGGTTCGGCCGCCTCTGGTGGTGTTGGCGGGCGGTTTGGCGGCTGTGGGCTGTTTTCGCGCCTTTTCCCCCTCCCCCCTCCGTTTTTTTTTTGGGGGGGGGGCTTGCCTGTTCCTCCCTCTGCCTTCCCTGGGCTGGTGCACGCACTGGCCTGCATTCAGTGTTGTCTTCCGGGCTGCTGTTTTCAGTTGCGTTCTGTTTGGCCGCGTTCCGGCCCCATGGGTCGGTCGGGCTATGTACACGGTGGGCTCGGCGCCCCTTCTTGCCGGGTTAGGTCCTGGCTCTGCTGGCTGGGCGGCTGCGCCAGGCGGCTGCTTGTGGTTCTGGGTTAGGGGGCTGGGGTTGTTCGTGTCCTTTCTCCACTGCGGTGCCGGTTTTGATCTTCTGGGTGGTCCGCCACCGTTGTTGCCAGGCGCGCTGTGGCCCCGTGTGTGGCCTGCGGTGCTGGTGTGTGGCGTGCTGGTGCGGCGCCTTCCAGGGTGTGCGGTGGCTGGCTTCGGTTAGTCCTTCAGGTTAGGGTCAGTTGTGTCGTGTTGTGCCGCTCTGTGCCGCGTCGCGTCGCGTCGTGCTGTGGCGCGTTGCACTGTGGCGCGCTGTGGTGCGGTGTGCCGTGGTCTCGCGTGGTGCCGCGGTGGGTCAGTGGAGGTCAGCCTGGCCTGTGTCGTGGTGCGGAGTGCGGGCCGGAGTGTGGCTGGCTGGTGGCTGGGGGGTGCGGTTAGGTGTGGGTGTCTCGCTGGGTCCGCGCTGTGGGGGCTTGGGCGTGCCGCTCGGGCTGGTGGGTCGGGTAGGTCGATCGCGTGACGGTCCGTGGGGTTGCCCTCCCTGGGGGCCTGTGCCTTGGTCCCGTGTCCTCTGGGGGTTTCGGTCCCTAGTCCTGGCCGCGGTGGCCGTGCCTTCGTCCTCTTCGGGTGCCTGTGAGGTGGCCCTTGTGGTGGCCGGGGTCGTCGCCTGGCGGTGAGGGTGTGGTGGTGCGCCATGCGGCGGCGTTCGCTGTGGCTTCCTCTGTGGGTGTGGCCCATTCTCCCCGTGTAGGTGTGCCCCCCATTCTCCGTGTGGTTTCCGGTGGGTGGTGGGTGTGCGCTGGTGTGATCCGCACAGCGTGCGATGCTTGCTTCGGTGGTGTCTGTTGGGGGGTGCGTCCCCGGGTGTCGTGGGGTGTTTGGTGGGGGTGGGGCGGCGCTGGTCCCCCCGTCGTGGTATGCCCTTCCTGGGTGTGGGTCGTGTCGCCTGCCGTGGTGCCCTTTTCCTCCGTGCCTTGGTCCCCGCTCCCGCCCCTTCCTGGTTCTTGGGTGGTTTCCTGCCCCCATGTGGTGTCTCTTCCGGCGTCCCGTCCCTGTGAGTGCCTGCCCTCACTTCGGGCCCCTCCGTGCCCTCTTGCCTGAGTGCTCCTTGGTGTCCCTTGCCCTTCCCTTGCCCTTGTCCTGCCCCTTCCTGGTGTGGCAGTGGCGGGAGGGGCGGGGTGGGGAGGGGGCGCCGGCGGCCCAGGCCTGGGGGTGGGTGGCCTGGAGCCACTGGCGGAGGGCTTGGGGGGTGTAGGGGGGGCGGAGGCCCTGGACCGCATCGCGGAGGAGGGCCTCCCATGCCGCTTGCGGCATGATGGCCTCCGGGGCGGCCTCGGTGGGGTTGGCGGGGGTGCGGGTGCGCACCTCCTCGAAGGTATGCACCATGTGCACCCCTTCGTGCCTTCCCGCTCCCCCGGCGCACTTCACCCAGCGGCGGAACTCCTGCAGAGCGGGGGGAGACCACCAGGCGAGGTGGGCGGGGGCCTGGGGGGGGGAGGGGTCTGTGCCCGGGGTCCTGGAGCGGCGGGGGGAGGACGTGGACCTGCGGTGGTGGCGGGGGTGGCGGTGCCTGGGGGAGCGGGAGCGACGGTGGCGGGGGCTGGGGCTGGAGGACGGGTACGGGCGGAGGGGGGAACGGGAGGGGGAGGTGGACAAGGGGCGGCGGTGGCGCGCTTGGTGGCGTCCGGGGGAGCGGGAGTGGTGGTGGCGGGGGCTGGGGTTGGTGGATGGGTATGGGCGGCGTGGGGAACGGGGAGCCCGGCGGGGCGTGTGGGGGGAGGGGGAGGTGGACGTGGGGCGGCAGTGGCGTGCCTGGCGGCGTCGAGGGGAGCGGGAGCGGTGGTGGCGGGGGCTGGGGGTGGGGGTCTTGTATGGCCGGTGCGAGGAGGGGGAGGTGGACGTGGGGTGGCGGTGGCGCTCGTGCTGGTGCCCGGGGGAGCGGGAGCGACGGGAGCGGGGTCTCGGGGGGTCGTGGTGGCACCTGGGGGAGCTGGAGCGGCGCGAGTGTGTGGTTGAGGCGCGGTGGGAGTGTGGGCGCCGTGGGCGAGTGTGCTGTGCGGGGGGGGAGCGGGAGCGCCGCCGTTTGCGGACCGGGACCATCGCTCGAGTTGGGCCAGTCAGGAGGCGTCGGCCGCCCCTGGGGGGCTTCGCGTGGTGCCGCCTGGTACTGGGGGGGGGGGGGGGGGAGGTCCCCCGTTGTCCATGGATCCGCCACGTAGGGGTGTGGTGGCGGCAGCGGCTGGTGGTATGGGTCGAGTGACTGTCCTTGGCGGGGTTGGGCCCGGGGGCCCCCTTCGGCGTGGACGTGGTGGCCAGGGGGATACGGATACGGTTCCTGGTACGGGGGGGCTGGCTGGTACGGGGGGGGTGGCCCCTGGCGGTAGGTGGGGTATGCGGGTGGAGCGCTAGGTGGCTGCCATCCCATTCGCTGGTGCTGTTCGTGCACGGGGGGTTGTGGCCCGTCGGGGTAGGGCGGTGGGCAGTGGTAGTGGTGGGGGTGGTGCTGGTAGTGGTGGTGGTTGGGCCGCTGGTGGTGGTGGTGTGGGTAGTGGTGGGGTTGGTGTTGCGGGTATGGCCCATGGATCCCTTGTGGGTTTTCCGGTCCCCCTTGTGGGGGTGGGGGGCTGGGCATCGTGGGGAGTCCCCGGGGCTGCACTATGTGGTGGGCAGGGGGGGCGGGTCGGGGGCCGGGCTTGACGGTGACGGTGGTCGAGAGGTCCCACGTCCCTGGTTCGGTTTGGCCGGCGGTGGTGGTGGTTTGTGGGGGATGGATGACGGGGCGCTTGGTGACGGGGATGCGGACGAGGGCTTGGAGGGGGTCGTGCTGGGTGGCCGCCTCTGCGGTGGTGGTGGGTGCCGGTGGGAGGGGGGCGTGGGTTGCGGTGGGTGGGGGGTCCTGGCTTGGGGGAGGGTCCGGGTGGGGGTGGTGTCGGTTGGGTTTGTGTCGTTGCGTTTGTGGTGTTGTGTGTGCTCGCGTGGGCGCCGGCTTGGGTTTGGGGTCGGGTTTGGGGTTGGGGTCCGGTTCCAGGTTGAAGAGTACCTCTGTCCGGAGGTGTGAGAGCGCCGATGTCAGGTTGGGGCTCGTCCCGGTGCGTTGCCGGGGTGCCCGAGTCGCCTGTGTGGGGGTTGGGGGGTCCGTGTGTGCGGCCCCGGCTTTGGCTTTTGCCGTGGCCTTGAGGATGAGGGCGGCGGGGAGGGGGGGGTCGGAGGATGAGCTGGAGGAGGTGGACGAGGCTGAGGATGAGGAGGAGGTGGTGGACGCGGGTTGGGTTGTGATGCGAGCGGGCTTGTGGGCGGCGGCTTCTGCTGCGGCCACGGCGGGGAGGATGGAGGGCATGTCCTCGGGCTGTAGGTTGGGGGGGGGCGGCTGGGGGGGTCCGGTCGTGACCTGGCAGCCCGGCGGGCCGATCTGGTCGGCAGCGGCGGGGGAGGGAGGCACGGGGCTGTGGCCTTCTCCTTCTGGGCTTGGCTGGGCCCGGGTCCTGCAATGTGCGAGGTTGTGTGGGTTGTCGTCCGCGGGGGGGAACAGTTCGCGTGGGCTGCATTCAGGGGCCGGGGGGGGTGGGCCTGGGTCCTCTGGGGTGTGTGCGGGGGGCGTGGGCGGGCCACTGGGTGGAGTGGGCGTGCCGCGGGGCGCGGGGCTCCTCTCGGCAGGTGTGTGTGGGTTGTCGAGTGTGGGGGGTGGTGAGGGGTGTCCAGCGGGTGGGTGTGTGGCGGGCGTGTGCTGGTGTTCGGGCGGGTGGGGGAGGCCCGTGTCGCGGGGCCCGGGGGTGCGCGCGATGGTGGGCGTGTGTGGGTCTCCGGTTGAGCAGCAAGAGGGGGGGGGGCATGGGCGGGGATTGTGCGGTGGGGTGTGCTGTGTCGGTGTATGTGTCCGCTCGCCGCGGCGCGCTTGCGTGGCCAGTTGTAGGTCAGGCGGTTTGGAGGAGAAGCTTGCCGTCTTCTGCTGCCGCGGCAAGGATTTCGCAGACGAGCTTGCGTATCTGGCGGACCTCTTGGTCTGTCGTGGGAAGGGGGTATGCTAGCTTTGGGCTAAGACCCGCGCGGTTGAGGACCCTGTGGATGGCGTGGCACCCGCAGGTGAGGGACTGCTGCGGTCTGGGGGGGGGGGTTTGGTCGTGTGTCCGGGCCCGCCTCGACTTGTGTGTGGGCGGTGCAGATGGCCCAAACCCAGGGCACGGTCCCCGTGGGTGGCCAGCGGCGCTGGATCCAGTGGGTTAGGCAGAGCATGGCCAATCCCAGGTGGTAGCCCGCCTTCCCTGAGGTGATTTGGGCCAGGGCGCGGGCTGGGGGCTTGTCCCCTGGCTGGAGGACGCCCCTGAGGACCCTGTGCTGGCTGGTGGGGTCCCCTACTGCCCCTGGTGGGGCGGTCTCTGGGGCGAACATGGTGTCTGTCCCTTGGATGAGCCATTGCGGGCCGGGGGACGTAGCCGTAGCGGCCATCACGTAGTAGTGGCCGCGCTCGAGGACTGTAACCCAGACCTCCGGCGGGGGGTGGTCAATGTCTGTAGGTGGGGGGGGGAGGTCGTCGTCTGGGGTGCGGAGGCCGGCGGCGCGGAGGGCGGTGTCGCGGGTTGGTGCGGTGGCCTGTTCCCACTGCTCCGGGGGGTCCGGGTCCGCTGGGTGGTCCGTCTCCGCTGGGGCCCGTCGTAGGCGTACGGTCCCTTGACGCGTGACGTTGATGCCGGTGTCGTGCGTCAGGGCCTGGCCCCACTCGATGGGGGTGATCCAGACGTGCTGGCCCCGGGTGTGTTTGCGGGCTCGCCAGAGTACGAGGTCTACGATGGCCTCGTGGAGGCCGCTGCCTGGGGTGGTCAGGTCCTGGAGGGCTTTGACGGTGAGCTTGGTCCAGTCCTCTTGTAGGCGGTACCAGCCCAGGGGGGTGGTCGGGGCCCTGTCTTGGAGGGTTGCTCGGAGGAGGTCCGGGTCGCGGATGGTGGCCGGTGTGAGGGGGGGGTGCCCCGGGTCCGGGGTGGGTGGGCTGGATGGGCTGCCGGGGTCTTGCGCGTCTACGTCGATGCATGGCTGGCCCTGGTTTGGCTCGGCCGGACTGGGCGGTGCCGGGTAGCTTCTTCGGTGAGAGATGGGCCTCGGGGCGCTGTGGTGGTGTCTTAGAGACCTGTGGATGGAGATGGGGGGCGCGTGCGGGGCGCGGAGTGGGTTAGTGGACATCTGGGTCATGCACGGCATGGTAATGGATGAGACGCTGCATGTGTTCCCTGGCGGTGGGGTCGGTGAGTTGCTCTGCGTGGGTTAACAGGAGGTGTTTGCGGTGTACCATTTGGGCCGCTGCTCTGCGGACTGCCTCTAGCTGGAGGTGTGCTGCTGCCTCCATGGGGCTTTCCGTGTGTTTGGTGAGGTGTCGGTGCAGGGCCTGTGTCACCGCCCCTCTCATGGTGGCTTCTTTGATCAGGGGGTCCCGGAAGAGGTGTTCGGTGGCCTGGTGTGCGTGGCTGTGGGTTGGCCATCCTTTGTGTTGTCGCAGGGCTTCTGCCGGGGACCAGCCCACTAGTGTGTCCCTGCCTGTATGGAGGGGACATTTCTTGAAGTGTTCCCAGTCCTCCAGGGTGGTGTGGTCGCACGGGCAACGGGTGTTTTCTTCGGGGACGTGGATGTGTTTGCGGGCGAGCCATCTGGCGACCCTGGTGAGGAATGGTAGTTGCTCCCTGAGGAGCTGGATGCGTCGGTTTTGGAGGTGGGCTGGGACGTTTGCTGGGCGCAGCGCTGAGTGGTAGAGGGGGATTTGCAGTCTGTCCTGGAGCTCCTGGATGTGCGCCCGGCTGTCTGCGTCGCCGAGCACGCGGGCGAGATGTTGGATGGGGTTGGGGTAGTTTGTATGCTCTGTCGTGGGAGGAATAGGGGGCGTCCTCCGGTACCCAGTCCGGGGTCTGATGGGGCTCGGGTACAGGGGGCACGTGTTGGAGGTGTGTGTGGTTGCGGCCGAGGTCAGGGATCTGGAGGGCTGGTAGGTGTGTTGTGCGCTGGTGTACTGCCTGGTTGTCGACCTTACCATTTCCGTATTGGTGTCTGTGGGACTCTTGTTTCACGATGTGGAGTTGAACGTAGGGGGGAAGGCTGCGAAGGGCTTTCCAGAGCAGCAGTGCCTGGGTGCCGAGGCTCGTTGCGGTGGCTTTGTGAAGTGGTTGCCTTGCTATGCGGAGGAGCAGGTGTGTGTCGACAGTGGCGTCTACCACGAACCAGACCCGGACGATGTGCGGGGAGTGGGCCGGTAGGTGGGCCGTGATCTCGGTGATGGCGTCGGCCATGGCCCCTAGCTCCCCGTGGGAGGAGGCCCCATAGGTGGTGTGGCCCGTGTGGTGGTCCATGTGGTAGTGTCCCCCGGTGTGGGTTAGCTGCAGGGTGGCCCCCCCGGTGATGGGCGTGAGGGCGGATTCGCCTGAGGCGTCGGTGAAGAAGAGCCGGTCCGCCGTTGATGGTTGTGGGAGGCGGCATGGGTTCATGGGCAGGTAGGCGTATATGGCAAGGCCCGTGGTGAGGTGGCCTACTGGGGTCGTGGGCTGCAGGATGGGGGTGGCGTACACCCCTATTCCTTTGGAGATGATGTGTTTCGCTTGGGGGGACAGGGCTATGAGTCCCTGCTCCGGCTGTCCTTGTGTGAGGTAGGAGTAGATGTAGTGGAGGATGTAGGCTGTGTCGGGGTTTAGGTCGTGGCATGTGAGGGTTTGTGTTCGGTGCTCCGGTGTGTGGCAGGAGTGGTGGAGCGGATAGTAGGGGTGCTCGTGCTTGCCTGTTCTGCCTGGCTCGTACATGCTGTAACAGATGGCGACTCCTGCCGGGTCGGGGGGGGGGGCATGTGGGTGTAGTGGTGAAGAGCCATTTGGGCGCGTGGTCGGGGTTCCATGCTACCGTGGGGTCAGTGTCGGTGCGGTGGAACCATGGGGGTACCCATGCGTAGGCCTGTGGTGGTAGGTGGGTTGTGGGGTGGCTGTGGTGGCGTGCTATGAGGTGTAGTACGTGCCATGGTGTGGTTGGTGCCTCGGGGTCACAGGCCCAGCATGTGCGTGGCATGCTCTGGGAATCAAGGGGGACCCGTGGTAGGTCTCGGGCGGTCATGTCGTGTGTTGGTATGCGCCATTTTGCCCCGTGGTGGATGACGGTGGTCTGCGTGGGTTTGGCTTCATTCGGGGCCACTAGTAGGGTTAGTGGTGGGACTGGGCCCGTCACCGGGGGGACGGGTTCGTGTTTCGATCCGGTGGGTGCGTAGGGCAGTGTCGCTGGGATGGGTCGGGGGTGTTGCTTTGTGAATTCTCGGTAGGCTGTGTGCATGTCTTTGCTTCCCGGTAGAGTGTGTCCTACTGCTCGTGCCCTCTGCGTGAGGTACTGGTGGAAGAGGCGGTGTTGAGGCCATTCGGGAAGCTGTGGAAAGGGGGTGTGGTGTGCCCCGCTGTGGTGCAGGACCCGCATTTGGGGGAGGGTGATGTATACTACGGTGATGGAGGCCCCGACAAGGTCTATGGTGTGGATGGTGCCCTTGGGGTGATGGTGGGGGTCCCCGCAGAGGACCGCTAGTGGCCCTTCCTCTGGGCACGTGTGGTTGGTGAGTATGGCGTGGTGTGGGGATGGGAGGAGAAGCTGCAGGTGTTTCCACAGGCGCGTGTTCATGTTGGTGGGCATGCCCGTCTGGTGGAGTACCCAGCGCGGGCATGTGTTGCGGGCCCGTTGTGCGGCTTGGAGGCGGATTGCGGTGACCTCGCGGACCTCCGGTGAGTGGTTGTGGGTCATGTGGTGGTGGAGGAGGGCGGTGTGTCTGGTGTAGGCCGCTTTCACCTCGTCCCCTATGGCGTCCCCATAGTGGGGCCATGCCGCTCGGATGGCGCGGGTGGGTATGGAGGTGGGCCAGCCCCCGTGTGCTGCCCATGCCTTGGTCACGGCGCGTGTGGCCGGCTGGAGGGCGGTGGTGGGGTGTGTCAGGTGGAGTGCTTGGAAGCCTATGGAGGCGTTCAAGACCCCGGTGAGGTAGTACGCCAGGCTCTGGTGGGACGGGGAGAGGGCCTTGGTGGTCCAGGACGCATATCTGGGGAGATTGGCGAGGTGTGATTGCAACTTGGGATGGAGGGTGGCGTCCTCAGGGTTGGCGGCCTGGATTACACCCAGGTGGGTGGTGGTTGTCATGACTTGCATGGGGGGCCCTTGTGGCCCTAGGGTGGGAGGTGTGGCAGACCCCTTGATCATGGCCACTGAATTTGTGGGGTGGACGATGAGGTTGTTGTGGGAGAGGTAGGAGACGGTCACGTCCAGTAAGTCATTGGCCTGTTGGGTGATCGTTGGCCCGGGGTCTGGGGCATGGGGTTCGTGTGGGGTGTGCGCGACCGTGAGGTTGGTGTCGTCCGCGAAGCCCACCAGGGGGGAGAGGAGGGGGTAGGGTGCGTAGGCCGGGTAATCCTGCTCGATTGCGAGGGCCAGGGGGAGCGTCACTAGAAGGTACAGGAAGGGGCCCTCTGCTCCCCCTTGGGGGACCCCGCTGCCTGGCTCCAGGAAGGGGGTGAGGCCTGCTCCAGTGCGGACCGTGTATTTGCGGGTGCGGATGTAGCCGGAGGTGAAGTTGTAGAAGGGGAGGCCTAGGCGTTTCCACACCGCTTCTAGAAGGAGCCAGGGGGTGTTCGGGAAGGCTCCTTTGACGTCGAGGGAGGCGATGATGAGGTCCACCGGGTCCATGTCTGCGATGGTGTCCTGGAGGAAGATGGCCTCGTGTGGGAACCGGCCTGGGATGGCCCCCCAGAGGCTTGCTGGTATGTGGGGGTCCAGGTGGGGGCGGATGCGGCGCAGGAGGATGGTCCCGACGATTTTGACCTCCGTGACCGCACAGACTATGGGGCGCCAGTTGTCCGGGTTTGCCCAGTCCCCTTTTTTGTAGAGGGGGCGGACAACGTTTGCCCAGTCTGGTGGCAGGGGGGTCCGCCCCGTGACGATGTCTCAGAGGCGGTGGGCGAGGATGCGGAGGCGGTGGGCGGGGAGGTGGTAGTACGCCTCTGCAGGGAGGCGGTCGTAGCCTGGGGTTTTGTGTTGCCGGAGACCTTGGATGGCCTTCCGGACTTCGTGGATGGTGAAGGGGCGTTTTTCCAGTTGCCTCCTCTGGGCGTGGTTGAAGACCCGAGGGAGGCGGTTGATTTTGGCCTGGGTGTCTGGGTCCAGTGTGTCCTGGGTGGGGGTGTGTTGCCGGAGGAAGCTGTCTTGGGTGGCTTGGAGCACTGTGGCTGAGTCGTTGGTGAGGGAGCCGTCCTCCTGCCGGACCGTGGTGATGGTGCGGTGGCCGGTGTCGGTCATGGCGTCGTTGAGGTGGCGGATGGCCTTGTAGGGGAGTTCATGTTGCGCATACCGTTCGTGTTCCTGGGCGATGCGCTGTTGCCTGTGGATGTGCCACCGCTGCAGGTCTGCCCTGATGTGGGCTATCCGTGTCCTGCAGTGGTGTATCTGGCGGCGGGTTTGGGGGGTGTTGGTGTGGAGGAGGGCCGCCAGTTGTTGCTTCGCATGCCAGAGGTCATGGACCATGTCCCCCAGGGCCGTGGGTGGTTGGTCGTCGTCTGTTTTGGGGGTGTTGCTGGAAGCCGCAGGCGACGGCGGCCGTGCGCATGGCTGTGAGTAGGTCGGTGGGGTCTGGTTGGATGTGCCGGGCGCGGTCTATGGCCCTGTGATATTGGGACCAGGCATGCTTGTCATGCAGCGGGTGCATCTTCAGGGGGGGTGGTAGGCCTTGGTCCGCATCCTCTGGGGGGCTGGGGGGAAGGTTTGGGATGGTGAGGCGGATGTGCAGGGGGCTATGGCCTGTGGGTCCCAGCGGGAGGGGTCCATATCGGGCCTCCGCTCGGATGATGGTGGTGGGGTCGCCATAGCATACGTCGATGCGGGATGGGGCGGCATCTGTTTGGTGGGGGAAGTGGGATGGTTGGCCTTCGAGGTTGGCTGTCAGGACCACGAGCCCCAGCATTTCGGCGTGTCGCGGACTGCTTGGTCCTGGGGTGTGGCCTGTCAGCCTCGGTCCGCTGGGGTGGGGGCGGCGCTCACGTCGCCGATGATGACTGTGGGGGCGAGCATGGCCATCTGGCGGTATGCCTCGGCCAGGGCTTGGAGGAAGGGTTCCGTGGCTTCGCCGAAGGGGACGTTGGTGTTGATGACGTTGAGTTGCCATCCGTCCCCGACGACCTCATAGACACCTAGCCTCCCTGGGACGCTGAGGTGGTGGACGAGGTGGACATGGATGCCGGTTTGGGCGTATAGGGGGGTCCCCTTGTGCCAGTAGCATTTGTACGCTTTCTGGTCCGGGGTATATATGGGGGTGGTTTCTGGGCGGTCGTCGCGTTGTAGGCCTTGTTCCTGGAAGGTGAGGAGGTGGGGAACCCACCCCGGCCCCTGTGCCATCGGGAGCTCTTGGAGGGCGGTTGTGGCGTCTTTGCAGTATGTGACAGCCGGGTGGTTGAGGTCGAGGAGGTTGACGGTGGCCTCGGTGGGGGCGGGCCGGGGCTGTGGAGGTTTGTGCCCTCGGCCCTTGCCCCGTCAGGGAGTGGGACTGGGGCTCGGGGAATTTTTGCCGGTTGGTGGCTGTTTGGGTAGGCGCCGCGGGGGGAGGCCTTGGCTCCACTCCGGGGGGAGCTCCCCAGTGTATTTGGTGCCTGTGTGGGCCTTGTTCTCTTCGGTGCGGAGCCGGATGGGGTGGGCGCTGGTGAGCTCCAGGGTGTAGCTTACTGGCTTGTCCGGGGCGCTGCTGCCTTGGTCTAGCTCCTTTTGGCGGTGCCAGATCACCCGGATCTGTGGCCCCCCGTTGTCCCCCGGTTCCTTGAGGCGGTACTGGATCGTGTCCTCACACCAAATCCAGTCGCCTGTGTGGTCGTTGCGGAAGGGCTGTTGGACCTTCGCGCCTTTTTCGAATCCTTGGTACGCTTTGGGCGGGGGCGGTGCTGGTGGCGGGAGGGAGGATGATGAGGATGCCTGGTCCGGGTGGGGCTGTGGTAGTGATGGGACGGAGGATGACGAGGATGCTTGGTCCGGGTGGGGCGGTGCTAATGGTGGGAGGGAGGATGACGAGGATGCTTGGTCTGGGTTCGCCGGGTGGGTCGGGTGGGATGCAGGGGGTCGGGAGGTTGCTGCTTTTCCGGCTTGGTTGGGGGCGGGTGCGCCCCTTCGTCGTCTCGCTCGCGTGGGCGGGACTGGAGGTAGCGTGGCTGGGGGGGCCCGGGGTCTGAAGAAGGGGTGCCTTGCTTGCTGGTCCGGATCCCTCAGTGGGGGTTCTGCCGGTGTTTGCATTTTCGCTTTCGCGTGGCTGCGTATGATGTCGGCGAGCTTGCGCACGGTCTCCGGGGGATCTGTTGGCCATGGCAGTGCGGCCGGGCTGTCGTCGAAGGGGTGGTGTAGGTGGTAATTCCTCATGGCCTTGGCCTGCATGACCCAGGCCTTTGTGGGTTCCGGTGTGTCTGCGCCGTTGGGGGAGCCTTGAGCCCAGTAGAGTGCTGTGTGGAGGGCTTCCCAGGGGGCACCTTCGCGGCCTGTGAGGGTGGTGGCCTGGAGGAGTCGCTGCTGGCCCCGTGGGGGGTCTTCCAGGTCTATTTCCGGGGTATAGGCCTGGGCCGCCATGAGAACTCCGTGTGCCGAGTGGAGGACCCACCATTGGGCGTCCGCTTTGAGGATGTGGATGGCGGGTTGTTGGGGGGGCGTGTCCAGGGTGTCCCAGGATGCGACGGCTGTTGCTATCCTGGAGGGGTGGAGGTGTGGGGTGGCCCTGCGGCTTAGGAGTTGATCGATGTGGAAGGGGGAGACGGGATCTTTGGGGCCCTGCGGTGGTGGGGGCATCGCTGGGAAGGTTGTGGGGTCCCAGTGGCGTTCGTGGGCGGCGAGGGTGTACAGGGCGGCGGTGATGATGTGGTGGGCTTGCCCCTCCAGGACGATGTGGTGCTCCGTGCCGAAGTCCTTTGGTAGCTGGGCTGCGGGGTGGACGGTGATGTGGGCTAGGGCGCGTTGGTGGGCCTTTTTTCCCCCGTCTGGCGCCTGTGTCCGTTTGTCCCCCAGGATGTGCTGCTGTTGGTGTTTTGGTGGGGGCGGTCCCAGGGCGAGGGATTCTACACCGTGGAGGGGGATGGCGTGTTTCCTGGACCTGTTGGGCAGGATGTATATGCCCGGGTCTCCCGGTACGGTGCCCAGGTACATGTTGCCCGTGATGGTTGGGGCCGGCAGCGGTTGGCGCAGGGGCGAGGTGCATGGGGTGGAGCAGGGTGGTTCATGGTGCTCAGACCGGGGGTGGTCGATGCCGTACGGGGTGACGTGTACGGCGAAGGGTCCAACGGCGCGCTGGAGTTTGTGGGGTTGGATGTTGTGGAGGCGCGCCACCGCCCGTGTGTGGGAGCGCCCTTCGCTGATCCACACGGCGTCTGCCCGCGACGCCGCTGGGTTCAGGCAGTCTGTGGTGATGCCTGTGATCGTGCGGTTGTGGGTGGTATCTGACACCCTGGCGGGGGGGGCGCTGATGCAGGGGATGGTGTGGTCGTCGTGGAGGGTGCGGGCCTTGCGCCTCGCATTGTGTCGGTGCTGGGCGTCCTGGGCGGGGGTGTGCACACCTGTGTGTTTGGGCTTCTTGTTGGGGCGGTCTGCTGTGTGGAAGGGGGTGGGCCAGGAGGGGGCGTGGTGAAGGGTGGGGTGTGGGAGGCCCCCCCGTGTTGCTAATGTGTACAGGGTGGTCGCGGCGGACCCTTCCGCCCGTATGGTGTCTCGCTCGTCGTGTCGGCAACAGGTGACGAGGACGTTGGGGGCCGTCAGCTCATACACCTGTGTGGTGTGGGGGAGGTGGCGGGTGACGGTGATCTTGGCGGCGTCGTTCTTGCGGATGCTGGTGTGGGGGATGATGTAGTGGGTCGCCCATTGGTCCTGGGGGGTGTGTTCCGTCGGGTCTAGTTTGAGTGGGGGGTGGAGCGGCTTCGGTGTTGGGGACTTGTCTTGGGCCTTCGCGTGGGGCGCCACTTTGGTTTCGACCAGGTATTTTGGGCCCCAGGTTTCCGGGGCCCCTACCTGTGTGGCTGCCGCTGTTGCGGCTTGGAGGAGGGCGGTTGTGTTGGTGTCTAGAGGGGGGGCCCCCGGTTGGGGGCTGAGGGTGTCGTGGTCTTGGTATGCCCACCAAATGGTGTAGCCTCGTTGGGTGTTGTGGTGCGGGGTTTGGGTCTGGGCTTGCTGGATGGATAGGGCGGTCTTGATGTCCTCCGCTGCTTGTGGGTTTATGGGTGTGGCGTACGCCCATACTCCCGGGGCGTGTATGCCGTGTGGTGCTTGGCCTACTCCTCGTATCGGCCGTAGGGTGTGGTGGGTGCGTGTGAGCCCTAGGTGTTCTTGGAGGAGGTCCCCCCGGATGTCCTCCCACCGTTGCTGCCAGGTGTGTGTGTGGTCGTTGGGGGCAGGGTAGGTGATGACGATGGCTTGCCATGGGGTGGGGCCTGGATGTACCGTCATAGGTGGTGACGATGCTTGCTGGGGTATGTGGACGGCGTGGGCGGGGGCTGCTGTTACGGGGTCTCCCTCCGTGGGTGTGATCGTGGCATCGCCTTGGACGGTGAGGAGGAGGTGGTGGCGGTCCGTCGGTAGTGCCCAGGTGGTGGTGGGCTCGGTGATCGAGTGAAGGCGGATGGCCTGGAGCCCCGGTGTGATTTCGTCCTATCGGAGTGTGCCGTTGTGGACCGCCCATTCCCGTGGCAGGTCTCCAGACCCGTTTCGGTCCGGGTCGGTGCGGTGTTGTGGGGGGAGCTCCATTGTGGTGATGGGGTGGGTGAGGGGCTCTGTGCGGGGTTGGTCTTGTGTGGTTGGTGGTGATGGTGCCTGGGGCATCTCTTCGTCCAGTTGCTTCTGGGGCTTTAGCCTCCTGGAGTTCTGCGCTGATGGTGGCGAAGACATCTGGGAGGGTGGGGGAAGCGGGGGGGGTGGGGTGCCGGATCGTTCCAGGTGATGTGGTATTCCTCCGGGTTCTCGGGGCTTTGCTGTACGGTGATGGCGGCTGTGGCGTCGTCTTCAGGTGTCCATCGGTGTGGATTGTGGTCGAGGGGGTGGAGTGTGATTGTGTGGCGGTGTTTCCAGCTGTGGAACGCTAGGAGGGTGGGAGGCCGTGTCTAGTGTCCCCGGGCGGGCGGGGGTAGGTTTCGGCTGCTGCCTCCAGGAAGGCGTCCGTGGTGCCTTTCCAGGTGTCTTCCCAGAGAAGGTCTTCCTCTGTGTCCCACTCGTTGTTGTTCCTTTTCTCCTGCTTCCACCCCTGGAGGGTCGCGTGGTCCTCAGGGAGGTCTCGTTGGATGGACTTGTAGTACTGCTCGGCGTCCATGGGGGCTAGAGTGCTGGCCAGTGTGGCGTAGATGTCCTTTGGGGGGGGGGGCGGTGGGGGCGTGGCGGCGCGGTCGGGGCCGGGCTCCTCTCGCTGGTTTTCCGCGTTCTGGTCTGCGGTGGACGCGGGGGATATGGAGCGTGCTGGCATGGGGTGGTTGGGCTTCTGCGGTTCCGTGAATTGCTGGTAGGCTTGTGGGCGGGGGGCCGTGGCTGCCAGTAGGTGTCGCATGGCCGGGAGGACGTCGTAGTCGTCTTCCCAGCAGTGGGCTGGAGCGCACGCCCTCTCAGGGGAAGCGGGGGGGGGCGCGTTGCGGAGCGGTGTACGATAGGGTGGGCGACGCGTGCGGGTGGTGGCGTGCTCGCTCTGCCGTTCCGTTCCCCGCGAGCCCTGACCCTGGGGGGGTGGTGGTGATGTTGGTGGTGAGGGTAGTGTGGGTGGCGGAGTGGATGATTGTGTCGGTGGCGTTGTTGTTGGCGAGGGTGGTATGGGCCTTAGCGTAGATGAGGTTGGTGTTGGGCTATGGTCGATGGTGGTTAGTTGGTGGGTCAGCTGCTGTCGCTGTCGTCGTTGCCGGTGGTGTTGGTGCCTCTGATGTCGTGGACACTGATGACGAGGTGATGGTTGGTGAGCATGGCGCTGGTGACGTATGGGCGTATGTGGTGTTGCCGGTGGTGTCGATGGTGAGGGTGTTGTTTCTGGTCGTTGGGGCGTCACGTTTGTGGGCCGGACGTGGCGGTGGTGGCGAGGGTGCTGTAGATGACGGGTGGTGTGGCCCACGTTGCCTCCCGTGGTGGAGGTGTGATAGGTGCCGCGGTGGCGTTGGCGAAGGTGGGGTGCCGCGGGTGGTGTATTGGTTGTTGGTGGTGGAGATGTTCCTGGATTGTGGGTAGTCCCCGTCCGGCGGTGGTGGTGTTGGTGGTGTTGGTGTTCGTTGAGGCCGTAGGCGACGCCAGGGGTTCCTGGCCTCGCGCGGGGTGGTGGTGGCGCTGGTGAGTGTAGGCGGTGCCATGGGCGGCGGTGCCATTGACGGCTCGGCCGGGTGTGCTGGTGCAGGTTTCGGGTGTAGGTGTGGTTCGGGGTGCGGCGTCGGTGGGTGGCGCCGACGGTGGGTGGCGTGACTGGTGGGTGGCAGCGGTAGTGGGGGTGTCGGTTGTTGGTGAGGCTGTCGTTGTTGGTGTTCCGGTTGGTGCTGGTGATGGTGTCGCTGGTTGTGCAGATGGTGGGGAGTGGGAAGGGGGACCCGTACCCTGGGGTTGTCGTGGCTTTCAATCGACAGTGCTGCTTTCGGTGGTGTTCTTAAGAGTTGGCCGGGAGTGTTGTCGGCGATGCTCTGGCTGGTGCCGTTTGTGCGGGCTGTGTGGTTGTTGCGTCAGGGGTCGGTGGCGTTGGTGACGGTGGTGTGTTGGGGGTTGGAGCCGCCGGTGGCGGCTCGATGGTGAGGGTGCCGGGGACGCTGGGTGGCTCCGCGTTGTTGGGTTTTTCTCCTCGCCATTCCTGGGGGAGGGTGCTGCTGGTGTCGCTAGTGGTGAGGGTGTGGTGGTGTTGCTGTGGTGTTTTTTGCTGCTTGGGTGGTTGGGACCCCTGGTTGATGTTGATGATGCTCCGGGTGATGTCGATGCGGTGGGTGTGATGGTGTGTGGTGTTGCTGTTTCTACCCTTGGCTGGGGGCCTGGTGGGTGGCGCTGGTGGCGTTTGTTCGCCAGCCGTGCTGGCGTCCTTGGTGTTGCCGTCGGTGGGGGCGCCCTAGGTGTTACTCTGTGCCGGGGTCATGGTGGTGGTGATAGGGCTGTTGTGGGTGACGGTACCTCGGCTCGTCGTTGGTGGGGTTGGCGGTGGTGTGGATATTGTCGTGGGTGTTGGCGGCGTTGGTGCTGCCGACGGTGAGGGTGTCACGGTGGTGGCTGGCGTGTCTCGTGGTGGTCTGATGGCGTGGATGTTGTTGGTGTTGGTGCTGGGTGCCACCTGCGTTTTGGTGTGCGGCGGTTCCGGGCGTGCCACTCGTGGCTGGTGTTTGGTTGGCTTGTGGTCCTGGTGGTGTCGGTTGTCTCTGGTGTTGGGATATTTCCTTCGGCTGTCCTTGGGTCTGTAGTGACAGGTGTTGCTTCGGTTGTGGTCGAGGGTGTCAATGCTGCGGGTGGGTGGCGGTGTCGTCGTGCTGCCGCTGTCGGTGGTGCGGGTGTTGGTGTTGGTGGGGGCGCCGCCGGGGGAGCTGTGAGTGTTGGCGTTGTAGGGTGTTGTAGGTGTTGCCCTGGTGGTGTTCTGACGGCGCAGGGGGGACCTCGCCACTCCTGGCGGAGGTTCCCATGAGCGTCGTTGGCTGGTCGGTTGGCCTTGGCCCCCTCAGTGTCCTTGTTGCCGATGGTGTCGTACCGGGTGGTGTCGCCGTGGTGGCTGTCGTTGACGCACCGGGTTGCTGTTGGTGAGGTCGCACTGTCGGTGGTGCCGTCAGTGATGCCGGTGGTGAGGTCCCGGGCGTTGCTATGGTTTACGGCGTCTCTGACTTTGTTGATGCTGCTGGTGGTTGGTGTGGGTCTGTGTGTGGGTTGTCAGTGGGCTGTGTTCGGGGTTGGGCGTTGGCTGGTTCCTGTGGCTCTGTCTGGGCGGGTGTGCAGTAGGTGGCGTGGGCTGCTGGTGATGCTGTTGGTGAGGGTGGTGCCGCCGGTGGTGTGGGTGCCGCTGGTGACTGCGTGGTGGATGGCGCCCTGTGGTTGGTTTGGTGGCGGGGGTGTTGTTGTTGATGGGTCTTCGCCTCCTCTGGCCGGGGGTTGGTGGTTGTTGGTTCACCGGCTGTGGTGGCCTTGGTTTCCTCCGGCGGCACAGGTTGCCGGTGGCGACGCTGATGCTGGGGTGATGCTGGCGATGGTGTGTTTGATGCTGTTGGCTTGGGTGATCCAGGCGTTGTTTCCGGTGTTGGCTGGTGCGTAGGCATTGTAGGCGATGGTGAGGACGGCGGTGCCGCCGGTGATGGTGATGGTGAGGGTGTTGTGTTGGCCTGACTGTTGGTGGTGTTCGCGTTTCCGGTGGTGTGGATGCTGCTGGTGGTGGTTCTGGGTGCGGGTCGGTGGGTGGCGCGGTTGTAACGCCTTGGGTGTAACATGGTCGTTGGGTGGTTCCTTGTGTTGGTCCGTTGTTGGCGAGGGTGTCTCTGGCGTCGTGCTGGGTGCCGGGGTTGCTGGTGTTGCCGACGGCGTCCCCGTTGGTTCCGGGTGTTTCCGCTGGTGAGGGTGTTGTGGCGTTGGGTTTGGGTGTTGGCGGCGGTGCAGGTGTTGGTGTCGCAGTTCCTGGCCCTGGGTTTGGGCGTGGTTGGTTGGGTGTTGCTGGGTGTGGGCGCTCGCCACTCCTGGCTGAGGGCTCGGTGGCGTTCGTTCGCCAGCCGTGCTTGCGTCCTTTGTGACGCCGTTGGTGGGGGTGCCCTAGGTGTTACTTGGTGCCGGGGTCGTGGTGGTGGTGGTAGGGGTGTTGTAGGTGACAGCACCCTGGCCCGTCGTTGGTGGGGTTGGTGGTGGTGTGGATAGTGCCGTGGGTGTTGGCGGCGTTGGTGTTGCCGATGGTGAGGGTGCCATAGGTGATACTTGGTGGTTGGCGTGTGTCGTGGTGGTCTGCTGGCGTGGGTGTTGTTGGTGTTGGTGCTGGCCGCGGCCTGCGTTTGGGTGGTCGGCGGTTCCGGGCGTGCCACTCGTGGCTGGTGGTTGGTCGGTTCGTGGTCCTGGTGGGGTGGTACCGGTTGTTTCTGGTGTTGGGGAGGTTGGTGCTGTGGGTGGTTGGCGGTGGCGCTGTGTTGCCGCTGTCGGCGGTGTTGGTGACGGTGTTGGCGAGGGCGCCGCCGGCGGAGCTGTGGGCGATGTCGAAGGCGAGGAGACCTTGCCACTCCTGGTGGAGGTACCCATGGGTGTCGCTGGCCCGCGTGTTGGCCCCCTTGGTGTCGTTTATGTCGATGGTGTTGTACCGGGCGGTGTCGCCGTGGCGGCTGCCGTTGACGCTCTGGGTTGTTGTTGCTGAGGTCGCACTGTCGCTGGCGGTGTCGGTGATGCCGGTGGTGAGGTCGTTGCGGGCGTTCCTATGGTTTACGGCGTCTCTGATGTTGCTGATGCTGCTGGTGGTTGGTGTGGGTCTGTGTGTGGGTGGTCAGCGGCCTGTGTTCAGGGGTGGGCGGTGGCTGGTTTCTGTGGCTCTGTCTGTGAGGGTGTGCAGTAGGTGGTGTGGGCTGCATGTGATGCTGTTGGTGTAGGTGGTGCAGGCGATGCCCCTGGTGGTGTTGTGGGTGAGGGTGGTGTTGGTGGCGCCGGTGGTGTGGGTGCCGCTGGTGACTGCTTGGTGGATGGTGCCCTGTGGTTGCTTTGGTGGCGAGGGCGTTGCTGTTGATGGTTCTGGGCGTGTGCCCTCGCCTCCCCTGGCCGGGGCTTGGTGGTGTGTTGGCTCACCGGCTGTGGTGGCTTTGGTTTCCTCCGGTGGCCGAGGTTGCCGGTGGCGACGCTGATGGTGGGGTGATGCCGGCGTTGGTGTCTTTGATGCCGTTGGCTTGGGTGATGTAGGTGCTGGAACCGGTGGTGGTGTGCGTAGGTTTCGTAGGCGATGGTGCCGGCAGTGATGGTGTTGGTGAGGGTGTTGTGCTGGCTTGATTTTTGGTGGTGTTGGTGTTTCCGATGGTGTGGATGCTGGTGGCGGCGGTTCTGGGTGCGGGTCGGTGGGGGACCGGACCGGCTGGGTGCGGTCGTTGGTCAGTGTTGGGTGGCTTTTTGTGTTGGTTTGTTGTTGGTGAGGGTGTCCTAGTGTTGTGCTGGGTGCTGGGGTCGCTGGTGTTGCCGACGGTGTCTCCGTTGGTTCCGGGTGTGTCCGCTGGTGAGGGTGTTGTGGCGTCCGGTTTGGGTGTTGGTGGCGGTGCTGGTGTGGGTGTCGTAGTGCCTGGTCCTGGGGTTGCGCGTGGTCGTTTGGGTGTTGCTGGGTGTGGCCGTTCGCCACTCCTGGCTGAGGGCCTGGTGGGTCCACCTTTGTGTCCTAGCGGTGTTTCTGGCGGCCCTGCAGCTCCCCTGGCGGGGGGTTGCTGGGTTCTTGTTTTTTGGGTTTGTGTGTGTTGCGTTTGTGGTGCGGGCGGCGCTTGCGCTTTGGTGTGTGGTGTGCGTTTGTGGGGCTCGTGTCAGTGGCGGTTGTGGGGGTGTGTGTTGTGTGCATGCGCGGGCGTGTGTGCGGTGTGTTGGTGGTGCGTTTGGGTGCCTGTCCTCGCCTTTCTGGGCTTGGTTTGGCGGCTCTGTGTGGGTGTGGGGGCTGTGTGTCGTGGCCCCTCTCTCGTCTCGGCTGTGTGGTTCCCCGCCCCCCCTGGCTGGGGTCTGTTGGTGGTGTGTCTCCCCGCCGCCACCTTTGCGTGCCCTCCTCCTTCTGTCTCTTTTCCGCGTCGCTTGGGGCGGTGTTCCCCTGGCGCCGTGCCCGGGCCTTCCCGGCTGTGGTGGGTGGGGGGGGTCCTTGTCCTCGGCTCGGGTCCCTTCTCCTGGTGTTTCCCCGTGGGGGGGCCGATGCTTGCACTCCCCGTCAGGGTGTAACTCTGTTGTACGGGCTGTCCATTTGTACCCGCTCGGTACAAATGGAGCTGCTCTGTAGCCAGGTACTCCAGCCGTTCCCCACACCGGGGTCGGGTACACTGTGGGTCGCAGGGGAGTCCTTGCGGGATAGGCGTGTCTCTTGCCTGCCCCGATGGACGGTGTGCCCTACCCGCAGCCCCTCGCTGGGCCCGAACCGCAGTACGTGCCGTGGGGAGTGCTCTTGGTCAGGCCCATTGGTCAACCCCCCAGGCCGGTAAGGGGGGCGACGCGGTGGGTAAGCGCCCGCAGCCACAGCTGCGAATTGATGCACTGACCGGGGAGTGGCGAAATTGGGAAGCCGGGGAGGGACGGGGCTCTGAGCCCTGTGAACCCGGGGACTCCGCCACCAGGCAGGAGGTGCGTCTTGGAGGGCCCCAAACTAGGACCCGGTGGGGAGGATATCACCTGGCCCGACCAGGTGGCCCCCCGGGGCCGAAAGGCGTCTAGTACCCGCAAAATGAAACCTCAAACCTCAAACCTATACCCGGAGGGGATGAATACGTCCTGACTGACACCAACGCCCCCAACTCTCCCTGTCCTGTACCTGTTCCTGATGGGGTCTCTGAGTGTGGACTATCCGAGCTCCCTAGCTCTATCCACTCAGATGACGAAACTGAGCAGGACGCCTTCTTCGTGCAGACCTGTGTGGAGGAAGTGGAGAACGCCGAGTACGTCGCCCCACTGAAACCCCTACTCTCCATGAGGGTGGAAGACCCCTTGGACAAAGAGCTGGATCCCCGATCCAGGCTAAGGGAGTAAGTGGACTCCAAGAGGAGGTGGTGGCGAAAAAGCTATGCTACGCTAAGCCTACCAGCAGCTCATGGCCACTGAATCAAGGAGGTATGGGAGATTTATCCCAATTGAAGGAGGACCTCGAACAGAAGATCACCACCTGGCAAAGGGAGGTAGATCTTAAGCTCATGAAGAGCGTGTGGGGTGCCCATGTGAGGACCCCAGAGGAGGACGACATCTCGGAGGAATGTGTATGTGAACCCCCTCGAGCATGCCTATGTTGCCATCGTCCACCGGAGATGGTTGAACGAGACTTACTTTATGCCTACCAAGGGTTGAAGGATCCTACCAAGGGCGAAGAGTCGGTGGAGGACCATCTCCCGACGTCTATTACTCAGGGGGCAAGCAACTTACACTCTGACGAGGACATGGAGGACAAGATCCAGCTATTAGACCCGCGGGTGCAGACGCTTATAAGAACCTATCTAGAGGTGTTCGGAGAACTACCACCCCCAGCCTCATGTGACAAGCTGGTACAGATGGACCTCAAGCTGAAACCCGAGTTCGTGGGTCACAAGATCCAGAGGAGACCCTATCCGGCTCCTAAAGTGCAGGCCGACGAGATAGAGCGACAGATACAAGAATTTATCGACGCTGGCCTAGTCCTGGAGTACAAGGACGGGGACTACCCCCAACACTGTAGCCCCTATTTCCTGGTAGCTAAACCTGGGTCTACAGCCAAACGGCTGATAGTGGACTACGGAGAGCTGAACAAGAAAACACTGAACCACTCAGGGTCCATTGCTAATATGGAGTCTACCCTTGAGAAGATAGCCTCCTGTCGCTACAAGACCAAAATGGACAAGAGGAGCGGATTCTGGCAGGTGGACCTGACGCCAAACGCTCAGGAGCTACTAGCCTTCATCACCCCTCAGGGGAGGGTGTTCAAGTGGAAGGTCATGCCGTTTGGCGTGGCCAACGCACCCGCTCTATTCCAAGAGCTGATGAACACGATCCTGTCCATCGTACGAAGAAGACCTAAGGTGCAGGAAATCATATCCTGTGGGGCCCAGATGGAAGCACACATCGACGATGTAAACCCCTACCCCAAAAATAAGAACTGGCCCCAAACTAAGAACCGCCCCAAAAAACCGTGACGGACCGTGATGGGCCCCCACACCCACACGCCCGCGCCCGCAGCACGTGGGTGGCGGACCCCAACAGCCCGACCAGTGGGCGGGCAGTCGGGGGAGGGGGAGCGCCTGACCTCAGACGCCCCTCACAACGGTGGAAGGCACCTCCCCCGGGGATGCCCTTCCGCCACCCCCACAGCCAGCAACACCGGCCCGCAAGGGCGCACGCTGTGGGGCCGGTGCTGGGTCCTCATGCCCGCACCGACCGCACCCGGGACACACGGGTCGCGGAACCCCGGCTGCCCACCCAAGAGGACGGGCAGCCGGGGGAGGGACAGCGCCTGACACCAGACACCCCTCACAACGGTGGCAGGCCACCCCCCCCGGGGACGGCCCCCGCGGCACGCAGCCCCCACAGGGCATGCAGGCCAAGGGGACAGTGTTGGGCCCCCACACCCACACGCCCGCGCCCACAGCATGTGGGTGGCGGACCCCAACAGCCCGCCCAGTAGGCGGGCAGTTCGGGGAGGGGGAGCGCCTGACCACAGACGCCCCTCACAACGGTGGAAGGCACCCCCCCGGGAACGCCCTTCCGCCACCCCCACAGCGAGCAACGCCAACCCGCAAAGGCGCACGCTGTGGGGCCGTTGCTGGGTCCCACGCCCGCACCGACCGCACCCGGGACACACGGGTCGCGGAACCCCGGCTGCCCGCCCCAGAGGACGGGTGGCTGTAGGAGGGACAGCGCCTGACACCAGACGCCCCTCACAACGGCGGCGGGCCACCCCCCCCGAGGATGACCCCCCACCACCCCCGCGGCACGCAGCCTCTACAGGGCATGCAGGCCAAGGGGACAGTGATGGGCCTCCACACCCACACGCCCGCGCTCGCAGCACGCGGGTGACGGACCCCAACAACCCGCGCAGTGAGCGGGCAGTCGGGGGAGGGGGAGCGCCTGACCTCAGACGCCCCTCATGACGGTGGAAGGCACCCCCCGCGGGCAGGCCCTTCCGCCAGCCCCACAGCGAGCAACGCCGGCCCGCAACGGCGCACGCTGTGGGGCCGGTGCTGGGTCCCCACGCCTGCACCGACCGCACCCGGGACACACGGGTCGCGGAACCCCGGCTGCCCGCCCCAGAGGACGGGCAGCCGGGGGAGGGACAGCGCCTGACACCAGACGCCCCTCACAACGGTGGCAGGCCATCCCCCCCAGGGACGGCCCCCCACCAGCCCCCCGCGGCACGCAGCCCCCACAGGGCATGCGGGCCAAGGGGACAGTGTTAGGCCCCCACACCTACACGCCCGCGCCCACAGCATGTGGGTGGCGGGCCCCAACAGCCCGCCCAGTGGGCGGGCAGTTCCGGGAGGGGAAGCGCCTGACCACAAACGCCCCTCAGAACGGTGGAGGGCCCTTCTGCCACCCCCACAGCGAGCAACGCCGGCCTGCAAGGGCGCACGCTGTGGGACCGGTGCTGGGTCCCACGCCCGCACCGACCGCACCCGGGACACACGGGTCGCGGAACCCCGGCTGCCCGCCCCAGAGGATGGGCAGCCGGGGGAGGGACAGCGCCTGACACCAGACGCCCCTCACAACGGTGGCAGGCCACCCCCCCCGGGGACGGCGCCCCACCACCCCCACGGCACGCAGCCTGCACAGGGCATGCAGGCCAAGGGGACCGTGATTGGCCCCCACACCCACACGCCCGCGTCCCCAGCACGTGGGTGGCGGACCCCAACAGCCCGACCAGTGGGCGGGCAGTCGGGGGAGGGGGAGCGCCTGACCTCAGACGCCCCTGACAACGGTGGAAGGCACCCCCGCGGGGACCCTGTTCGGCCACCCCCACAGCGAGCAACGCTGGCCCGCAAGGGCGCACGCTGTGGGGCCGGTGCTGGGTCCCCACGCCCGCACCGACCGCACCCGGGACACACGGGTCGCAGAACCCCGGCCGCCCGCCCCAGAGGACGGGCGGCCGGGGGAGGGACAGCGCCTGACACCGGACGCCCCTCACAACAGTGGCAGGCACCCCCCCCGGGGACGGCCCCCCACGACCCCCACGGCACGCAGCCCCCACAGGGCATGCAGGCCAAGGGGACAGTGTTGGGCCCCCACACCCACACACCCGCGCCCAGAGCACGTGGCTGGCGGACCCCAACAGCCCGCCCAGTGGTCGGGCAGTCAGGGGAGGGGGAGCGCCTGACCTCAGACGCCCCTCACAACGGTGGAGGGCGGCCGCCCAATGGACGCCCTTCCGCCACCCCCACAACGAGCAACGCCGACCCGCAACGGCGCACGCTGTGGGGCCGGTGCTGGGTCCCCACGCCCGCACTGACCGCACCCGGAACACACGGGTCGCGGTACTCGGCTGCCCGCCCCAGATGACGGGCGGTCGGGGGAGGGACAGCGCCTGACACCAGACGCCCCTCACAACTCTGCTACCATAAAGAAGGTCCCTACCAGGACCGGCCCCCGCTGTGCCCCTCCCGCCTGTAACCCCTGCCGATTTGCTCCTGATCAACGATTGCATTGTTCAAAATCCAGGGTTCCAAATCCAAAAATATAGAAAATAAAATCCTCCTTCAACCCTGAATAGCAACCAGATCCCACAAATACAGCAATAACCCAATTCACAATCCAAGTCAGGCTGCGGGCTTCCGTTCAGCACACCGGTCGTCCCACGGTGGCGGGCATGTACAAGAATTGCACCAAAGAGGAAAGCCCTGAAATTGGCATATGAACACAAACAAAGCAAAGTTGGGGAAAGATGGAAACGTACACATTCACAGCCATAGACCCCTCATTCCCTGGACTCAAGACCTTCCCTTGACTCACCAACATGATGCCCTGAACCCAATCAAATAAGATGGCCAAATGCCATGTGTCACAAGTCACTACATAAACCCCAAAAATGTGTTCACTCCCAAGCCTCTAAATCCTAGCCCAATGGGGAAGGTGGCGTGTCATGGCCTAGAGTGGCACTCAGGACCATGCCCTACCTTGACATATACTTGGTTGGACTTGGAGTTGAATGGGCTTGGAGGTATGCCCCATAAGTTTGAACTCATAACATGTCAAAAAACTTCCAATTCACACCATATTGGCCGTATATCAAATATATGCTCAAAATTGAAGTTACCACTTATCCAAAGGCTCAAAGCATGCATGGAATCGAAGTCTAGTATTCATGGAGGATAGAGACCAAAGGCCAATGCCCATGTACATCCCCACTTTACCCTCGAAACCCCTTCAGATATGGGCGCCACGCACTGCCCAAGTCAGCCCATGATCTTGAGACCAATTCTTGTGATCCTTCGTGCGCCAAGCCAAATGGAGTACGCGATCCGGCATATGGTGGTGTTCAACTCCGAAGCATATGCCAACATATGAACAACATACCATGGTTCGACTCTCCATAGGCTTCTTGCTGTTTGCCGACCAGGTAAGTACACAAAGCGCAAAAATGAGCAAAAATTGAGGTCAAAAACATGAAAATATGACCAAATACAAAGTTGTCATGATAGTATATCTCTATGCTCACCCATGATATCCGCTCATGATTCAGTACACAAATGATTGGAAACATTTGCGAACAATTCCCCCACTTGGATCCCGAATCCGGCGCATGGAGATACCTTCGCCACTCGTATCTACATGCCCCATGAAAATGGGAGTGCACTCATGGATCTCCTTGCCGAACATACCATGAGCAATACATATGCGGTAGACTTAGTCTAGCGCTTTGAATTCCACAATTGGGACATGGGCAAGGCCCTTGTCACGTATGGCTCCCCATCTCTTCGGCCACACGAAGATATATAACATGGGCGTGAGCATATCAAACATATACCATGCATATAACACATACCCTCAAAATGTGGCTCCCACCATGATATGCCATGTCCCTCCATGGACATAACTTCACGTTAAAAATGCATAGGAACCCAAGGAAAATGTATCTATGCAACCCCAACACTCATGCGGTACACCCGAAAGTCGCAATAAAATATTCGGTTGCACGGTCCAAGAGTTATATATCACTTTATACCCTCTTGACCCTTATCCCTTGCTTTACCAGGGATGTGTACACACCAAGGGCGTTTGATGCTTCCTAAATTAAGTTGAGACTAAGGCGCTTGCAACCCAACCTTCCTTATTCTCTTTCCTCACACTCGCGCGTAGATATGGCTCTTCAAAGTGGTCCCACGATTCACTTTTGTTTCCCTTATATCTCCAAGTCAAATGGGTGGCAAGTATAAGGGAAACCTGATTCGGGCATAGGGAAAGGAGTATGACCACTCGAAGACGACCAAATCAAGTGCGGCGATGTCGAAGTCGAAAATCCGATTTCGACATCGCGAAAAATTCAGATTAAAATTTCGAGTGCTTATTTAGAAAATTGCGGAAGCAACGAACCCTTTACAGATGAAATCTGACCCTTCATCGGGGTTTCCGCCAAAATATCTGGAAATAACAGTTAACCAATCGGTTAACGCAAAATCGCGAGCCAACTGACAGTCGCCGATACATTGACCATCAGAACGAAAGGCTGAAAAATTACGGAAACATTATGATAATAAAACCCTGTTGATTCCTGATATTCCGATATATAAATCTCCGCTGGCGGCGCTTCGGTACTGAATATGGCCGCTCATAGCCGGAATGGCCAAACCTATCACACTATCACATCGGGTTAGGTCAGGTGGATGGGAGAGTATGATATCAGCCAATGGCGGCTTGCCGGCAAATAGATACACACCCCAAGTGACCCCAAGATGGCCACGGGGGTCCGAACCGGCTTCACCCCCCTTCTCAGAGCGTTGTTACCGCTTGGAAGTCATTGAAGAGAGGACGGGAGGACCCCAATGGGCTCCAACCCCCCCCTCCATGTCCCAAGGACACATGAAGGCCCCACACACGTCGTAGGCGTCCCCCATGCCCCAAGGGAGGGGTGAGGACACTGAAAATCGGTGCCCTACGCCATATCCGGTCTCCTCTTGATCTACAACATGGACCAAGAGGATCAAAGATAGCAAAACGTCGTCGGTCGACCTAAATAAGTATACCACAATGAAATATATATGTGGAGATCGAGTGAAGGGGGTATATGGCCGATCAAGGCCGAAAAATCCCCGGATGAACGCCCTCACTTGTCTCCCTAATCACAGAAACAAACAAAATGCCAAGGGGGATCCATTATGGTGCTACAGCAGCTACCAAATGGACCAACACGTCCTTGACATCCAAAGAAATATTCTTTTTCTTCAGGTAGTCCATCCAGACCGTGGTGTACCTCGGCACAAAACTGCTCGGAGGCTCCCACGAATCCCTGGATGCGGCGAATCCCTTCCAACACACTTTATAAAGCCTACCCCCAGGCGTCCCCGGGTCCGGCTTGTCCGCCAGGATCTTCTCAGCGGTGAAGTCGTCGTCCTCACCCTCGTCGTCCGAGTCCACATCGCCGGCCGTGAACTCGAAGGTGACGGGACGTCCGCTGGGGTCTGGTGCTCGGGGACGAAGCTGGGTATGGTCGCGGTCCACGACCTTGTTATCCCCCACACGAACCGCATACACATCCTGCCCGACCTTCCGAACGATCACCCCCGGCACATACCAAGATGCCTGCCGATGCCTGGACAGGACATCCTTGTGGTGCCGCTCCACCCACACGGTGTCTTGGAGAGCATACTTCTGGACTTTTCCCTGCTTGAAGTACTTGGCCCTCTTGTCATGCTCGTCCTGTAGTGCCTTGCACACCTTGGCCGCCGTGTCGTCCGCCTCAGCCATCATGGCGTTCGCATCTCGGGCCACTTTGCCATGGTTCAACCACGGGAGAGTGCGTGACACTCGATCCCGTAGGAACAGGATGCAATGGGGCGACAGTCCCGTGGGTTCCGGAAGGTCATGGTACGCTTGGAGCACTCTCCACAGCGAATTATACCAATTCCGGCCCGGTTTGTCGATGTGCAACTGGCGGAACTTCTCGAACATCTGCCGCCCGGCCACCTCAGCACGGCCATTCGACTGGCTGTGGTACGCCATGGTCTTGGCGTGCCGAATCCCCATGTGCTTGCACATCATTTTGAACCACGTCCCCACGAATTGATTGCCCCGATCGCTGCAGGTGACAGCTGGGACATCAAAAATCGTCAGCCAATGCCTGATCATGGCATTAGCGACGGTCTTGGACTGCAGCCCCACTCCATGCTTGTCCTTCTTGTCCTTCTTCTTGGACTTCTTGCCAGGGACCGCCACGATATACCCACTGTGCCTATCCACCGCCAGGATGACACAGTCGTAGGTCTCTCCTTCCACGGTGACCTCAGGCATGGCGAATACATCCATGGCTACGGACCGCATAGGGGCCTCCGGTATAGCCGTATACACCGGGTTGCCCGCTGTGGAATGGTTAGGGCTCTTCGTGGCCCGACACACGGCACAGTGGCTGCAGTACCTATCCAGGATGGCGTAGTACCCCGGAGGGAACTTGAAACGCCACTCCAGGTCCTGCTGCATCTTTTCTCGGCCAGGGTGCATGAGCTGGGCGTTGTGCCAATGGTCAATGAGCTCCTCGACTCGGTTCTCGGGCACCAGCAGCTTGTCCTTGAGGAACAACTTGTCCCCATCCTCGGTCAAGCCCTCGGGCCATTCGTCGTCCGACGGGGCGCTCACGGCATTCCAGTACTTGCTCCAGTGCTCGGATGCCGCATAGTCATCCGACCAGTCCTCTGTGAGCACCGACCTGACTAGCTCTACAGGGGCCACCATCCATTGTTCGAGGGTTTCCTCTCGAATAGCTTGGACTCGGGCGCCCCGGAACTTGGCCAGGTCTGTACGGTTTGCCATCACCACAAAACACTTGACCCCCTCTTGCTCCATGGCCTTCTCCATCTAGATGATGCGCTTGACCTCCCCTGTCTCCTCGGCGTCACCATGGCTGGATATGTCCATCCACGCCTTGCCCGCGGGGTAGGCCAAGCGACTGAGGCAATCTGCCACAGTGTTGTCCTTCCCCGGGACGTACACGACGCTGAGGTCGAACTTGGCGAACGTCTCGTGCCATCGGGCCCTCCTAGCCGCTGGTCCTGAGGGGGTGTCGACATGCTCCTTGTGCCAGCTCTGTAGGGCTGCAGTCCGATGTGGCCAGACCACTTCCTGAGCGCACATACAACGGCGTATGTCTCCTTCTCCCTCGCGGTCCATGTTCGGCGTTGGCCCTCGGCCAGGATCCTGCTCCAAAACGCCACGGGAACATGAGTCCCGTCGTCCCGGACTTGCTCGAGGACTGCCCCCACAGCATAGTCCGAGGCGTCTGTCCGTAGCACGAATCCCTTGTCCGGGTCCACCAGAAACAGCCCCAACTGCCCCAGGAGTCGCTCCTTCAGGCTGTTGAACGCATTCTCAGCCTCAGGGGTCCAAGCAAGCTTCTTCTTGCTCCCCTTCCGGCCATCGAACTTGCCCACTTGCAGCATCTTGTGCAGCGACCCGACAGTTCTGCATACATCCGGACATAGCCCGAATAGTAGTTGCAGAACCCCATGAAGGACCGGAGTTCGCTGATGGTTTGGGGTTTCTCCCAGTGGTGCAGGGACGCCAGCTTCCCAGGCATGGGACGGCGTTGCCCGTGACCAACCACGTGACCCGCGAACTCCACTTCCTTCACGAAGAGTGAGGCTTTGGTGGGCTTGCACACCATGTTGTGCTTGTTCAACTCGCTGAGCACTCGGCGCAGATCCTTCTCATGCGCGTCGATGAGCTCGTCCTCAGTCATGTTCTCCGTGCCGGATCCGATGATGATGTCGTCGACGAAGGGATCGGCACGGTCCCGGACAGGACCGAGTAGGTCCTCCATCATGCGCTGGAAAGCGGCGTTGCCATTCTTGGCGCCCATAGGCACCACCTTCCACTGCATGGGCCCCAGCGGCGTCGACATCGCTTTGCAGGGCCTGGAGTCCGGGTGTAGCGGCATCTGGTGATAACCGTGTTTCAGGTCCAACACCGTGAAGATCCGCTTTTTCTGTTGTTTTTGGAGGATGGAGTCGATCAGGGGAAGCGAGTACGAGTCGTGCTCGGTTTGCTCGTTCAAACCGCTGTAATCCACCACCAACCTCCACTCGCCCTTCTCCTTCTTGGGCACGATAAAGGCTGGACTGGCCCACTCACTGTCGGAGGGTTCGATCCATCCCCGCTCAATGAACTGGGCCAACAGCTTCTTCATGGCCTCGGCCCGATCGCCCTGAAGTTGGTACTCCCGATGACGATAGATCTTGGGGTTCGGCTTCAGCTTGATTCTTGCTGTGCCAAACCTCCCGCGATCTGGAGGATTCTTGTTGGCGACGCCACTGAATAGCCGCGGATAGGCCTTGATCAGCCTCTCCTTCAGCTCGGCGACCTTCGGGTTCTCCTGGGCCTCTTCAGCCGCTTGCTTCGGTATCGATACCACCGACCGCACTGCGGCATAGGCCTCTTCTGGGTCCGAGTCCGACTTCTCCTCGTCCGATATGCCGTCTTCATCGTCGTGGGGCGCGCTTCCCACCGATAATCTTCGAAAATTTGCGGCCTCGGGCTGGTGCTCGTCGCTACCGGTTCCCACTCTTGGAAAACCCCACGTTGGTGGGTCGGACCCAACCGGACCATCGTATTGGTCCGCGATGTGATCCATGACCCTCGCCACGAACTCGTCCTTCTCGTACTTGCCGGTGACCAACATCTTGTCATCCCACCAATGCGGAGATGTGACCATGGCCCGCCTCTTCTTGGCTGCCACACGGTCGTGCATCCCCATCCGCATGTAGTTGACGACATCGTCGATCTCGGCGTGGGACAGGACGTCAATGCCATCAATTGGCTGATCCGTCCCCTCCTTGGGCTCAAACATGACCTTCATGGGCACCGCCTCCACCCTACGGATGAATGCTTCCTCACCCGTGGGCTGGGCTTGCGCCCCATCCACCAGGAAAGCCTTGGTACCCCACACTTGACCCGGGAAGCGCATTGATACACCCTTGGCGTCGATGAACAACTCCTCCTCTGGCCCGAATGACATCTCGTTCAGGGTGATGGAGTCCAGCGTCGACTTGAGACCCTCCAGCGGACATGGGGTGGATCCTATGCCGGTTATGACCAGGATCCCCTTCGCCCTATCCGCGATGATCTTCTCCACCGTACGTCTGGTGTTATCCAGGGAGCCATGCCAATACATGGGCCCCCACTCCTTCAAACCCCAATGCCTATGCGAGGCTGAGTCTCCTCGATGCCAATGCCTCCTACACTTCCGCAAAAGTGGGGCATCCCGGGAAGCGAAGACGTGCGTCTCGGGCGCTTCGGCTCCCAGCGTTTGGATCATCCTGTCGTACACCTGCGGCGCCATTGCATAGTCCGTGAGCTGAACTCCGCGGTCTCCTCTGGACTTGGCACCCACAGCTTGCACCGCTCGGACGATCCGATCCTCTTCCTCAGCACTCCATTGGGTTGATCCGCATGCATTGTCCGTGGACAGCCATGTGAGGCATTCATCATCCTCCCGAACCAGCGTTGCACGATGGGGAAGGGCTCCAATGGCGTTTGCCACCATGAAGTCATACCCCATGATCATATCCCAATCGGTAATGTCGGCCACATAGAAGTTCCCGGATAGAGTGCTTCTCTTCGCCTGATCAGGGCGGTTCAAGCGCTCATGCTCCCAGAATTCCATACTGATGGTGGCCTCATGGGTGCCACCACCCATAATCTCTCCGTTGGCGGCCTTCAGGCGGACCGGTCTCCGGCTGGGCTGCAGGAATTCCTCCTTGAACAACCTCCTCCGGACCAGGCTCACCTGGGCACCCGTATCCACCAACACATCCACCACCTTCTCCTCTCGTCCGCACCGTACTCGCACTTTCAAGTGCAACTGCCGCTCGTCGCCATGAGGTGTATGGACGACTCTCACGGCATGCAACTCTAGCACGTCCGGGTGCATCAGGACTTCAAGGGTATGGTCACGGATGGTGTAGATCCTGGGTTGGTCCTGCCCGTCCACGGGGCTCTCCGTGGTCGCTCCTTCCTTCTTGCCATGTCCCGTACCCACATGTACTCCCCTTGGCAGGGCGCTCCAGGGGTTGGGAGTGGCGAAACTCAGTGGTTTTGGCTCTTCCGGAGCCTTCTTCGGCACCCGATGTGCCTTTGCTTTCTCTGGGATTCCACTGTTTTTCGGAGGAGAGACCTCCGAGGTCCCACTCCCGTGGGGGCTGGTTTAGACTTGGCTTCCCGCAGCCCCTTCCGGCTGCGATCCGCCAGGACTTTGTCTACCACGTTGCTGGGCTTTGAGTTCCTCCAACGTCCTCAACATGTCCTCAGCAACCTCCTCGATCGACCTATCTCGTCGGTCTTGGCCAGGTCCACCACCATAGCCTCTTCCTCCGCCTTTTCCTTGGCCTTTGCATTGGCCTTTTCCCCCGTCTCCGCTCTTCGCCTTCCAATCGGAAATCCGCTGCTCCTTGGGCTTCTTCTCGGGCTGGGCGGCGAAGTAGGCCTTCTTGTCCGCCTCATACACCTTGCACTGACGGTGGTCGTGTGCATGGTTGTTTCCCTTGCCATAACAGACCCAGCACCCGTCGTGCTGAGACCTGTACTCCCGGAACGAGAGCGGTGGGTTCCTGATCCTCCTTGGCGCTCTGCTCTTATTGGGTCCCATCTGGCTCCATCTGGACCGATCCTGCCCATGGTTCCTCACGTTGTGCGCCACAAATGCGAAGAAGTGGGCCTCCTCATGATCCTCCCGGGACCCGGTCCAGTGGTCTTGGCCACTTCCACTACCATCCTCCGCCGAGTTGGCCGTGTCCTCCTGGATCTCCCGATGATGGCGGTCTTCTCGGTGGCCTCGTTGTCCATGACCATGTCGATCCTGCACGTGTGCCTCGTTCTTCGCATTGAGCTTCAACTCCACCGTGATGTACTTCACGATCTCGTCAAGGCTCATGCGGGCGAAGATGACTTGCATCCTCAGCGGCTCCCCGCGCCTCCACTCCACGTTGTTGAGGCGCAGCAACCTTTGCCCCATGGAGTCTCCAAACACCTCCACGTACACGGCGTTCTTCAGTCCCAACATCCGGTTGCATTCGCCCAGGTTCCTCCTGAAGAACTCCATGATACCCGCGTGGGTATCCTCCGCCGCCATGATCCTCACCGCCACCCGCTTCTTGGCTCGCTTCTTCTCCTCGTCCTCCACTCTCCTCTTCCAGGTTGCCGGGGAGGACGTCCTTCAGGAGGTGGCGGATCTTGCTGGCCTCGTTCCAGTCCTCCACCAGCTTGAGGCATCTGCGGTACTTCCGCAGATACCGGTTCCACTCCCGGACCCGCAACTCACCGCGGTCCAGAGGCAGCGGGATGGACCACAAGTCCTCCAGCTTCTGGTTCGGAGCGTCCACCCGCTCCTCATCCTCCAACCACTGGAGGCAGGCCTGCTCCGTATGGATCAATCCTTCCCGGATCTGATCCCGCAGCTCCTCCTTCAGGTCCTGTGCCAGCCGGTGTGGGAATGTCCGACATACCCACTTGTCCCGCCGCGCTCCCCGCATCTCGCCGACGACCTCCTCGGCGAGGTCCTCCCAGTCCAGGATGAAGTCATCCAGGTTGGAGGGGTTGCCATCGTAGTAGGGGATTTTGATTCCCCTGAGGTCATCAATCCTGATGGCGTCTCCGACGTCCCCAGCCACCACTCCACCGAGACGGATACCACCTGTGGCCGGGGGGTCTGAGTACACTCCCCGTACATCCCTCTCCTCCATGGAGTGCGGTCCAGTTGGGCCTGAACCCATGGGGTTTGGAATGCGGGAAGGACTTGCTCCGTCGGCCGTCCATATCCCCGTACTGGGGTCCTTCGCCCACAGGTTTCCGCCTGGATGACCTCGACCATGTCCGTCAGCGCTTCCCATGGTTCGCTCCTGCATGGTCTGGTTCTCAATCTTCTCTTTCGCATAAACTACCATATTCGTCGTGATCGGTACATCCTGGGCGGCATGGGACATTTGTACCGTCAGGCTCCTCGGGTCCGTGGTTACTTGCCCTTCCCGCATGGACCCAGCCGGTGCCGTGTGTTCCCCGAGCATTGTGGATTCGCTGAACATGGGACCAAACGGCAGCGCACCCGGGTCAACACGCGGAGGCGCGTATGGTGCCTCTGAAGGGCCGCCCATGGGTGTCTCCATGGCGCTCCTGAGGGTCTTAACCCGCTCCACCAGCTCTACCGCGGCCGGCTTTGCCGGGAGCTCCGGACCCGAGGCGAGGGGCTGTAGCTCCTCCAGCCTTTTCAGGCGTCCCGACATGTCCTCCACCAGGTGGAGCAGGCTGTCCACCACTCGCTGCTGCTTCTCCAGGGTCAGCTCCAGATTCTCCCAGTACCGGTCCCGTTCCGCTCGCAGCTCCTCCATGTCTTTCTCCGCGGCCGACTGGTCGTCCAGGATCCCGGCGACGTCCTCCTCTAGACCGTCCTTGGCGTTGTCCAGGCGGTCAAGGCGATGCACGATGGCGTCCATCCACATCTTCGGGTACTTGCCCATGAGGAAGGACACGTGCTCGCAGTGTCACGCAGCGTGCTTTCCGCCGGATTCAGCGCATCCCGCGGTTCCCGGCACCTCAGACTCATCACCCATAGGCGTATCGCCTATGGCGTCCGTCTCTGGTCTCGTGTGCCGGGGCACAGGTGCCGTCCGGGCCCTGGCTGGCCTCTCCAAGCCCTCGGCATCCTGCTTCAGGGCGGGCTCGGGGGCCGTATGCGCCCTGGCAATCGGCGCGGACATCTCCGACTCCGAAGGTGGCTCGTAGGCTGTCCGTTAGCCTTCGGAGTGCCCCTCGGATTCCCACAGCCTGACCGGGCTGGGGTCTGTGTCCATAGCCCTGGCGTCCCTTGCCGCGGACTTGGGTGACCCGCGCTTCCGGTAGCGCCGGGCCCGTCCTCCACTGCTGCCTGAATGGCAGGCCTCATCAGAGTCCTCCGCGGCGGAGCGGAGGTTGCATGCCTTTCGGCAGCGACGCTCACACATGGAGACCAGGTCCTCCATGTCACGTCCTCCTCTTCGCGAATGTCGTTCTTCTCTTCGGGCTTCAACTTCCGGAGTTCGCCATGCTCTTGAACGTTTCGGTCCTTCTATGGCTCCAATCTCCGGCGTGGTCTCCACCGAGTCCGCAATACGCACCCGGGGCGTACTTGGGCAGGGCTCATAGGGGCCCAAGTCCCCGGGTCGGCGGTAGGTAGGGGCAGCAGGTACGCCTCTGCTACCATAAAGAAGGTCCCTACCAGGACCGGCCCCCGCTGTGCCCCTTCCGCCTGTAACCCCTGCCGATTTGCTCCTGATCAACGATTGCATTGTTCAAAATCCAGGGTTCCAAATCCAAAAATATAGAAAATAAAATCCTCCTTCAACCCTGAATAGCAACCAGATCCCACAACCATAACCCAATTCACAATCCAAATCAGGCTGCGGGCTTCCGTTCAGCACACCGGTCGTCCCACGGTGGCGGGCATGTACAAGAATTGCACCAAAGAGGAAAGCCCTGAAATTGGCATATGAACACAAACAAAGCAAAGTTGGGGAAAGATGGAAACGTACACATTCACAGCCATAGACCCCTCATTCCCTGGACTCAAGACCTTCCCTTGACTCACCAACATGATGCCCTGAACCCCATCAAATAAGATGGCCAAATGCCATGTGTCACAAGTCACTACATAAACCCCAAAAATGTGTTCACTCCCAAGCCTCTAAATCCTAGCCCAAGAGGGAAGGTGGCGTGTCATGGCCTAAAGTGGCACTCAAGACCATGCCCTACCCTGACATATACTTGGTTGGACTTGGAGTCGAATGGGCTTGGAGATATGACCCATAAGTTTGAACTCATAACATGTCAAAAAACTGCCAATTCACACCATATTGGCCGTATATCAAATATATGCTCGAAATTGAAGTTACCACTTATCCAAAGGCTCAAAGCATGCATGGAATCGAAGTCCAGTATTCATGGAGGATAGAGACCAAAGGCCAATGCCCATGTACATCCCCACTTTACCCTCGAAACCCCTTCGGATATGGGCGCCACGCACTGCCCAAGTCAGCCCATGATCTTGAGACCAATTCTTGTGATCCTTTGTGCGCCAAGCCAACTGGAGTACGCGATCCGGCATATGGTGGTGTTCAACTCCGAAGCATATGCCAACATATGAACAACATACCATGGTTCGACTCTCCATAGGCTTCTTGCTGTTTGCCGACCAGGTAAGTACACAAAGCGCAAAAATGAGCAAAAATTGAGGTCAAAAACATGAAAATATGACCAAATACAAAGTTGTCATGATAGTATATCTCTATGCTCACCCATGATATCCGCTCATGATTCAATACACAAATGATTGGAAGCATTTGCGAACAATTCCCCCACTTGGATCCCCAATCGGGCGCATGGAGATACCTTCGCCACTCGTATCTACATGCCCCATGAAAATGGGAGTGCACTCATGGATCTCCTTGCCGAACATACCATGAGCAATACATATGCGGTAGACTTAGTCTAGCGCTTTGAATTCCACAATTGGGACATGGACAAAGCCCTTGTCACGTATGGCTCCCCATCTCTTCGGCCACACGAAGATATATAACATGGGCGTGAGCATATCAAACATATACCATGCATATAATACATACCCTCAAAATGTGGCTCCCACCATGATATGCCATGTCCCTCCATGGACATAACTTCACGTTAAAAATGCATAGGAACCCAAGGAAAATGTATCTATGCAACCCCAACACTCATGCGGTACACCCGAAAGTCGCAATAAAATATTCGGTTGCACGGTCCAAGAGTTATATATCACTTTATACCCTCTTGACCCTTATCCCTTGCTATACCGGGCATGTGTACACACCAAGGGCGTTTGATGCTTCCTAAATTAAGTTGAGACTAAGGCGCTTGCAACCCAACCTTCTTTATTCTCTTTCCTCACACTCGCGCGTAGATATGGCCCTTCAAAGTGGTCCCACGATTCACTTTTGTTTCCCTTATATCTCCAAGTCAAATGGGTGGCAAGTATAAGGAAAACCTGATTCGGGCATAGGGAAAAGAGTATGACCACTCGAAGACGACCAAATCAAGTGCGGCGATGTTGAAGTCGAAAATCCGATTTCGACATCGCGAAAAATTCAGATTAAAATTTCGAGTGCTTATTTAGAAAATTGCGGAAGCAACGAACCCTTTACAGATGAAATCTGACCCTTCATCGGGGTTTCCGCCAAAATTTCTGGAAATAACAGTTAACCAATCGGTTAACGCAAAATCGCGAGCCAACTGACAGTCGCCGATACATTGACCATCAGAACGAAAGGCTGAAAAATTACGGAAACATTATGATAATAAAACCCTGTTGATTCCTGATATTCCGATATATAAATCTCCGCTGGCGGCGCTTCGGTACTGAATATGGCCGCTCATAGCCGGAATGGCCAAACCTATCACACTATCACATCGGGTTAGGTCAGGTGGATGGGAGAGTATGATATCAGCCAATGGCGGCTTGCCAGCACATAGATACACACCCCAAGTGACCCCAGGATGGCCACGGGGGTCCGAACCGGCTTCACCGGCCACCCCCCCCCGGGGACGGCCCCCCACCAGCCCCGCGGCACGCAGCCCCAACAGGGCATGCAGGCCAAGGGGACAGTGTTGGGCCCCAACACCCACACACCCGCGCCCACAGCACGTGGGTGGCGGACAGGTAGGGGGGAACCGGGACCGGACCGCCCCCCCCCAGTCACGCCAGACGGAGCAAGGGACCCGGGGAAGGACACGCGGAGGGGCACGGACCACATGGAGCGGCCCTACCAGCGCCCAGTGCGGGGACCGCGCGAGGTGCGCACGGCACACCACCCAGGGGGGGGGGGGAGTGGACGCCGCGGGAGCGCGAGCTGACACACACGCAAGGGGCACGCGGGGACTACCAGAAGGGCAACCGGACCGAGCTCGCGGAACGCACAGACCGCGTGGAATGGCGTACCAGCGAGCGAGGGTAAGGGACACCCGGAGGGGACGGCCCGCCACACGCAGCGCGGAACACGCGGGGCGGTGGGGGAAACGAAAGAGACACAACACCAGGTAAAAGCCCAAGCCCCCCGAACCGGCCGCAAGCGCCGCGCACACACTGACGGGGCACTGCGGCCGCAAAGGCAGTAGTGGCGCACTGCGCCACGCCCCAACCCCTAGGCTAGGCAGCCTCCGCGCCAGCCCAAGGGGGTCCCACTGGCGACAAGCCAGTAGCACGGGCCCGGCGGCGCCGGCGCCCCGGGCGACCACGCATTAGGGGGGCGACGCGGTGGGTAAGCGCCCGCAGCCACGGCTGCGAATTGATGCACTGACCGAGGAGTGGCGAAACGGGGAAGCCGGGGAGGGACGGGGCTCCGAGCCCTGCGGGCCCGGGGGACTCCGCCACCAGGCAGGAGGTGCGTCTTGGAGGGCCCCCCTCTAGGAATCGGTGGGGAGGATATCACCTGGCCCAACCAGGTGGCCCCCCGGTGCCGAAAGGTGTCTAGTACCCGCAAAATCAACCCTCAAACCTCAAACCTCAAGTGGAAGGTCATGCCGTTTGGCGTGGCCAACGCACCCGCTCTATTCCAAGAGCTGATGAACAAGATCCTGTCCATCGTACGAAGAAGACCTAAGCTGCAGGAACTCATATCCCGTGGGGCCCAGATGGAAGCACACATCGACGATGTATGCCTCGGGACCTATACCCAGGAGGATCACCTAATCCTCTTGGGTGAGTTCTTTGCGGTCTGCCAAGAGAACCACACGTGACTCAAGCTGCAGAAGTGTGAGTTCATGCAGGAGACCATGCAGTACCTGGGGTTTGACGTTGGCTATGGGTAGTGGACCCCAGCGGCCTCTAAGGCCAAACCCCTGAGGGACGCTAAGGTACGACACGAAGACCCCAAGAAAGGACTTCATGATGTACGCAGTTTCATTGGGGGGTGCAACTTCTATCGCCGCCATATCAAAAACTTCACCTACACCAGCGCCATTCTGACGGACTTGATCAAGAAGAGTACTACTTGGCGCTGGGGCCCACAAGAGCAACAAGCGTTTGACGAGCTCAAAGACAAGGTGGGCAACGCTAAGTGCTTGGGCGTGCCTAGAGCACAAGGGGAGATTCTCCTGGTGACCGACGCCAGCAATGTGGGCGGTGGTTGAACGTTGTTCCAATGGCAAGCACTAGAGAAGGAGGAATTCGACTCGGCTATTTCCCAATGGGGGACTGAAGGTCTCAACCGAGATGCAACTCTCAAGCACAGCTACCCTGACGACAAGTTGGTCCTAGTACCTCTGGGCCACTGGAACTGGACATGGAACCAGGCCAGGGGGAACTACTCCACCTATGAGCAGGAATAGCTCGCGGGTATGCTGGTGCTATCCTCACAAGCGTGACTGTTGGGGAGTAACCCTGTGGTCTGGCTGTGCGACCAAGAGTCGGTCCGCACTTTCCAGAAGGGTTCCCCACCTGAGAAGGCCAAGCTACGGCGCTGGTGGACCTACCTCAGCCAACTACGGCTGACGGTACACCATATCCAGGGAGTGAAGAACGAGTGTGCAGACTACATCAGCCGCAACAACTTCGACGCCCTGATTGGTGCCCGGTCTGAAGCGCTGGCTAAGGAAGAGTCCAGCCGTATGGACGTCCACTTGGACCTCAACATGACGATGATACGCCCCCTGGATGGACTCCAACAATCGGAGTACCTGAAGGAATTTGGGGATATCTACAAGCGCCTGGAGAAATGCCTTGAACCCCTCCTGGTCAACCAAGATCAGTGGAAGAGGGACAAGAGCTACCTCTGGCACGAGGACCGCATCGTGGTACCCAGTCACAGAGTCCCAGCGCTGCTTGAATGGACCCATGAGTCCAGCGGTCATGTGGCTGCTGACCGTACCCTGAGGCTATTCAAGCAGTGGTTCTACACTACGTGGACTGACGACCAACTGCGGAAAACCCTCCAGCCTATCGTGGACAAGTGCCCGTGTAGGTCCTGCAAACCAGGGGATATCAGGGCCAGAGGTCTTTACTCGACCCTGCCCATCCCTCACTGTGCTAACAGTGTTCTCTACGTGGACTACACGGAGATGCCGAAGTTCGGGGGCTATGACTTCGCCCTCGTGGTAACCTGTGGGTTGACCAGGTTTACCAGGGTGTTCCCATGTACCAAGCACATTACCGGGGAGGAGACAATCAAGATACTCCTGGAGGAGTGGTTTTGTGTCTATGGGGCGCCCAAGGAGATCAACTCCGATGAGGACGTACGAGTGCGCTCGGATACCGGCTGGTATAAGAGGGTCCTGAGATCCCTCAATGTCCAGGTGTCTACGGGGATTCCCTACTCACACACGAGCAACCCCCTATGTGAGCAACAGATTCGTGTCCTCAAGGAGAATGTAAGGATATGGTGCAAAGCTGAACGCACCAGAGACTGGGCCAGACTACTCCCCGTCATATCCTTGATGATGAACTCCCAAGGGAGTTCGACGACTGGCTACTCGCCCCATGAGTTATTCCTAGGACGCCCAGCGTGGTTCCTACACGCTCCCTATCCTGAAGACACCCATTCTTCTGTGGGTGAGTGGGTCCAAGAGCAACAAGCGAAGTTGGAAAAGGCCAAGGCTATGCTCCAGAGAGTGAGGGAGCGCCAGTGGAACAAGAAGTACAAGCACCGAGTACCTGCCACCTAGCAAGAAGGGGACTGGGTGCTGGTGCACCACAGCTGACTACCCGCCTGGCCACGCTCTACCAGCAATGACCCATACTTCGGGCCCTACAAGATTCTATCTGTGGATGGACACTGTATAACTGTGCGGTGTTCTTCCCGTCCAGGGGGGACCTTGGTGTGCGCTGCTCAACACCTGAAGCGCTACTATGATCCTGAAGACCTCTGTGGAGAGGAGTGGGAGCTGAACGACGAGAAAATCACCGCCCTAGACCTACAAGGGGCTGCCGGCCCTATGGAAGTTGAAGGGGAACTCCCCGACATGAACGCCGAGGAGATGGCTAAGGAGGGCTTCAACCTGGTGAATTCTGTCCTACGCCACCGCTATCGCCAGGGTTGGCGCTTCCTCACCCTCTGGGAAGGTTTTGGAGTCGAAGAGGCCACCTGGGAGCCCTTCTCTGCGTTTGTTCTACCTGAGGGACGCCTAAACTCAGTTCTGGTAGACTACTTGTCCTCGAACAAAGAAAGTCTACTAGTGGTTTCAACACTGTGTTTGTGCCTCTCCTGCTGCTTGCTGCTGGTGTAGGGTTTCCTGCTGCTTGTTTTTGAAGATGAAAATGTTTTAGTTGCTGAAATACAATCAATCCAGGATAGCTCAAGCCAGAGGTATGCAAGTACAAGAGAATCAGGATCAAAGCATGAAGGGCTGCAGTGTAAACAGTGAAAGATGAAAGGATATTCACAGAAACTGCTACTCAGGTCAAATCGGATTGCATATTCACAAAGATAACTGAATTGTTTTGGATAAAGAGTTGGAAAACTGCCCCATGGTCACTCAATCTCCATAGTGCCATCTCACGAGATGTGCACTCTTTGTTTTGGATCCCGTATGTGCTGAGGTGGCAGGGCATGTGGCGATGAGGTCACTGCCATGTCACATGGGATCTTCCTACTTAGCTAGGCTGACCGGGAATTGAACCCAGGACCTCTCAAAAAGAGGTGCCCAACCCCCTAGGGTGCATACCACTAGGACAGCTAAGAAATCATGAGAAAACATAGGTAAATTCATAGGCTCTGCCCGGGATATGTCAGTTCTCAGTCGACTCAGGAAAAGATGAATTGCCTCGCATTGATAGGGGATTAAGGGGTCCACTCCACATCCTGATTTAGTGTTTGGTTCCATAGGTCAAAATGTGTTTTCACCACTTTTGGTTGGGCCAATACTAAGATAGAAATGCCTGTGTGCTCAGTGCATCTCTAATACAACTAGAGTGTGCCTCAAAGCATTGGAAAAGCACTTTTTCTTACTCCCCCCTTGTGCTGTGGTGGCCACCACTGTCGCATTTTAGGAACAAGGGATTTTTTCTTGGCCTTTCCTTGGTTTCCACATCTACTTTAAAATACCTATGGTTTCCCTCACACAGAAAAATGGACGCTTACCATGGCTGGCGCCTTTTTGCTGCTTTGTTCGTGACATTTTCTACAGAAAGCTCAGCGCTCATGGCGCTGCCAGGGTTCCTGTGGCTTGGTTGGGTTAGTTTGGGAGCATGCCAAAACCATGTGCATGTGCATCCCTCCCTCCAAGACGCAGCGCGACACTAACCCAACACCAGACTCTGTATGGACATCCGCTCCGGTTGTCAAAACCTGCCTGGCGACCTGCTGTCCTGGTCTTAGGGCGAAGGGAGGCGTCAAGAAATTAAATTGCCCCTTGGTGGGGTCTTGGGTTCTGCTCAGTCTCCTGGCTGCTGCTTTTTGGCCCGGAAAGCGGCCTACTCAGCGACGCTGTCGCGAGGATATCTGCAGAGGCAGGAATGGGAGAATTATGGACGAATCCACGCAAACGCGAAGCGACAACACCTAAATCCGTCAAATGACGGCCTAGAATGTTTCTAAGACAACACACCTGAGCAGAATCCAATTGTGCATCAGAAGCACATTTTTATAAAAATTATAGTCATGTCTCGATTTCTTAAATCAAGAAATTCCTACGCATAAAAAGGCGGCGCGCAGGAGCGGCTCCTAGCGAAGCGCCGGAAAATGCAGAAATAATGAGATTATGAACGTATGTCTCACGTAACTCGGAAAATGACGAGACACACATTAATAAATAAACATACAGATTCCACCCACACTGACAGAAGGATCAAAAATCCAAAAATTCGAAAGTCAACGAAAAGACTTCAATGAATCAGGTATAAACTACAGGTGTGCTCGTCTCGTATGCAGCATGCACATTGCGCGTCTCGTGTCTCCGTGAACGAGTCTTGTAGCTGCGCTAACAAACAATAGAGGGCTAGATTAGAAAGATTGCAGATGATTAGAGGTCCGATCAGGGTGTTTAGACATACACACAAGTGTATAGCGACGTTTTTCGCTTGCGACTCGTTTCACGTGCCCACTTGCTCTCTCTCTCCAGCGGTAGGTAAGGTAGGTAAGCCCAGGTGGGGCCACCCCCTGGTAGAGTTCGTGATTGTGGGTCAGATTGGTAGGTGTGCCAAACACACATCGTCCACTCGTGCATGCTCGTGCATTCACACACGCATTAAAGGGTAGGCCACACAAAATGTGCACGGTAAACCTTGTTTAGGTTACCCAGGGGCTCCTCGGTACATTCTTTAAGAGAACCTGAGGAGTCTCTTAACGCTTGCTTGCTTGACAGGGCGTGTTTGCGGACAGTGTATTATGGGTCACACTGAGAAGCGTATAATACGTGGAGTGTGGCTTGGTTCCTCCGCCGCAAACACCCCTTCATTGGCCTTTGCTTTACAGGTGGGCAGGTAGGGTGATTGGTGCAGCAGCATACCATTTTTTTCTTGCCCTGCTAAACAAGGGCGCTGATCACACAAACAATTGACTGCACCACCACCAGGAGTGGCGAGGGCAGTTCGACTCTATCGACATCCACACTGTGCACGCATCAAGAGCACCCCCTCCTCCCAAGCCCTAGCAGGGGAAACGCGTTGTGGCGTCCCCTGTTAGGCCACAGTTGCCTAGCAGTGCTGTGTTCTCTTGTCTTCTTCACAGGAGGGTCATTGGGACCCACGACGTGATCTTCAACCACACCCAGTAGAGTGTGCGTGTAGGAGTGGTAGTCCTTGGTGGGGGCCTGAGCCAGTTGCAGAAGTACTTGCCCACCAGGATGGTGCCACTGTAGGTAGGGTGTGTAGAGTAGTGGTGTCTCCTGTCCCGCGTGCTTTTCCTCGTGGGCAGGGGAGTGCGTTAGCTTTTGGCCTTTAGCAACAATGGGCGTTTTGAATGCCCTTAGCACACTTGGCCACCCCTCCCCTTTAGTAGGTAGGGCTTTTGCCGTCTTCCCCCAAGGATAGGCGCCAGCACAGAAATTGGGCGCCATAGGAGTGGTACCAGTACCTGACTAGGACCTTCGGTCCGACATCAGCGAAGCCCGGTCTCCGGGAGCCACGCCCGGGAGAGAAGTGAGACACATACAGACATACGTAGCACACTTAGGGGTAAGGTTCAGTCCCTAGCTTTCGTCTTGGAGGCAAGCGTCTCAGCAAGCCTCAGCAACTCACCAAGGTTGTTCTGGGACAAGTAGTCAACCAGAACTGAGTTTAGGCGTCCCTCAGGCAGAACAAACGCAGAGAAGTGCTCCCAGGTGGCCTCTTCGACTCCAAACCCTCTCCAGAGGGTGAGGAAGCGCCAACCCTGGCGACAGCGGTGGCGTAGGACGGACTTCACCAGGTAGAAGCCCTCCTTAGCCATCTCCTTGGCGTTCATGTCGGGGAGTTCCCCTTCAACTTCCATAGGGCTGGCAGCCCCCTGCAGGTCTAGGGCGGCGATTTCCTCGTCGTTCATCTCCCACTCCTCCCCACAGAGGTCTTCAGGATCATAGTAGCGCTTCAGGTGTTGAGCAGCGCACACCAGGGTCCCCCCTAGACGGGGAGAACACCGCACGGTGATATGGTGTCCATCCACTGATAGAATCTTGTACGGCCCGAAGTATGGGTCATCGCTGGTAGAGTGTGGCCAGGCGGGTAGTCGACTGTGGTGCACCAGCACCCAGTCCCCCTCTTGGTAGTTGGCCGGTACTCGGTGCCTGTACTTCTTGTTCCACTGACGCTCCCTCACTCTCTGGAGCATAGCCTTGGCCTTGTCCACCTTCGCTTGTTGCTCTTGGACCCATTCACCCACAGAAGAATGGGTGTCCTCTGGATAGGGGGCATGTAGGAACCATGCCCGGCGCCCTAGGAATAGCTCATGGGGCGCGTAGCCAGTAGCTGAACTCTCTTGGGAGTTCATCATCAAGGATATGACGGGGAGTAGTCTGGCCCAGTCTCTGGTGCGTTCAGTTTTGCACCGTATCCTTACATTCTCCTTGAGGACACGGATCTGTTGCTCACATATGGGGTTGCTCGTGTGTGAGTAGGGAATACACGTAGACACCTGGACATTGAGGGATCTCAGGACCCTCTTGTACCAGCCGGTATCTGAGCGCACTCGTACGTCCTCATCGGAGTTGATCTCTTTGGGCGCCCCATAGACACAGAACCACTCCTCCAGGAGTATCTTGATAGTCTCCTCCCCGGTAATGTGCTTGGTACATGGGAACACCCTGGTAAACCTGGTCAACCCACAGGTTACCACAAGGGCGAAGTCATAGCCCCCGAACTTCGGCATCTCCGTGTAGTCCACGTATAGAACACTGTTAGCACAGTGAGGGATGGGCAGGGTCGAGTAGAGACCTCTGTCCCTGATATCCCCGGGTTTACAGGACCTGCACGGGCACTTGTCCACAATAGGCTGGAGGGTTTTCCACAGTTCGTTGTCAGTCCACGTAGTGTGGAACCACTGCTTGAACAGCCTCAGGGTACGGTCAGCACCCACATGACCGCTGGACTCATGGGTCCACTTCAGCAGCGCTGGGACTCTGTCACTAGGCATGACGATACGGTCCTCGTGCCAGAGGTAGCTCTTGTCCCTCTTCCACTGATCTTGGTTGACCAGGACGGGTTCAAGGCGTTTCTCCAGGCGCTTGTAGATATCCCCAAACTCCTTCAGGTACTGGGATTGTTGGAGTCCATCCAGGGGGCGTATCATCGTCATGTTGAGGTCCAAGTGGACGTCCATACGGCTACACTTTTCCTTAGCCAGCGCTTCAGACCGGGCACCAATCAGGGCGTCGAAGTTGTGGCGGCTGATGTAGTCTGCACACTCGTTCTTCACTCCCTGGATATGGTGTACCGTCAGCCGTAGTTGACTGAGGTAGGTCCACCAGCGCCGTAGCTTGGCCTTCTCAGGTGGGGGGCCCTTCTGAAAACTGCGGACCGGTTCTTGGTCGCACAGCCAGACCACAGGGTTACTCCCCAACAGTCGTGCTTGTGAGGATAGCACCAGCATACCCGCGCGCAATTCCTGCTCATAGGTGGAGTAGTTCCCCCTGGCCTGGTTCCATGTCCAGTTCCAGTGGCCCAGAGGTACTAGGACCCACTTGTCGTCAGGGTAGCTGTGCTTGAGGGTTCCATCTCGGTTGAGACCTTTAGTCCCCCACTGGGAAATGGCCGAGTCGAACTCCTCTTTCTCCAGTGCTTGCCATTGGAACAACGTCCCACCACCGCCCACATTGCTGGCGTCGGTCACCAGGAAAATCTCCCCTTGTGCCCTAGGCACGCCCAAGCACTTAGCGTTGGCCACCTCGTCTTTGAGCTCGTCAAACGCTTGTTGCTCTTGTGGGCCCCAGCGCCAAGTAGTACTCTTCTTGATCAAGTCCGTCAGAATGGCGCTGGTGTAGGTGAAGTTTTTGATATGGCGGCGATAGAAGTTGCACGCCCCAATGAAACTGCGTACATCATGAATTCTTTTGTTGGGGTCTTCGTGTCGTACCTTAGCATCCATCAGGGGTTTGGCCTTAGAGGCCGCTGGGGTCCACCACCCATAGCCAACGTCAAACCCCAGGTACTGCATGGTCTCCTGCATGAACTCACACTTCTCCAGCTTGAGTCGTGTGTGGTTCTCCTGGCAGACCGCAAAGAACTCATGCAAGAGGATTAGGTGGTCCTCCTGGGTATTGGTCCCGAGGCATACATCGTCGATGCGAGCTTCCATCTGGGCCCCAAGGGATATAAGCTCCTGCACCTTAGGTCTCCTTCGTAGGATGGACAAGATCTTGTTCATCAGCTCCTGGAATAGTGCGGGTGCGTTGGCCACGCCAAATGGCATGACCTTCCACTTGAACACCCTCCCCTCAGGGGTGATGAAGGCCAGTAGCTCCTGAGCGTTGGGCGTCAGGTCCACCTGCCAGAATCCGCTCCTCTTGTCCATCTTGGTCTTGTAGCGACAGGAGGCTATCTTCTCCAGGGTAGACTCCATATTGGGGATGGACCCTGAGTGGTTCAGCGTTTTCTTGTTCAGCTCTCCGTAGTCCACTACCAGCCATTTGGCTGTAGACCCAGGTTTAGCCACCAGGAAACAGGGGCTGCAGTGTAGGGGGTAGTCCCCGTCCTTGTACTCCAGGACTAGGCCAGCGTCGATACATTCTTGTATCTGTCGCTCAATCTCGTCGGCCTGCTCTTTAGGAGCTGGATAGGGTCTCCTCCGGATCTTGTGACCCACGAACTCTGGTTTCAGCTTGAGGTCCATCTGTACCAGCTTGTCACATGAGGCTGGAGGGGGTAGTTCTCCGAACACCTCCAGATAGGTCCTTATTAGCTTCTGCACCCGCGGGTCCAATAGCTTGATCTTGTCCTCCATGTCCTCGTCAGAGTGTAAGTTGCTTGCCCCCTGTGTAATAGACGTCGGGAGGTGATCCTCCACCGACTCTTCGCCCTTGGTAGTGTCCTTCAACCCTTGGTAGGCATATAGAAGGTCTTGTTCAACCATGTCCGGTGGACGATGGCAACATAGGCACGCTCGAGGGGGTTCACATACACATTCCTCCGAGAGGTCGTCCTCCTCTGGGGTCCTCACATGGGCGGCCCACACACTCTTCATGACCTTAAGATCTACCTCCCTTTGCCAGGTGGTGATCTTCTGTTCGAGGTCCTCCTTCAATTGGGAGAGATCTCCCATACGTCCTTGCTTCAGTGGTCATGAGCTGCGGGTAGGCTTAGTGTAGCATAGCCTTTTCGCCACCAACTTCCTCTTGGAGTCCACATACTCCCTTAGCCTGGATCGAGGGTCCAGCTCTTCGTCCACGGGGTCTTCCACCCTCATGGAGAGTAGGGGTTTCAGTGGGGCGACGTACTCGGCGTTCTCCACTTCCTCCACACAGGTCTGCACGAAGAAGGCGTCGTGCTCAGTTTCGTCATCTGAGTTGATAGAGCTAGGTAGCTCGGATAGTCCACAGTCAGAGACTCCATCAGGAACAGGTACATGACAGGGAGAGTTGGGGGCGTTGGTGTCAGTCACGACGTATTCATCTCCTCCGGGTATAGTCTCAATAGCATCTTGAGGTCGTAGTCGATCCTTCAAGTCACCCAAGGCGAGTACATCGCTTTCTCGTTGTATAGCCTGGACCAGAGTCGGGTCCAGATCCTCCCAGGGGATGGAGGTAAGACCTCCGTCCCCCACGCTGAGCATACTCCCCCATCCGGGTTTCCCAATAGGCGTCTTACGCCCCAGAGGCAGGTAGATAGCCTCATCAGGTAACCGAATAGAGCTGATAGTCAGCCTGTCCAGGAGGTTTCACCAGTACTCGTTGCCCCCATGGGCTCTCCAATCGGGGGAACACAGGACCATACGGGAACGTTCCAAGGCCACCTTGGTCAGGACCTTCCCCAGTTCACTGAACCTGGGGTTCCCGTAGGCCATCCCGAAAGAGGGCCAGTAAAATTTGTAGCTGCAGTTCTTCCCCTTGCTGCAGTAAAGGTCCAGTACATGCTGCTTGTCGCTGGCGAACAACTCCACATTCAGGTCTTCTCTAGAGTAACCCAACTCCTTCAGACCTTGGTCTAGGACTTCCCCAAATAGTTGATAGTCCTCAGTTTTGGAGGCCGCCATCATGTTCGAGGGCTCCTCCTTCGATAGCCGCAGGTAACTAGAGGTATGTTCCGACTGCTCCAGTGGCACAGACTCTCTGCCACTGCCGTGGTCCACGAAGAGGAGGTAGGGCGCTTGCAGCGTCAGGGATTGTATCTGGGAGTGCTGCACGAAGAAGTCAGTACCCAGTACAAAGTCGAAGGCCTCAGTGTCCATCACATAGAACCGATGGGCAATAGTCCGGGAGCCCATAGGTACCTCCACTTCAAAGTCCCCGCAGCTGTGCACCACATGTCCATCCCCCATTCGTATAGCCGCGGTGGTCATGGTGTTCTTCAGGCTCCCACAAGGTAGAATTGTTTTGGCCAATATAGATATGGTGGCGCCAGTATCCAATACCCCCAGGTGTTCGCGTCCCCCTAGTCGGATACGTACCCAAAACACCAGGTCTTGGGTGCCACCGGAGCGTCCCCGTCAGAACTCCGCGGGACAGGTCACCTCGAACCCCTTGTTCCGCAGCTTGCGGGCCATCCTCATGAAACGGCTTCTCTTCTTAGCGTTGCCGTCATCACCACCTTCGTGCTCCCGCTTGGCCCCTTGTTCTTTCTGGGCCTGCGTCTGTGAGCGTGTGGTAGGACCCGACTGCCCTCCAGAGGGCTCGGAGTTCCCCCCTGGATTAGGGTTGGGGTTGCCTCCGTTCTTGTCGGTGTTCTTCTTGTGCTTGTTGGGATGGCGGTTACCGCCTCCTCCTTGTCCACCTTGGTTCTTGTCTTGCCCTTTTCCACGTCCTTTCGACTTGCCCTTGCCGGAGTCGTTGCCTTTGCCTTTACCTCCACCTTTGCCAGAGCCTTTGCCAGGATCTTCACCCTTAAGCGTCGCCCATAGGCGCTGCCTGTGGTAGCACTCATCCTCATAGTGCTTCCTCTTCCCACAGAAGGTACACGTGATGGTGCACCTGTAATGATCCGGCAGCTTCGCTTTGGCGCCGGTGTTCTTCTCCTGCTGCTTCCCCTGCACTACGAAGCAGTCTCGCTGCTCGCAGTCAGGGGCGTGCTGCAGGTGTCCCTGCTCGTCTCTGGCATCACACCAGAAGAGCTCCTTGACGTTCTCGATGATACGGGCGTGGGCGTGTTTGGTGGTAGTCCCCTGCCCAGGCCTGGATCCTTGGTCTCCTTTGCCATGGCCTCCAGAGCCTCCTCCTCCTGGACGGTAGTTGTTCAGGTGCTGGTTGCTCTCCTTCTCCAGCGCCAGCTCCAGGAGTAGCACACATAGATCCTCGTAGCGGAGGGATCTAGCCTTGCGCTCTGCTGTTGAACGGCACTCGTCCCACAGCTCTCGAGGGAGCTTAGCCACCAACCAGAAGAGCAGGTCGTCGCTGCTGTAAGAACCGGGCGTCAATCGTCCAGCTCAGTGATCCAGGTCAGCCAACAGCTCAGAGACCCTGCCAGGTTTGGGGTTGTTGGGCAGCACGGGCAGGTTCTGGATCTCGGCCCTGATGGAGGGGTTAATCTCGTAGGTCGGGTACTGCCTCTCCAAGGCAACGAACACAGCGGCAAAGGTGGCGGAGTTAGTCACGATCTGCCTGACCTGCTTCTCCAGGTACTTGGTCTTGCAGCACTGCAGGAGCAGATCGCACTTGACCCGTCCACTAGCGTGGGTTTGGCCGGTCAATCGGAGAAACCGGCCAAAATTCTCAGCGAACTCGCTGAGGTCCTTGCCTGTGAACTCAGGCAGGTTCACCACGATCTTGGAGGTGGCAATAGCCTTCGCCTCCTGAGACCTGCGTCCCTCAGGGCGTTGGGTCTTCCTTCTCTTCTTCTTCTTCTTGCAACTTTGGTTCTCGGAGTCCTCCGGGTCATCGTCCTCCGAGGGCGAAGCAGAAGTCATAGACGGCGGCTCATCATCGGAGGGGTCTCCGCCTAGATCGCTAGAGCCATAAGGCTCCACGTCCACCATTGCCCTCAAGGCTGTCAGCCCCAGCTGGTCCAGCTCGGCTCTCGTAGAGTTCGTCACGTGGCTGTAGGGCGGCTGGGCCGTTCTCGGTACGAAAGGGCTTCTCGGTATCGCTGCAGAGGTCGGCATCGGTCGGCTCCTCAGGCTCCCCAGGGTTTTTGTCAGCCCTGCCACCAGGTGGTTGGCCTGTACTCGATGGGGTCACACTCCAACCATGGTAGGTGACGCTTGCGGCGGTATCATCAGGGGCTCCAGTTTCTCTCGAATCTCTTGAGTGAGGTCGCCCACAATTTTAGAGGTGGCTCCTCGGAGCACCTCGTTGATCTCCAACCGCGTCAGGGACCTGTTGGAGGATCTCCCCGATCCTCTACTCCTGCCTCCAAGAGACTCAGGTCCTCTCCTCAACCCACTCAAGGTTGCATACCCAGGAACATCCACATAGGCTGCCGTAGCGGGTAGAGGATGGTGATAGTCAGCCGCATACCATCGCGGCGCAGAACTGGAAGCCACCGGCTCACTGGCAGTAGTTGCCTCAGGGAACGCAGTGGTAGGTGGGCCCAAGCCATAGGCAGGGTAGGCAGGCATACCAGTAAAGCCTTTGCCCTCTGCCATAGGCGGGTTGGTTATGGGTGTGGATGTTGCAGCAGCTGGGTCTGGAATTGGGAGTGTGGTGGTTATAGGAGAGGGTGATGCGTGGAGGCCAGAAGCGCTTGGTGCGCCTTCGAAGGTAGGCTCATTCGTCAGGTCTTGCCCTTGGTCTTCTCCTTCGTCTGCTATGCCTTCTCCAGCATCCTTCTCGCTCTCTGTCTTCCTCTTCACAGGATGAGTGACCACCTCCTCGACTGAGAGGGCCCGGAAGGCCGACTGCAGTCCTTCCAACGAGTCCTCCGCCACGTCCACTGGCCCATGTAAGGGCTCCGAAGGTACAGCGCTAGTTCCAGGTCCAGGTTCACCAGGTGCTGGCCTTGCTGGTGCCTCAGGCGCTGACTTCACGTCGGTGTCCTCCTTCTTTGTGTCCATCTTTGTTCGCCCTTCTGCTTATATGTGACTGATCTCGGCGCACTGGTTGTACGGCACGGGGTGGCTGCCGGTACGCAGAGACAGTCTGCCTCTTGCTACCAGAAAGTTTCATAGTGGTTTCAACACTGTGTTTGTGCCTCTCCTGCTGCTTGCTGCTGGTGTAGGGTTTCCTGCTGCTTGTTTTTGAAGATGAAAATGTTTTAGTTGCTGAAATACAATCAATCCAGGATAGCCCACGCCAGAGGTATGCAAGTACAAGAGAATCAGGATCAAAGCATGAAGGGCTGCAGTGTAAACAGTGAAAGATGAAAGGATATTCACAGAAACTGCAACTCAGGTCAAATCGGATTGCATATTCACAAAGATAGCTGAAATGTTTTGGAAAAAGAGTTGGAAAACTGCCCCATGGTCACTCAATCTCCATAGTGCCATCTCAGGAGATGTGCACTTCTTGTTTTGGGTCCCATATGTGCTGAGGTGGCAGGGCATGTGGCAATGAGGTCACTGCCATGTCACATGGGATCTTCCTACTTAGCTAGGGTGACCGGGAAATGAACCCAGGACCTCTCAAAAAGAGGTGCCCAACCCCCTAGGGTGCATACCACTAGGACAGCTAAGAATTCATGAGAAAAGATAGATAAATTCATAGGCTCTGCCCTGGCTATGTCAGTTCTTAGTCGACTCAGGAAAAGATGAATTGCCTCACATTGATAGGGGATTAAGGGGTCCGGTTCCACATCCTGATTTAGTGTTTGGTTCCATAGGTCAAAATGTGTTTTCACCACTTGTGGTTGGGCCAATACTAAGGTAGAAATGCCTGTGTGCTCAGTGCATCTCTAATACAACTAGAGTATGCCTCAAAGCATTGGAAAAGCACTTTTTCTTACTAACAACCTTGGTGACTTGCTGAGGCTCGCTGAGACGCTTGCCTCCAAGACTAAAGCTAGGAACTGAACCTTACCCTTACCTGCCTAAGCGTATGTGTGAGTGTGCTATTCCTACGGTCCTGAGAACAAGCCGCAGAAGTGGTGTCCTAATTATACCCAAGTCTGCACACTTGCTAAACCTGGAGGGTTGTCTTACCAATGCCACGGGGTACGCCCCGGGTCTCCCCTCCCCTAAGCGCCCAATTTCTGTGCTGGCGCAAAACCTTTGGGGAATCCCCAGCGTACTAATCCAGGTATTGTTTTTCCTACCTATCTGTCTACTACAGGGAGGGGTGGCCAAAAGCTAGGAAGGCTTGATAACGCCTATTTGCTACGATGGCCAAAATCTAGCCTAACCACTGCCACTGCCCACCGACCCCGCTACAATTGCAGGAAACAGGTGGGACAGTGACACACGCACTACAGGTCCTACACACCCTACAGTGGCACCATCCTGGTGGGCCAGCGCTACTGCAACTGGCTCAAGCCCCCACGCAGGACTACCACTCCTACACGCACACTCTACTGGGTGGCGTTGAAGATGAAGACAAGAGCCCTAGCGGCTCACCTGTGAGATTGCAAGAAAACACAGAGCTACTAAGCGTCTGTGGCCTAACAGGGACGCCACAACGCGTTTCCCTGCTAGGGCTTGGAGGGAAGGGGTGCTCTTCTGGCGTTCACAGCGTGAATGTTGAAGATGTCGGGCTGCGCTTGCCACTCCTGGCTGAGTCGTAGCTTGTTGTTTGTGTGATCAGCGCAGTATATTTTAGCACGGCTTGGGACTGCACCAGTTCACCCTGACCTTCCCACCTGAAGAGCAAAGGCGGATGCAGGAGCGTTTGCAGCGGAGGGACCAAGACCATCTCCACGTATTATACGCTTCTCAGATGGCCCTATAATACGCTGTCCACAAACGCCCCTATCAAGCAAGCAAGCTTAACGAACTCCACCCGTTCTCTTATAGAACGTGGGATGGAGCCCCCGGGTAACCTAAACAAGGTTTACCGTGCGCATTTCGCGTGGCCTACCCTTTAATGCGTGTGTGAATGCACGAGCATGCACGAGTTGACGCTCAATCTGTGGCAATCTTCCTAATCTTACCCACAATCACGAACTCCACAAGGGGGTGGCCCCAGCTGGGCTTACCTACCTTACTCACTGCTGGACAGTGAAGCAAGGTGAGGGAAAAACGAGACACAAGCAAGAAACGACGCTATGCATATGTGTGTATGTCTAATCACCCTGGACTTACCTCTAATCATCTGCAATCTTTCTAATCTACCCCTCTATCGTTGGTTAGCGCTGCTACAAGGCACGTTCACGAAGACACCAGATGAGCAATGTGCATGCTGCATACGAGACGAGCACACCTGTGGTTTATACCTGATTCATTGAAGTCCTTCTGTTGATTTTTGAAATCTTGAATCTTGAATTCTTACTGTCAATGTGGGTGTAATCTTTATGTTTGTCTATTTTTGTGCGTTTCGTCATTTTCGTCATTCTGCGTAACATATGTTTATAATCTTATTAATTCTTTATTTTCCGGGGTTTCGCTAGGAGCCGCTTCTGCGCGCCGCCTTTTTCTGCGTAAGAATTTCTTGATTTAAAAAATCAAGAGATGACTACAAATTTTATAAAAACGTGCATCTGATGCACAATTGGATTCTTTCCAGGTGTGTGCCTTCAGAAAAATTCTAGGCCGTCATTAGACGGATTTAGGTGTTGTCGCTTCGCGTTTGTGTGGATTCGTTCCTCATCCTCCCATTCCTCTGTTGTACAGACCTCCTCGCAAAGCCTCGTTGAGTAGGCCGCTGTTCGGGCCGAAAAGCAGCAGCAGGAGACTGAACCAGAATCCAGACCCCTCCAAGGGGCAATTCTAATTAAATCAGCGCACCCTCGCCCCAGTACCACGACAGGTGTCTCCATCAGGTTCAATGAGACTTGGGTGGAGCGTCCTATGAGAGTCTGGCGTTGGGTTGTGTTACGCTGCAGCTTGGAGGGAGGGATGCAAATGCATATGGCCTTGGCATGCCCTATTCTAACCCCACCAAGCCACAGGAACCCCTGCAGCGCCAAGAGCGCTGAGGTTTCTGTAGGAGATTGTCATCAACAATGCAGCAAGAGTCGCTGGCCATGGTAAAGCGCTCTTTTCCAGTGTTAGGGAAGCTATAGGTATTTTAAAGTAGGTGTGGAAACCAAGGAAAGGCCAAGAAAAAATCCCTTTTTCCTGAAAGTGCGACAGTGATGGCCACCACAGCACAAGGGGGGAGCAAAAAAAAGTGCTTTTCCAATGCTTTAGGGTATACTTTAGCTGTATTAGAGGTGCTCTAAGCACTCATGCATTTTTATCTTAGTATTGGCCAAACCAAAATGGGTGATAACACATTTTGACCTATGGAAGCTAACACTAAATCAGAATTTTGTGTGAACCGCTTTATCCCCAAGCTATAGGCACTAAAACATCTTTTCCTGGGTTGCTGAGGCACTGATATACTGAAGGCAGAGCCCATGAATTTATCTATGTTTCCTCATGAATTCTTAGCTATCCTAGTGGTATGCACCCTAGGGGGCTGGGGCACCTCTTTTTGAGAGGTCCTGGGTTCAATACCCAGTCAGCCTAGCTAAGTAGGATTATCCCATGTGACATGGCAGTGACCTCAGCGCCACAAGCCATGCCACCTCAGCACCTATGGGACCCAAAAACAAGGAGTGCACATCTCAAGATGGCACTATGGATGAGAGTGAGCCCTTGGGGCAGTTTTCCAATCAGTTTTCCTCAAACATGTAAAATATTTCATCCTGAGTTGCAATGTATGCTAATTGCTGTGGTCTATTGTTGATAGTTGTCTTTATCTAACTCTTTGTGACTGCAGCCCTTCATGCTTTGATCCTGTTTATCTTCTACTTGCTTATCTCTGGCTTGGGTTATCCTGGATTGGTTGTATTTCAACAATAAAACATTTTCCTCATCAAAAACAAGCAGCAGGAACCCTACACCAGCAGCAAGCAGCAGGAGAGGCACAACAAACACAGAGTGTTGAAATCACTATAAAACCTTCTTCTTACCAACAATCACGAACTCCACCAGGGGGTGGCCCCACCGGGGCTTACCTACCTTACTCACCGCTGAAGAGTGAAGCAAGGTGAGGGAAAAACGAGACACAAGCGAGAAACAACGCTATGCATATGTGTGTATGTCTAATCACCCTGGACTTACCTCTAATCATCTGCAATCTTTCCAATCTGTCCCTCTATCGTTTGTTAGCGCTGCTACAAGGCACGTTCACGGAGACACGAGACGAGCAATTTGCATGCTGCATACGAGACGAGCACACCTGTGGTTTATACCTGATTCATTGAAGTCATTCTGTTGATTTTTGAAATCTTGAATCTTGAATTCTTACTGTCAATGTGGGTGTAATCTTTATGTTTGTCTATTTTTGTGTGTTTCGTCATTTTCGTCATTCTGCGTAACATACGTTTATAATCGTATTAATTCTCTTCCGGCGTTTCGCTAGGAGCCGCTTCTGCGCGCCGCCTTTTTCTGCGTAAGAGTTTCTTGATTTAAAAAATCAAGAGATGACTACAAATGTTATAAAAACGTGCATCTGATGCACAATTGGATTCTGTCCAGGTGTGTGCCTTCAGAAAATCTTTAGGCCGTCATTTGACGGATTTAGGTGTTGTCGCTTCGCGTTTGCGTGGATTCGTCCCTCATCCTCCCATTCCTCTGTTGTACAGACCTCCTCGCAAAGCCTCGTTGAGTAGGCCGCCGTTCGGGCCGAAAAGCAGCAGCAGGAGACTGAACCAGAATCAAGACCCCTCCAAGGGGCAATTCTAATTAAATCAGCGCACCCTCGCCCCAGTACCACGACAGGTGTCTCCATCAGGTTCGATGAGACTTGGGTGGAGCGTCCTATGAGAGTCTGGCGTTGGGTTGTGTTACGCTGCAGCTTGGAGGGAGGGATGCAAATGCATATGGTCTTGGCATGCCCTATTCTAACCCCACCAAGCCACAGGAACCCCTGCGGCGCCAAGAGCGCTGAGGTTTCTGTAGGAGATTGTCATTAACAATGCAGCAAGAGTCGCTGGCCATGGTAAAGCGCTCTTTTCCAGTGTTAGGGAAGCTATAGGTATTTTAAAGTAGGTGTGGAAACCAAGGAAAGGCCAAGAAAAAATCCGTTTTTCCTGAAAATGCGACAGTGATGGCCACCACAGCACAAGGGGGGAGCAAGAAAAAGTGCTTTTTCAATGCTTTAGGGTATACTTTAGTTGTATTAGAGGTGCTCTAAGCACTCATGCATTTTTATCTTAGTATTGGCCCAATCAAAATGGGTGATAACACATTTTGACCTATGGAAGCAAACACTAAATCAGGATGTTGTGTGAACCCCTTTATCCCCAAGCTATAGGCACTGAAACATCTTTTCCTGGGTTGCTGAGGCACTGATATACTGAAGGCAGAGCCCATGAATTTATCTATGTTTCCTCATGAATTCTTAGCTATCCTGGTGGTATGCACCCTAGGGGGCTGGGGCACCTTTTTTTGAGAGGTCCTGGGTTCAATACCCAGTCAGCCTAGCTAAGTAGGATTATCCCATGTGACATGGAAGTGACCTCAGCGCCACAAGCCATGCAACCTCAGCACCTATGGGACCCAAAAACAAGGAGTGCACATCTCAAGATGGCACTATGGATGAGAGTGAGCCCTTGGGGCAGTTTTCCAATCAGCTTTTCTCAAACATGTAAAATATTTCATCTTGAGTTGCAATGTATGCTAATTGCTGTGGTCTATTGTTGATAGTTGTCTTTATCTAACTCTTTGTGACTGCAGCCCTTCATGCTTTGATCCTGTTTATCTTCTACTTGCTTATCTCTGGCTTGGGTTATCCTGGATTGGTTGTATTTCAACAAAAAAACATTTTCCTCATCAAAAACAAGCAGCAGGAACCCTACACCAGCAGCAAGCAGCGGGAGAGGCACAACAAACACAGAGTGTAGAAATCACTATAAAACTTTCTTCTTACCCACAATCACGAACTCCACCAGGGGGTGGCCCCACCTGGGCTTACCTACCTTACTCACCGCTGGAGAGTGAAGCAAGGTGAGGAAAAAGGGAGACACAAGCGAGAAACGACGCTACGCATATGTGTGTATGTCTAATCACCCTGGACTTACCTCTAACGATCTGCAATCTTTCTAATCTGTCCCTCTATCGTTTGTTAGCGCTGCTACAAGGCACGTTCACGGAGACACGAGACGAGCCATTTGCATGCTGCATACGAGACGAGCACACCTGTGGTTTATACCTGATTTATTGAAGTCCTTCTGTTGATTTTTGAAATCTTGAATCTTGAATTCTTACCCTCAATGTGGGTGTAATCTTTATGTATGTCTATTTTTGTGTGTTTCGTCATTTTCGTCATTCTGCGTAACATATGTTTATAATCTGATTAATTCTTTATTTTCCGGCACTTTGCTAGGAGCCGCTTCTGCGCGCCGCCTTTTTCTGCGTAAGAGTTTCTTGATTTAAAAAATCAAGAGATGACTACAAATTTTATAAAAACGTGCATATGATGCACAGTTGGATTCTGTCCAGGTGTGTGCCTTCAGAAAAATTCTAGGCCGTCATTTGACGGATTTAGGTGTTGTCGCTTCGCGTTTGCATGGATTCGTCCCTCATCCTCCCATTCCTCTGTTGTACAGACCTCCTCGCAAAGCCTCGTTGAGTAGGCCGCTGTTCGGGCCGAAAAGCAGCAGCAGGAGACTGAACCAGAATCAAGACCCCTCCAAGGGGCAATTCTAATTAAATCAGTGCACCCTCGCCCCAGTATCAGGACAGGTGTCTCCATCAGGTTCCATGAGACTTGGGTGGAGCGTCCTATGAGAGTCTGGCGTTGGGTTCTGTTACGCTGCAGCTTTGAGGGAGGGATGCAAATGCATATGGTCTTGGCATGCCCTATTCTAACCCCACCAAGCCACAGGAACCCCTGCAGCGCCAAGAGCGCTGAGTTTTCTGTTGGAAATTGTTATTTACAATGCAGCAAGAGTCGCTGGCCATGGTAAAGCGCTCTTTTCCAGTGTTAGGGAAGCTATAGGTATTTTAAAGTAGCTGTGGAAACCAAGGAAAGGCCAAGAAAAAATCCGTTTTTCCTGAAAATGCGACAGTGATGGCCACCACAGCACAAGGGGGGAGTAAGAAAAAGTGCCTTTCCAATGCTTTAGGGTATACTTTAGTTGTATTAGAGGTGCTCTAAGCACTCATGCATTTTTATCTTAGTATTGGCCCAACCAAAATGGGTGATAACACATTTTGACCTATGGAAACAAACACTAAATCAGGATGTTGTGTAAACCCCTTTATCCCCAAGCTATAGGCACTAAAACATCGTTTCCTGGGTTACTGAGGCACTGATATACTGAAGGCAGAGCCTATGAATTTATGTATGTTTTCTCATGAATTCTTAGTTGTCCTAGTGGTATGCACCCTAGGGGGCTGGGGCATCTCTTTTTGAGAGGTCCTGGGTTCAATACCCAGTCAGCCTAGCTAAGTAGGATTATCCCATGTGACATGGCAGTGACCTCATCGCCACAAGCCATGCCACCTCAGCACCTATGGGACCCAAAAACAAAGAGTGCACATCTCAAGATGGCACTGTGGATGAGAGTGAGCCCTTGGGGCAGTTTTCCGATCAGTTTTTCTCAAACATGTAAAATACTTCATCCTGAGTTGCAATGTATGCTAATTGCTGTGGTCTATTGTTGATAGTTGTCTTTATCTAACTCTTTGTGACTGCAGCCCTTCATGCTTTGATCCTGTTTATCTTCTACTTGCTTATCTCTGGCTTGGGTTATCCTGGATTGGTTGTATTTCAACAATAAAACATTTTCCTCATCAAAAACAAGCAGCAGGAACCCTACACCAGCAGCAAGCAGCAGGAGAGGCACAACAAAAACACAGTGTTGAAATCACTACAAAACTTTCTATGCCTCTGGAGACAAACTCAGGTTGACAGGCAAGAAGCAGGAACTCTCACTTTCTGAGTGTCTATTTTTTTTCGATTGACCCTCAGCATTTTGTTGATGGATCCACCAGTAGTCCAGGCTATTCGGTGATTGGTGAAAATCCTGGGCTGTTGAAGTTCTGGAGCCTTTCCCGCAGTTTTCAAACCATCACCTCAATTCCCGAGTCCAAATCCACGCTTGTAACCTTTCAATTGACGCCAAGTCGCCTTTTCGGTCATCCCGAGAACGCCATGAATTTCACCTTATTCGCAAGCTCCAAAGCCGCCGACGATGGCCTTTCAACGCTATTTAACTATTCCCCGTCAAACCTCTTTCAAAAACACCAAGCCTCAAATTCGCCGCTACAAACACGCTTTCCGTCACGCCAATTTGAAGCCGTTGAAGGCAAAATATTTGACACACGCCAACGCATCTTCGTTCCCGAAGTTTACCGCCGTCTACAAGACTACTGCGAGTTCTACCTGGATGTGGAAGGCACCGATATTCAATCCGCCTTTGTTGGGAGCAACTCCACGGAAATTCTAGACCGAGGCAGGGTCTCTTCCGTTGCGCACAATAACTACAACGAGCTTGAAAAGCTTTTGTTCAAGCACAAGCGTTTCTACCTAAAGCCGTATGAGTTGGACTATTCTCGAACCGAAGCCAAGAAATCTCCGCCTACCGCCACCCCGTGGGCTAAACAATTAATAATCGTGCTGGATAAAGCCAAAGAAGAGAACAAAGACCTCAAAGGATGGTTCGTTATTCCGGCGTGGGACGCTCAAGTGGTTGCCGCCACCTTTCGCATGCTAGGCTCAACTTCCGCCCTTTTTCCTCTTCTCCCTTACATTTCTAGCGTGATATGTATGCACGGAGCACAACTTCGGGACGCCTACAAGGTCAAAAAGGACGGCAAAGACTCCTACGAGTTCCGCACGAGCGGTCATCAAACGATGCCGTATGTTGCCTTACTCCTAAACACCTCTTCCTTTGACGGGTGCCGATATGAAGACATCAATTTTAAGTTTGAACCCTTCCGCTTGGCCGCCAAGCACGCCCATCGAACGGTGCGTGACCTCCGGTTGCACAAAACGCTACGTTTTGAGGTGAGCATAGAGTTCCTTGACCACATTGAGCCTTCGCCGCCGGAGGAGAGAGACAAGTCTCAACCAAAACAATGCAAAATTGGAGACGTCCGTGGATTCATGAAGTTAATGAACGAAATGTTTGTCCCCGCGCTAGCAAACGTATTGGTGAACACCAAGAATGCTTACTACCCGTTTGGCCACATAGTTCCTTCCGAGAGCCCGCATTGGGCCTACTACCGGTTTGATTGGGAACTCCCATCTCGCTTTGCCGACGAGCTTATGTTTAAAGTCCGCGAGTGCGCCCAATTCCTCACCGGGGAACTCCTTGCAATGGACATGCACGCTTTGCCGACTACCGAAGTGTATCGAGCCGTGATCGCTAGAGACCGGAAGGAGAGAAACAAAGACCTACAAGCCCCGGAAATGCTCACCATGATGATCGCCAACCTGCCTGGAGGACGGGGCGCCTCACCGCCCTTGGGAGCGATGTGCCGGTCTAAAGACTCCTTGGTCGTGGCAATTGACACCACACGCGCGCCGTGCGACGTCATGAAAACCGGGGTCCAAACGCTAGCTATCCGCTTCTTCCACTCATGCGGCATTGTTCTCTTTCATGGCATAGATGGGCAATTAGTGCGGTTTTCGTCACGATCCGACGGCAATACGAGGTCCGCGCCTTCGGGCGCGCCCAAGCGAGCCAACGCAACGCCAGCCCCGCCCTCATACGACTCGTCTAAGGCCCCCAAGACCGCCGTGCTCCTAGTGGCCCCAAGATCGGCGCATGCTCTCGACTTGCGCGTCCAAGCGGGGTTCCTTGGCCCGTACATGTCGTTCGAACCCACGCGACCTCCCTACGAGCACCAACAAGCCCACCTCGTGGTCTACAAAAAGGAGGAATCCGCGCTGCTAGCGCATGATTTCAAATATGGAGACGCTGCCTTTGCCCGACTACACCGCAACCTCCTCGCCCTCGAGAAGATACTCCCCGCTCAAGACCCAGATGTGGCCGAGCACGAGCAACCCATCGTGCAACGCCTCCAAGCGGGCGCCGCCTTGGGGTCCACGGCCTTCGTGTCCCAGCTCATCTTCGCCCTTCGTGATAGGCCCTCGACGGGGCTGACCGAGCGCATCAGCGAGTGGAACGCGGCACCTGACGACGCCGACGCCGCTACGCTAACGCCGGGACCAAACCGCATCGAAGAGATGTCAGAGACCAGCGTCCCGCTGCTTGCTCCGCTGGGAGGCGAGGCGACCACTCTCCTACCCCCCGACCACGATGCCCCCACCCCCGCCTCAGAGATACAAATCGACCCCCGCCTCCTTACTGGTTTTTATTACGTCCGCGACGTATTCTCCGAGAGCCAAGAGGAAACGGTAAAAAAGGTTCTCCACGACAACACGTGGGAGAAATACCACGGGCGCTCAGTCCAACACTTCGGCCACGCATACCTCGGCCCGAGCAAAGTCACCGCCACGTCCCACATCCCGGAAGAGTTTTCCTCTATCATCCAAACCTACAATACCGCGCTGGAGCAACTAGGCCTCTCGCACCCCCCCCCCAAACGGTATCACGGGCACAATGTATCTCCCGGGAGAGGGCATCGGCTACCACAGGGACGACCCCTTGCTAGGCGACCCGGTGTCCATTTTTGGTTCCCAGTCGGACACCACAATGTTCTTTAAAAACCCCTCCAACGGGGACTCTTTCCGCATCTGCCTCTTTGCCCGCTCTCTCCTGGTCCTCACGGGGGCCGCACCCCATGAGTGGCACCACGGGATACCCCGACGGAGGGAAGACGAAGTGTTTGGGCTAACTGTCCCGCGTACCATCCCTCGGCTTGCTCTAATCCTCCGCCACATTCCACAGGCAAGCTAACCCACGAAAGCCAGAGGGCCGGATACCCGCCTCCTGCGCTCTCCAGCCCCCTCTGCCCGGAAACACAAGGGTCACGATTCAGTGAATCACCGGCGCAGTCACGGCTTCCTCCGTCACCGGCAAGGGTCTAGACGAAGAGCTCGCCTCGGCCGGAATACCAGCCGACCAAATTCAGCATTTCCGTTGCCTTAGCGAGCCCAGCCAGCCCGACTCCCCGACACCCCCCCAGCCCCCCCCTATCCCGCCCCCCCCGAAGTCCGGTACGCGCCTACGGAAGGGGCCACCAACGGCCTCACCGCCCCCCCATACCCCTCCCCTCAGAACTGCGTTTTCTGTCCCACAACTTGCAGAAGAAACCTATAGTGAGCAGCCAAATTCTCCGACACCTCAAGAACGACTTCGACATCCTCTTCCTCCAAGAAATCAATCACGCCCCCATCCTTCCCCACGTATACGCCTACGGTTTGGGCACTAAAGCCACCATTGTTTCGAACATCAGCCAGGACAAACACTCCAGAGGTGAGCAGGGGTCCGTTTTGGTTTGCTCCCCCCGGCTCGCCCGTTTCGTCACCCCCCTCCCCCAACTCGATACGGAAGGGCTACTGGCGGCAGCCGTTCTCACCCTCCAAGGGGCCCCGCCCACCTTGTTGGTCTCGGTCTACGCCCCGAGCGCGGACGTCCACCGCTCCAAAATTGAAAACATCCTGCGGCCACTCATGCATCAGTATCCCAACCTATTCCTAGGCGGAGACACCAACTGCATAATGTGCCCTGAGCTGGACGGAGCGAACCTCCAAACAGACAACGAGTGGCCATGGCTCCACAGGCAGGTCAGGAGCAACCCGCCACGCCTCATTGATACCTTCCGGCACTTTCACCCGACCGAGCGGTCTTTCTCCCGATACCCCACCCCGTACAGGGCAAGCAGCAGCCGACTCGACCATATTTTGCTCTCCCCGGCGGCCTCGGAATTTGTTGCCCCCACCTCTGCAACCATCCAAACCGATGACAAAACGTCAGACCACCACCCAGTCACGTACACCTCTCAAGTCCCCCCCCACCCCTTCTCCGAAACACCCACCACTAAAAGGAAAGTTTTCCGCAAACTGACGGAGCGGAAGCGCTCCAAGCACCACAACTCCCTCGCCCCCCTGGCGCGATGGTGCGAATCTACCCTCCCCCGCTTTGAGTCTTCATCCTCGGCAGACATAGAGCTCTTCACAGATGTGGTGCTGGAGGAAGTAGCGACCAGCTACCACAATATCACCACACCATCACAGCCCACCTCCTCGGCTCTGGTTAAGAAAATAAAAGTGTCCCTGCAAACCCTGCCCCCCCCCAACCATCCCAACTTCCCCGCTTCCATGGACACGCTCAGCAAACACGTCAAGGAGTGGGTAACCAAAGTGAACAAGGCCGCAACCACCAAAATCCATCGCTGCCTTGTGAGGAAAACTGGGATCAAGCGCACCATCCACGAGGCGCTCAACCCCGTGGAACGCGGTGAAATAACGCTGAAGCGCCCGGGCGCCACACAGCTCGTCTCCACCCCTAAAGAAGTGAGCTCTATTTTTTCTTCCACACTCCTCACCCTGGGGGGCAGCCTCGATTACGCACCGCCGAGCACGCTAGTGGATCGCCTGCTCACACACTCCCCCACCTGCCCCGAACCCACAAAACACAGCCCTCTCCCTGACATTACCTGGGAATCATTCCGCAACACGCTCAAGAGGTCAAAGCCCAACAAGGCGGGTGGGCGGGACTTCACAAACAACTACACTTTGCACATCCCCCCCCCCCCCCTGTCCAACAATTCATTTGGAGGGTATGTAACCACTACCTCCACCAACCGTTGCCCGAGAAATGGCTCGAAGCCAACATTATCTTGCTTTTTAAGAAAGGTGACGTAACGAACCCTGTAAATTACAGGCCTATAGCCCTGCTGAACAGCGTTTACAAAAAAACTGCAACACACACCAACCGTGAGCTACTGGCAGCGGCCATCGAGCACTCCATCATACACCCCACCCAGTTCGGCGGGCTTCCCAACCGCAGATGCCAAGACCACATTTTCAACCTCTTATCCACGTTTCGGGAATCAGTCAGTAGCTATAGCCTCTACATTGATTTCAACAAGGCTTTCAACTCCGTCCCCCACACCACCCTCTTCACAGTGCTGTCCCGCCTGAACTTTCCCACGCACCTTGTAAACCTCATTCAATCCTTGTACCGTGCCCCCCGTGACTTCCCGGTGGTGTCAGGGCACACCCACTGCTCCGACCTGCACACCAGAGGTGTTCGGCAGGGATGCCCCATGTCATCCATCCTTTCTGCCTTTACCTGAACGTTCTCCTCTTCGCCCTACCGTCTCACGTCACGGCACCCCCCTCCCCACACGAGTCGGGCCACGCCTTCGTTGACGACCTCCTCTATCGATCAGAGGATGGTGACCGCATACAACAGATTTTGAATTTCTTCGACACAGTCGCCAGGGAGTGGGGCCTGGACTTAAACCTCAGCAAAACCGAAATCCATGCTATGGGAACAGCCCCCCCCCCAGAACTTTCACCTCCCCCTCGGGCACCCCCCTGTCAACAACCAACCAGAAGACGGGGCAACCACACAACTGCTACAAATACCTAGGGGTGTACATCTTCACCGCCAACCACGAAGCACAGACGCTGGCGTTGGCCAAGTCGGAAATACGCTCCTTTTTCACAACCCTCCAACCCCTCCGGCTCACCCTTTCGGAATACATTCTCTTAGTAAACGTCCAACTCATCCCTATTCTTTCCTACCGCCTCATGGCACACCCCCTGGCCCTGAACGAGTTGGGAGCCCGCCAAGCCATGATCTGGCAAAAAGTTGCACATGACCCCTCCCCGGACAAGGCCAACAGGATTTCCCGCCCCGTCTCTCCTAAGGACCGCTACACCCCCCGCCACCAGGGAGGCTTAGGACTCCGCCACTTTTTCCATTTGCATGGCCCTGGTGAACGCCGCAATCAGGTACCTCAACGGGGACGGCCCAACGTCAACAAACGAATCCTTTTCCGAAGCGATGCTCTCCACCACACGCAACCCAATCCAAGACACCGTCATGGACGCGTGCCACACCATAGGCCTCCGGTACCACAGCAACGGCCTCTGGGCCTCCTGCCCCCCCTCCCTCTTCCTGCCGAAAGAGAAAGTCCAAGTCCGGTTTCTAGCCACCAAACCAACACCACAATACAGCAAGTTCGGCAACAGGTTGAAACGAACACCCCAAGACCTAGGGTTCCACCTAGGAACAGTCACGGGGGTGCACACAGAATCGGCCACACTCCAGTTTTCGGACGGCACCACCCACACCATCAAAGACCCCGGTCTCCGCCGCAACGAAAAAGAGTACACCTTTCAAAACCCAGCCATTTCTGTCCGCCCCCAGCTGGCGGGGCACCACGAACTGCTTACCCCTCCCCTTCTCCACCCCCAAGAGTACATCCTCAACCCCTCCCCCGGGCCACACGGCGGAGTTCTGCTCGGCTCGTCGCTGCATGGCCAGCTGTACCGGCTCCCAGATGAACCCCACTCCCTTGACCCCGATGACCTCGAAGAATGGGGTTGTCAAGCAGCCCTTGCCCTCCTCCTCACATCGTCCCCCGGCACGACATGGGTGTACTTGGATGGCTCAGCGGGCGCCTTGGGCTACGGGTCTGCAGCCACCCTGTTTTTCCCAAATGGCTCCAGATGGGTGCTGTGCCAAACGTCCCCATACAAGTCCTCAGAGGGTTCGGAGTTCTGGGCGGCTATTATGTTCCTACGGTGGGCCCTTGCATCTCACCCGCACCTCACCTTTGCCGTGCTAGGGGACAACCTCCACGTTATCACTGTTCTCTCCCCGAGCACCCCCCCAGACCTCCCGTCACGCTCGCCAGCCGGCACGTGGGAATCCTCTCTTCAGTCCATCCAGGCCTCCCTACGCCCAGGGATGATCCAGGGTTGGGGGTGGATCAAAGGGCACGCCGGGTTTGTGGGGAATGAGATCTCGGATACTTCCTCAAAGTGGGCCGCCCACGTGATGGTCTGGGACCCCTCCCTCTTCCCCCCCCCCCCCCCGATAGGGTGCATATCCAGAGGCCCCCTCCCCGTCATACACAAACAGACTACCACCTCAATTAAGCACCTCCTCCCTTGCCACAAACACGAAAACATCCACGCACCGTCCAGCTTCCATTTTTACAACCACACTTCATGGTTCCAAGGCCTCCCCTTCAAATGGTCCTCCAGAAACTTCGAAATGGCGCCTTTTGCTTTCCACGACGACTTGCGCCCTCGCCATTGCCACGCTTGCCCCGACCCGCACCCAATGGATGTTATCTCTTTCGTCTCACACTGCCCGACGTGCGAACACCTGGTGCAAACCTACGTTCAGTGCTGGCGCCCCCCCTTCACCACGGTGGTGTCCCAATGGTGGTCCGCGACCACACACGTCGGGGAGAGGCGCAATTTCGTCCGGGGGCTTGTCCCCATGTCCCTGTACACGAAACTCACAACCCCCCCCTCCGGCCGAAGAAAACCAGCACACTGTCATGACTTCAAAATTGCCCTGAAGGCTCGTGTTCCCCTGCTCCTCAATGCCCTATACCGCACGCTGGAATGGCTAAACGAAAACCCCCCCCCAAGCCCCGCTCACCCCCCCCACGGGCCCCAACTCATGGGGACGCCCCTGGTTGCCTTACAGCACGTCACACACCGCCCTACAGCGCCCCCCCCCCCGCCTACCACCCTCCCCCCCCCTCCCGGACAAAGTGGCACACAAGCCTCCAAAGCGCCCCCGTCCCCCACCCCCTGCGGCACACGCCAAAGCTCGGAAACACGCCCGCCAGCCCCCGAGACCTGTCCGGCCTCTATCGCTGAAACGCAAAACCGCAAGCCAGCCTCAGCCAGAGCCCCCGCCCCCCAAACGGCCGCTCACGATCCGGGACATGTTCAACCTCCCCCCCCCCCCCTCGACCAGCACCCCCCCTCGCCGCCTCCGCCCCTGTTTCCGCCCCCTCTCCCCGCATAACAAGGTACTTCGCACCAGCCCCCCCCCCTCCCGCGAGCACAAACTCACAATCGTCCTCATCTTCGTCCAACGTGTCATCTCTTTGAAAAAAGCCACACTTACACATTTCTCTCACGCCAGCCCTCAACAGCCCTAACACGGCGCAACCAATCAGTACTACCACACTGGCACTCACCAGTCGCTTCTGCAAACGAATCCCTCCCCGAAGCCACCCCCCGTGCTCAAGCCGTCATGCTCTAACCCCCAAACCGCAACCGTACAGCCTTCGGGAATCAGGCAGAGACCCCGGCTCTGCGTTTGTCTATAACGGGGCTGCCAGGTCTCATTGAGATAAGGCAGAGGAGGACAGCAACGTGCAGCGGTACTCAGCCCGCGATTGAAATTGGTTTTGGGCTCCCGCCCCTCCCTGAAAAAGCTTGGCGCGCAAGAGCCTTTCTCCCCGGCCTGGCCAGCCACAAAAGGCGCCGTTCAGTGCAAAAAAGAAGCAGGAACTCAGAGAGCGCCTGGAGGTTGTACTGCACAGTGGTCAGTGAGAGGTGTTTTTGCTGCTCGTTTTGTTCCTATTGTATGCCTTGTTCTTATGTCTGCCACTTGGAGCCTTTGGAAGGAGGTTGCCCACCAAGAAGGAAAATGGTCCACTGGGTGTCCAAGACCAAGTGAAAACTCGCCCGGGCAACCTCCTCACACCCCGTGGTGTCAACACACTATCCGGATATACCCACGAAAGGAGGGCGTTTCGGGGGGGGGGGGGGGCTGGTATTTCACCACCTGAATGCAAGGGCCCATGCAAGGAGGCAGCCGCCGTTCCCGCCCGTTCCGCCAGTGGTATTCCCCCGTTAAACAAGGGCAATTTGAAACGCATAAGCGTTTGATCGCATGGTTCTGTTTGCGAACCTGCAACCTCATTCTCGTGGCCCGGAGGGTCGGCCACATTTTACTGTTCCATGCCCAAGAGCATGTCATGCCCATCTACTAATGCCATCTATACCAGTGTTGGGGTCTTTTAGCATGGTGTACCATCAGCGGTATTGTATTGGTTCGTGGTTCGCAACAACATGCTGCCAAGAAACGATGCAATCATTAACATTACCACAAATTACCAATGTTCGAGCAATGAGTGGAAGATGTTGTTGGAACATTACTCTATTATGATACAAAACTCGGCTATGTTGCCCATAGTGTTATCATGACAACATTTGACATTCAAACTATCAGCTATCCATGTCACCTTGTCACCCCGCCTCAATTGAATTGCATTGAAGAATGACTTATTGAAATGCCGTGTGTGCTCTTTCTGACTTTATACTATGCATTACATTATATGGCTTTGTGCATGTGCATGTGTATACCTTCTCTTTGCATGTTGCAACAAACAATGCAACCATCCACTGTCCCACATTGTATCAATGTTCAAACAAGACATCGAATTTCTCGTTTGAGAGCTGTAACTCAATATTGAGCTTGACTTATACCCAACATCCGAGTCTAAGTTCAAATGTTGCTTCAATCAACAAAATCGGTACAATGTCTACATGTTACTATATGTGTAATCCTCTCAAAAAAGCAAAGTGCACCGCGAATGTTCAAATGGTTCAACCCCCCTTCGCTGTAACTAAAACACATGCAACAGAGGTGCGCGGATATAAAACCGTTTTCTATGGCCAGTACGAAACCGTATTCGGCCGTTACAAATGTCGTAACAACCGACAAAAACCGGAAAATTTTTCGGGTTCTAGCTGATCATGAATAGTATAGCATCGCTGACTGCTGCGGTTTCGGAATTCGGTTATTGTGTTGTGTTGGGGCCCCTCTCCCACGGGACCAGAAAAATACTGCGGCCCTGCGGGAGCCAACTGAACGAAACTAGCCTTTGACCCGCAAATGCACGATAAAAAATTTTGTGCTAGCATTGAATGATTTTGTTAGATGCTGTTGTTTTTGTTGTTGTTGTTGTGGTCGTTGTTGTTTTGTGGTTGCCTTTGTTGCTCGTGCTACTGCTGTTTGCCGTTGGTTGGTAGGTTGGTTGGCCGTAGTTGTTGTTATTGTTGTTGTTGTTGTTGCTGTTGTGGTGGTAGTGGGGGTGTTGTTGTTATGGTCATTGATGCTATTGTTGTTGTTTTCTTTGTTATTTGTGTTGTTGTGGTTGCTTTTGTGGTTGCATTGGTGTATGCTATTAACACCAACTACAACAAACAACATCACCATCAGCACCAACAACAAAGGATTACAATTACACAACAACGACCTCGCTTTCGCTCATGGCGCTTTCACCCATGGCCACTGCTTCCACCTTGGACACGGCTCCGGCTTTCACACATGGCTTTGGCATTTACTCATGCCTTTAGCCTTTACTTATATGCACATGCCGCGTCTAGTGCCTACCAAAAAACCCTTCAATTTGTGCCAAAAAACTCCCCACTTGATATCAAAAAACCCTGAAGCAAATACCAAAAAACCCCCAATATTGTGCCAAAAACCCTCCCGTTTGTACCAAAAAACTCCCCGTTTGTACCCAAAAATCCCCTTGGTGACGTTGCTAGAATGGACCACCACAAATCCAATATGCACCTACAAAAACACCCTTTCTACCAAAAAAAAAAACAGCTATCTTCCCCAGGTATGCTACACTTGTGGACCGTTGTGTACCAAAGAGCCAACTTGGTTGCCCCCTTTCATACAAAAAAAACCCAGGATGGGTTACCTCGCGGTTTCCTCCTTTCCACCCCTTACTACAACTCACACACCCCTCCTGGACCCAAGCACAATACTGAGAGGACTCTCACATTTAATTCCATGACCTTCCATTCCATGCCTGAAATCTGCCTGAATGGACAAGCCACATGCACTACAAGCAAAGCTAGACCTGTGCATACACATTTTTGGCGGCGGGGGGGGGGGGGCAGTTCTGAGGATGCACCTAACACCCTGCCTTAACTCCCACACCCCACTCAGTCCCGGAGGGTATTGAAAAAAATCCCAGTAACTGACTAGACAAAATGTGCTGAAAAACCTCAGATGTGTACTTGAAACCCCCTGAATTTTACCACAAAAACCCCTAATTATACCAAAACCCACCCAAAAACGTACCATAAAAACCCCCAAAATGTACCAAAACCCGCCTGAAATTCTATTGCCTTCGGCAGTGCACCTCGAAGAGAGGTTAACAGTCAGCCAATCAGTCCCTTAGCCAGGCTAGCAGTCAGTCAAGCATTAACACACAGTTTGCGTTTTTTGGTCAGTGGCAGACGCGGCCCCAAGCAGTGGAGAGACCTTTCGCCTCAGGGCAGGCAGTAGCCGAATGGTACCCCAACCTGGTAGTGCAGCTGACCGGAGTAATTTTTGTCGTCGGTTTGAACCCCGGTCGGGTAAATAACGAGCCGGGCTGCCGCCAACAGTCCGCCGACCAGGGTTCGAACCGCCGACCGAAAACTGCGCATTGTACGCACTACCATTCGACCGGCGGTGGTGCGATCGAGATTGGCTTCCCCACTGCTTGGAGCCTTCCGAGCGAAAACTTTTGACCCACCCCCACCCCCCTCAAAAAAGTGATATCCGGTTTTGAGGGATAGAGGCCTCAGAATCAAAAAATCCATTGGGGGATGGTCTTAGTGGGCAAAAAAATGATTTTACAACGGGTTGGACATACAATATCATGCCTTGGGGTATGCTACGCGAATGACCCCCGCCAAAACGGGGTATACGATGCCCGCGCCCGCGCTTGATCTGACAACCTCTCTTCGAAGTGATTTACCAAAAAACCCACCAAAATGTACCAAAAAACCCCCTGCCAAATACCGAAAAACCCCCAGAAATGAACCAAAAACACCCCGTACAACCCCCCAAATGTACCAACCCCCCTAGGTGGGGGGTTTCTGGGACATTTTTGGGGATTTTTTGGTGCATTTTACGCCAGAACGGGGGGCTTTTTGGTACAAAGTGGGGGGGTTTTTTGGTATTCACCACATACCACAACTTTGCCCATACCTCATGGAATGCGATGGCTTTGCTTGCTCTGAGCCCACCCTTCGTTTCATCCACCACTGCCTGCTTCATATCTTAATCTGGACCATGCTATGTGTGATGATTGATAGGGTGTAACCAAAGACACCGGATACAACAGAAAACCTACACACAGGACCAGGCACCAACAGTCCCCCAGAAATATTTGCTGTGCTGCAGCATTCTGCGGCATGTGCTTCAAGCCGTGGGGGTAACTTATTTTTCCAAAAAGCTTCAAAGGTGGCAAGCCGCTACATCAAACACAAACTCCGGGTGTCTGTACAACATAGGTACTGCCCAATGCCTTCTCCAATTGCCCACTGCAAACAGTCTGTGGTACTCCTGGTTGTCTCCTTGTTCCTCTTGGGTTGTGCTGTCCCCTCGGCAGTGGGTTCAACCGTAGACATCAGAAGACAAAGTGAAGATAACAAGGGCCTGTCAAAGCACAACACCACAAGAAAGGAAAAAAAAGGGGGGGAAATAGGTCAGCCTGGACCTTTGCTGTCTCTGCCTGTAGGACATCGTGTTGAAAGCTCTGGGAATTGAATCAGGGACCTGTATACCACAGCCACTGCATCTATCCACTAGAGTACCATCATTCTCTATTCTATTCTCTCATGCAGGGGTGCTTAAAGATGGTGTCAATATTTTGGTCTGAGCCGAATTTTCAGTGTGCTGCGGCATGCTGCAGCGTGCTGCGGCATGCGTGCTGCATGCTGCGGCATTCTGCGGCATGCTGCGGCATTCTGCGGCATGCTTCAACCGTTGGTGACAGGACCCCTATACCTCTGGCCAAATGCATCAGGACCAATGCGTTAAGACAAAAGTGCACACTGACATCAGGCCCAAAACATCCTGAAACCAGAAAACTGGACAGTTTCAAACAAATCCTGTCATCTTTCCAGCGCGCGGGTATGATGGAGTGCAAATGCGAAGATGCACGTGCTTGCGTCTTTTTGTCCGCTTGGGAGGTAACTCATAATGTAATTGAGAGGGGCATCAAACAACAAAATGCAAATATGATACAATCATATAATCTAACATTTGGTAAATGGTCCGCAGATCGCTGATCCGTGGAGGTCTATCCCCCAGCCCCCAACTTTGGGCTACGGCTCATGGATCACCGCCTCCACTGTCGATGCCAGTCAGCCGTTCTTGGACGGCTCTGTTGAACACGGTCAGGCTGCTGGACGCTGCGTCCACACTGTCCCTCTACTTGCCTGCTGCAACCTGACCTAACCTGACCTGAAGACTGGCTATATATACCGGACTCCAATTATACCCTTGTGGATTATCCCCACTCCGCAATCACCCAATCCGCAGACCGGCTGGCTACCACTACCACTGTACACCTAGGACCCTTGGGTTGCTGTCAGGCCAAGCAAAGGCCGAGCTGAGCGAACAGCAGCGGCAACATATGCATTGCTGTCCACAGCTGATGTACATATATAAAAGCGACAAATAACTGGATAATTATCCATATCAATGTTTGTCATCCACCTCCACAGACGTCTGCAAATCAATTGACACCAGGCAATCTGCCTTCGGGATTAGGGGGTCAGGGTATTGTGAGCGAAAACGAACACTCATCGTCGAACACACACTTCATCTTCATCAATGGTAGCAGTTCCTAAACGTGACGTTGAGATCAATGAAGTTCCTAAACGTGACGTTGAGATCAATGAAGTGTCTAAACGTGACGTTGAGATCAATGAAGGACTTACCATCGGGTTCACTGCACTCTGTGGCCAACCGTGTTGGTGCAATGCTTGGCAATGTTTTTGGGCTGTGTGCACTGCGTGGGCACTGCGTGCGAACTGCGTGCACATTGCAGTGAAACCCCCCATAGAGGGTCAGACTTGTGGGTATAGGACACACCTGTGGACAGTTGATTGTTGAGGGCGTTCAACAAACCATCTAGTATCACTTCACATGAGTAAATCTTCATCAGAGTGCACCTTTTTTGGGGCACCATATGGTTTGAACCATTATTCGACCAATATCTTGACCGTTTGTTCACCTGTGATTCTTGCTGCAATGGAAGACACTTGTGGAACAAGTTAATCCATTGGTTACCAATCGGCAGCTGTCATAGCCTCCAAGTTTAGGGAGGCCATGAAAATAATTGACATACAAGAGCGAAGTAGCACAGTAGGGGATAGGTAGGCTGGACACCAGCCCTCTATCTTGCGAATCGCTCTGCTTGCTGACATGATAGTCACAAGCGTCCACAATGGTCTGCATACGGGTCATCAACTTTTTTTGTGTTAGATGGAAATGAAACACTTCATACACATATCCAAGGAAAAGTACAAATGGGCAAAAGAGCTGAAAATAGATGACAATTCAAATATGGCATACCCCAAATATCCCGAAAACCGGATTATGGAACAACAACCCAAAGGGCTGAAACTAGGGTTCGGGTAGTTACCAACATACAAAACTTTGCACTGCATGCGCACTGCGTGCCCGGCATTCCTCTTGTAACATGCTTCATTTATTGTTTGCGCGGCAGCTCAGCCGCGATCTAGGCAGAATGCAAGTGCTAAAAACTGCAGTAGAGCATATGGCTGGACAGCACAAACAGCAATCATCATTGATACATTAAAAAAATGCCACAGGGTTCAGGTGCTTGACCATGATATCATGCTGGTGGTGCTGATGTCTTTGATGAGTGTCAAAGGTGTCTGCGGTACTTCTCTTCCCCCTCTCCCTGTCCCTCTGTCTGTCTCTCCCTCTCGCAATGAAAATCAATGAAAATGAATGAAAATATCAATGAGTATCCATGAAAAATTCAATCAAAATCAATGAAACTATGAATCACAATCTATGAAAATATTTATGAAAATCAATGAAAATATCAATGAAAATCAATGAGCATATCAATGAACGTGCAGATGTGTGTATGTGTGCTCAATAAAAAAACTATCAAGAAGGGCGTTCAATCAGTCCCATCCCACTTCCGCCAACGCCGGAAGACCTGCGTTCCTTGATTTTTGTCCTTCACCCTCAGAAAGGCATGGATACTGCCCCCCACGTTTCGCCCCCACATCCGTTTCAAAGCGATGACACCAGAAGCAGTGGCACTGCAATTGCCTCCGACGAAGCCTACAAAATGGCCGACATCTGCACATGCTCTCAAACAATTTGCCACCGGTGTGTGGGCGGTGGAACATTGGGCCACAACAATCGAGTCAGACACTGGCTGTCAAAAGGGCCACGGCGTTGCGGGCCCTGGCATTCCCCTACCCCTGCCCTCCCAGTCGAGATATGTGCCCGTGGGGAGGCAAATTGCCAGGCGCAAGCCCCCAAAATCATGATTCCAGCGCGTGGGGCGGTTCCAAAATGAGGGCATTGTCACGGTTGCAGCACGAGCCCCCCCCCCCCCCCCCCCGCCCCGCCACTGTCGCAATTTTTGAACCCGCCCCCTTCAGCCAGATGGGTGGACAACCCCTGTATCCACGCCTGGGTGATTCCCTCCTCAAAAGGTGAACAAATATGTACACCCAGAAGTACCTGCCGGCATGCTCGTTCAGCCTTTATGGCAGCCCCCCCCCCCCCCCCATTTGGGGCACCAGTGGGACATCCTGACCACTGGCTGGCCCGGCAACCAGCTGCCACCACAGCTGCAGCGACAGGTGCCCGCAGTGCTTCTTTCGGGATTGCCTCCTGGCATGCTGCAACTGCAGTGCACTTTGGGGGAATAGACCACGCTGCCTCCCCACCTCCCCTCCCGCCGCCCACCTGATCCGCGAGTACGGCCCTACATCACCGCGGAGGCCATGCCGTGGGCAGTTGGGGTCGCTCGGACTCCCTCGCGCCTCTCAAACGAAGGTACGAAGCCAAAGGCCCTGCCCCCGGCCCCGGGGTGTGAGGGATCTCAGACTGCTTTGTGCTGTGTCAAGGGGCAGCAAGGGACTTGACCACGCATTTGCGTCGGTTTTTGGGTCAGCAGGTCACTGGGTCGGGGGCTGCAGCTGCCCGGAGGTGTGGCCATCGGAGCGGGGGCCATAAAACGCGAGGGACGGCCGCGCGGCGAGCCCTCGCGCTCTGGCCCCCGGAGATGGTTTGCAGCCTTTGCTTGCGCCAGGGATGCATTGGAAGTCCCAGGGATGCATCCCGGTCCGCAGGATGTTGTCTGCAGCAGAGGGAGAGGCATCCCAAGAATACCTGGTGCGCCTCCCATTCTACGTGCATCCTTGAGCAACCCCCCCTCAGCGGTGCCCTTCAGCCCCCCGCCCCATTCCTGCCGCAGCTCAGCCTTGCGCCATATGTGTCCACTTGTGCTCTTTCTGGCGGCAGGATCCTGTGGGTCCCTGCAATCCCGTGCTCGCCCTTTTGTCGCTGATGTCGACCCTTGTGCTGCTCAGTGCCATGTCTGTGGAATCTGGTCGTGCCGTCCGTCCCTCAGAAAGGGCGGCCGTTCAGGAGGACTTGGGTGTTGTCAGGAATGCCCAGGTCCACTGTACAGGCCCTCTCAGGTGCACTGCAAAGGGGGTCACCAGGTGGGCGAGAAGGTCAATGGAATCCCGCGATTTGTGCGGGGGCTTGTTGGTCAGGTGTCTCCTTTTCTGCAATGGAGCCCAGTACCTCTTTCGGGGCTGGGGTTGGAATCGTCTGCAGCGTCAGTCCCCCCCCCCCCGTTAGGCGTACCGGGTGTGCTCGCCCAATGGTACACTGTACTTGGGGCGGTCCAACCGCCGTCTCAGGACTCAAAAGAGGACCCCATGTGCTGTGGGGCTGGTCAGACACGGTGTGGCTTGGGGTTGTGTGCAGCCCAGGCCTGCGCTTAAAGGATCGGGAGGCCATGGGGTAGTGCAGTGGGCACTTGTGAAACCGGTTGGAGAGCTGGAGGCGGCGGTTAGAAGATCGTTGCAGCCGCATTTGGAGTTGGAAGGATACAATTGGAGCGTAACCGACAGTTACTGTTACCACCCCCCAAGCAGCCCTACGGATCCCCCCCACATCCCACCCAATTCAGAGACTGCAACTGCTGTGACCGTGACCACAACGCCCTGACACGTGCCATCCAAGGGCGCACTGCAGGCCTTACCCTTTCCCTTTGCCCTTGCCCTTGCCCTTGCCCTTGCCCTTGCCTTTGCCCCCACCTTTGCCCTTACCGCCCCCTTTGCCGGGCCTGCGCTCACGCCGGGCCCCGTCCTCACTCTCCTCTTTGGGCGCCCGCGGGAGACGCGGCTTTCTCACAGGCATGAACGTGATCTCTTTGGTGATGTGTTTGCCCTCCACTGTCGTCTCCATTGCCACATTTTCTTTCCGCTGCAGCACCGCCTAAAAACAAGAGACAAGCCGCACCGGGTCATGGAGCATGCGCGTCCCACCGATATGCGGCAGTGGCCCGAAGGTCTCGGCACTATCCTGGGCCCAGAGGGCCCTCCCGGGAGGGGGGGGGGGCTGGGCTTGGCTGAGCCGGTATTCCTTTGTACCGTTCAGTGTGTGACAGGGGGGGGGGGTATTGCTGAGGGGGAAACTTACAAAGCCCATTCATGACGAAACGCAGTGACGCTGCTGGCGCTTGGACAAGGCGGGTGGGTGGACTAGAGACACAATGACTGACCCCCCCCCCCCACCCCCTGGGGAGTATTACAAAGGGGGGGGGGGTCTGGGGCCCAAAAATTTGAATACCAAAAATGGCCCAACCAGATTTTCCAACGTTTTCGCCCACAATGGTCACTTTGGTCTTGGGGGAGGGGTAACCCCCCCCCCCTCTTATGGCATACGGCCATTCTAACACTTCCCTGACCCCCCCCCCCCCCCCCCCCCTCGCCGGACTCATAAGGCCATTGGGACCACCAGGGCCGCCAGCACAGTGGCGGGGCGTCAGGGGGACCGCACCACTGTGTCATTTCACGGTGGCTGTCACTGTGGGGAGGGTTCCACTGGTGACGGCCGGGGTTGTCCACACGAACGGGGCACACTAGGCATCGAGGCCTCTGTGCACCATTGGTTCTGGCACCAGGCTCCACCAGAGACCATGATGGGTGGCCCCTGTTGCAAAGGGGGTGGGCTCCTCCTGTGGTTGTCAGCCGTTCTAATACAGCCCTTCAACACCTGGTCCTCAAGCTCAAAAATTCAATTGGACTTTATGATTAAGGCGGCCCGGACACCTACCGGACAGGGGGCTTTGTTGGACATGGTGTGGTCCGGTGGTCCCACCACGTACGCTGCCTCGGCGTGCCCTCCAGTGCTTTGACAGGCATCGCGCAGGTGCAACACACATCAGTGTGCGCTGTAGTGGTTAGGCATCTTGCCTCATTTTGCAGTGCACCGCATCCTCCGTGGGGGGTGCATCGCATCCGCGTGGGGGAGCCTGTTGGGCTGGAGGGTACAAGGGTGAGTGCGTTTTCATTGTGAGCAGGAGGGGGTAGACAGACCCCCCGCTACCCCCCGCCCATGTCAGCGCTGGCAGGGGAGCGGAGGCCACGAGGGCAGAAAGCTGCAACTGCGACACAAGATGGACTCGACAAACATGCACTTGGCACCGTGTCTCAATGAAAAGTATCTCGTCATGCCCTCCTGATCCCAGCCAAAACGACAACACCATGAAATTGGGCTGTTGTCTGTGGCGCCTCCATTCCTACCGCAGAATTTGGGGGCATGGTTGATCCTCTCCCACTGCCCCATGCCCAAAAATAGCATGGGGCAAAAGGAGCAAATGGTGATTGATACAAATGCTCGATTGCTGCCATGAAGAAGATGGAGGGTGTTGGGAACACAACGCCTTTCTGATCATGAAAGCACCCGGCAAAACATTGTGGCTAGTCTGTGACCCCCCTGCCCCCCGCCACAAACACAAGTGACCTCGGAGACACAGTGGGGTGTTGAACGATTCTCATCAGGCAACTGAAATACATAATTCTGCACAAGACTTGGGTCCTGTGGTTGCCTGCATGATCAGCTTTTCCAAACAGAAAATAAATGGATTGGCGGTTGATTCCATGGACCCGAGAGGGCCACTGGCATGGGTTGGAACTGAGGCCACAACGCTGCTCACGGTTGCAAATGCTTGCCCCCCGGTAGTCTCCGCTGAAGGGGGCTCCACCCCATGGGCCTCATGCATCCAAAGCCACCAGATCCTCCACAGAAGCAGGGGTTACGGTAAGGCATGATCCTTTGGGTGCGCGCGTGCGCGCGTGTGTGGCGGCGAAACCTGCGGCGAAAACCTGCGGAGTTTGTGGTGCGGGGCTGACTGCTGGACCTGCCCAAACCACTTCCACCTCCTCCGAACTGCCCCGCCACGTGTGAGCCCCCGCACCGCAAATGCGTCTTGCAACGACTCACATCACTCTTCTGATTCAGCGTTTTTCCGCCGAGCCATTTGTTGGGACATTCGATTGTTGTGGTCGGGAAAACATTGGCTGAAGGCCCCCTTTACTAGTGCACTTGATGTTGCTCCTCCACCATCTCGGACCCAATATTCAGTCTTGAGTAGAGTCACCGTGCTGGTGGAACTAGTCTGGTTTTATAACCCTCTTGGGTGTCAACGGTGGAACTACCAGGTCTGGCAAGCAGCAAGCAGCAGCAAGCAGTTCTGGCCTGCATTCTCACTATTTTGGATGGCCATTTATGGACACGGACCTCGGCCCCCCTTCCTCGGAACCCCTCCCCCTTATATGCCGGTCTGTGTGGATCCCGAGCGCGCACCGACGGAATCGTTGCTTTTCCTGTGCGTCCCTTCTGCCTGTCATCAGCGCCCGACCCCCCCCCCCGCCCCCACCCCTGAATCAGCCTGAGCCCTGCGCCACTGCCCGTGCTGCACCGCCGCCGCCCTGTCAGACCTCCGAGCGGGCCTCCTGCTGATTGCGTCGCGAGATCAGATCAACGCGCGTCCCCAGTCTTAGCGAGCCCTCTTTCTCGGCTCTGATCGTTTGGCTCCTGCAACACCAACGCCGAGGCAGAGGGGCACAGGACCACCGACATGCGGCCCGGGACGAGAGCAAAGAACAAGGGTTTGGGGGTGTTCCATGAACCCTCCGAAAGAGTTCTGTTGGTTCCGACAGAAAGTCAGATTTTTTCGGACTGCCGCAAATTGTCTTTGGAGTGCGTTGGCATGGCCTCTCCTGCGCCATGTGCTGTGATGATCCCGCCCTGCCCTGCCCTACCCCCCACGAAGGAATTCTGGGCTATTGCACGTGTGCACAAGAGACAATCAGCACCAAGCGCAGAAAGAAATTTGGCTCGTCAGTGCCTACAAGACCAGAGGTAACTTGCTGTCACAAAGAATGGGATGCGAAGATGCCAATGGGCAGGCCACCAACATGTGCACAAACAGTGGCCATGCAACGGCAAATCGCTTAACACCGCCATGCAGTAACCACCGGACTTCTTTGTCAACTAACTAGTGAGCTCACATATCGTCTCCCCCTGCCCTGCCCCTGCCCCTGCCCCTGCCCTGCCCCTGCCCTCCTCTGCCCTGTGCCCTGAAGAGAAGGAAATACCCAAAGAGGGGGGGGGGTGCAGGCAACGCGTCAAGGCTCCCCCTGGACGGGGCATCTGCTGTTCCCCTCGCCCAGGCCTCATGCACAAAGGAATGCTCCAGCCACTCAGAATCAAGTGTTATCGCCGCACAACAAACCAGGAAGAGTCATGCGTTGGCGAACTCGAGGGGCTGCTCAGCCCAGGAGAGGGCAGAGAAAATGGGGGGGAGGGGGTTGGATTGCCCCCTTCGTGACGAGGGCGCAACAGCGGGTCCAAACAGCGATGGCTGGTCACAGCCGACAATTCTTTGCTTGGGGCGTAGGACAACGTCAATAGACACATTGGGCGTGCCACAGGCGCGCTGCACGTGCAGCGCGCCGCATGGTAAAAGAATCAGGTTTAAGGTAATTAGCACTGCATCAACTCCTCTCAATTTTGGGTGAAGGAAGTAGGTCAAACGGGAACAATGGCGAGACACAATACTCAAAACGGACCAAAATGTTGCGATACCCCCCCCCCCCATTCAAAAGTACGGTGCATAAAGGGTGCAATTTCCCCTGTTCCACGATAATTACCCAAGTTGCGCGCCGCAGGCACCACACGCGCCGCAGGCTTAGCACCGCCATTGCACACATTCTGCTCACCACACTGCTACTTCGCGGATGGTGCGCCATCAGTGGAAATCCTTCCACCCCCTGACACCGCTGCAGGTGGTTCCATTGTGCGCATGCAATACACATCCACAGCCAACTTCCGGGGCCGAGAAGAAATGAATGGATGTGGGGCCAAGAACGCTCGCCACCGCTGACCTCCCTTGGCATCACCACAGGCCAACACATGACGCCCGTTTGCACGAGGAGTGGGAGGGGCACGTGTGGGCGCACGTCGGGGAGGACCCCAGCATTTGGGCAGAGGTGGCGGAACCTTTCTTGAGCACTTGCAAACACGTCTTGGCCCTCCTTCAACTCGTACATCTTGGCGACCCGTTTGGGCTCCCTCTCGCCGACAACTTCCTCCTCCTGCACGGCATCCTCCTGTGCATATGTGTGCGTGTGTGACGGGGCAAGTGCATTGCCATGCAATTGGTCGACGGTAGTAAAATCTTTGCGCAGAGACAAGCGAAGAAAACGCGAGAATCACATGTTTCTTCCATTGCCTCGGCGTTCGTCCTGAATTCGGCAGACCTCTCGAGAGTTTTGCCACGCCTCAAAGCCCCCCTCAAATCTGCCTCGAACTCATCTCACCCCCCGCCCCCCTCAAACGCCCGCAAACGGGAGTAGCCCCCCACTTCCCCCGACCCTCATCAAAAGCAGGACCTCAAATTCCTTCCTGAACTCGAGACACACCGAAGCACAACGGCATCCCTGACCCAACCGACTCCAATGGCCCTCACCTGATCATCCAAGTCCTCGTCATACTGCTCATCTGCCAAGACGTACTGATCCATCTCCTCGTCAACATCAGGAACCTCTCCATCTTCGTCGAGCACAGGTGTAAACTGGTCCGTGAGATCGAGCTTCCGAACCTTCTGCCTCTGGTTCTGGACCGCAAGGACGTGGGAGTGGGGCATGTTTGCCACGAAAGTACGCCTGCCATATGGCAGCGCTCACAACTCCTTTCAAACGCCCGTCGTCGGAATTTCTTGGACGTTGATCCCTCCCTCTGAAATGCACGCGAGCGCTCATCTCGCTCTCTCAGTCTCTCTCTCTCTCTCTCTCTCTCTCTCTCTCTCTCCCTCTCTCTCTCTCTATCTCTCTCTCTCTCTCTCTCTCTCTGTCTAATCGACCTGTGCGGATGCGGGTGCTGCGCCCAGTGTCGTGCTCTCAACATGAATCTACTCGAATGAAACTTGCAACACCCAAAATTTGATAATGTGTCTTGCACAGGGGACCTTGGAGCAGCAAACCGTATTACTGCAATCTCGATGGCTCGTGGTACGCCGATGTTGATATCAGCATCAGCATTCTACAGACACCACTTTCTCTCTCTGTACCTATACCCCCGCTCTCTCTGACATCGTTGTTCGTTCAATTTGTGTGTCAGCGATTTGGAAACTGCGTTTGCAGCGCGGCGGCGGCCAGGCTGTGGTGATATGGGACACCAAGGCGTGTGGGCAGCTTTAGGGTCGTAGGAGGGTAGCCCCCTTCTGCCCCCCCGCCCAACACCCCTTGTAATCACAGAATGCAAGGGGATGAGCGGCCAATGAAGCGTCTTTTGGGGCACATGGGGATGGGGTAAAGACATGGCAGGGGGCGTGACAGGGAGGGGGGGCAGTCTAGCCTGACTAGGTACTTTTTGGAGTAGCATCTGCCGCAGAATCAATCCCTTTTCTCAACGCTTTCGAGCCACTCAGTGCAGTACTTGCACAACTCCGCCCCTTCACGCACTGTATCAGGACGAGCAACACGGTCAACAATGACGTGACCAGGCAACTCCGGAATTGGGATAGTCTGGGATGCCTGTTGCAGCTGCGCACCGGGGTCTCGGGGTGTAAAGGAATGGTTATTGTGGTGGCGACCGCATTCCCCAGATAAGCAGGCACGCTGATCTAGCAACGCAAGGTGATTGAACATCCACACACCCTGCACGCGCAACAACACAACTTCTACATGGTGCTGCCCTCCTCTCCAATACTCGGCTCTATAAATGAAAAGTACAACTCCCCACAGATCCACCTCCCCGCTACCACCTGGGCTTTGGCTGGGGTAAGGGACCCCTCCACCTTATTTTGAGGCCGTGAATTACGAAAAAAAAAAAGGTTTCGGATGAATCTGAGACAGCGGGGGCTCGTTTTGGGACTTCAAAATTTCTCAAAATGGGGTGTTCTCACCGGGTGACACCATCCCGCAAAATAGCCTCAAAATCCTAAAAATAACCCTCTTTACCTCAAGAACCCACAAAAAAAACCCTCAACCTACCTTCCACCACATCCATTCTTTATTCTTTTGCCCCACTGGGCGGAGGGGAAGGCCCACCCACACCCCACCTTACCATTTTGTGGTCAGCTTTGCCTATGTTGCTGTTTTGGTTGCCTGGTTGAGAACCTTTTTGCGGTGATGACATACCCTCATTGTTGCCCTTCCTACCCCTTTGTGAGCCCCAATACCCCACACCGCCCATCCAAAAACCTTCTCAAACATGGTTTTTGTGTTCCCCACTGGAAAAATAGGGGTTGGGGTCCTTACTTGGCTCCCAATCCTCCCCAAGTGACGGGGATGGGGGTGGGGGGGCATGGGGAGTTATGCCAAATAAAAATACGATATATAATACATAATATATCCAAAAACACAATGAGCACATCCTCCAGCCCATGCATTGCAAAAGAATACGGCCCACAAAATTACCCGGTGTCGATGGTTTTGGGCAAAATCTGGAACGCATGCAACTGTAGACAAATAGACAAACCACCACAACATTGCACAGCACACCGCATAGAATTTCTCTCTGAAACTGCTGCTATACATGAGGTTCCGATGGTATCGCACATACTGTTCGGTGTACTTATCAATCTCGAACTTTGGATCTTTGAAGATTTTCCTGCACAAAACACAAACCACAGCTGTCTAGTGTGGCAATCAGCCACAACAGGGATTCTTCATCAAGTGGGTGAGGTGAGGTGAGGCGAGGTGAGGTGAGGTGCACTGTGGCACACCATGGCACACTGTGGCAAACTGTGGGTACAGCCTGTGTCCTGTGCCTAGTGCAATCTGATTTACGCGTCATTGCCTGGAGATGGAAAATCCCTTCACATGTGTGTGGCGGGGTCGTGTGAGCCCCTTTCCGAACTCCTGGGACAATAAAGGCCCGGAAGAGGGTCGGGGCTCAGGTGCCCCTGGGCAGATATGACAGAATATAATCTCCACAACCCGTATATATCACGCAGGGCACTGACTGAACAGGTCCTGCAGGCCACTTTGTAACTCATTTTCAAGCCACGGCCAGCCCTCGAGACTGCCCATTCACATAGGCACTGACACGACTACCCCCCACCCCAACTTGCACTTGTTCGTCGCTCAAATGCCCCCGCCCTGCCACAAAAGAATCCCACTGAACATAGTTCACAGTGACAGCGCTCCAATAAATAACAGGATTGACATGGGGCCAGGGCCCACCCCCAAAGAGCAGCCGATGCAGCCCCCCCCCCCCCCCCCCCCAACGCCCCAATCCCCTCCTCCAAGGAGGGGCCAGCCTGGTGTTGTGCCCTTGTTCCCGGCCAACCAAGCGCATCTCTCTGAGTCGAGTCGTGCAGGGACGGCAGTGCAGACCGTGGGTGGCTGACCACCAGGAGAGGCCGTGACCCCATCCCATCCCTCACCGAGTGTTGCCACAGCAATCGATCGGCACACACCTGAAACGCGGGTCAATAAGTTCCTCCGGGTCCATGTCCTGGCCTTCCTGACCCTCAAACTTGCGTTTATTTTCGTCCCCTAACTTACCGCTCTTGGCCTGAGGAACACAATCGAGTGGTCAGGGCACGAGGTTCCTGGACCCAAGGACCCTGGACCAAATTTGGGAGCCAAAAGGCCGGAAATGAATGAAAAGCCTCTGTCGAAGCTAAGGGATCGCACCGGAAATTTGCCACTGGCGTTGGAACCACCGCCTCTGGTGTACCACTGGCGGCAGGCACAAGAACTCCACCGACAATACATGCGAGCACGTCAGAATTCGTGTCCACGGCCACGTCCAACGCCACGAATTACAAGTTGCTCAAGCAGCGTTCGCAAAAATTGAACAATGAATACGACACGCTGAAAATTATTCGGAGGCGGGTTGCTCTGTTGTCATTCGTCGGCATAAGCGGGGACGAATGAGCACCAGACACACACCATGCACACTCGGCCGTGGGTGTTCATGTTTGCGGAGGTGGGTGTAGGTGCACATGATTGTACGGGTGCACGGGTGTAACTGTGCGTGGGTGTAGGTGTTCGTGGGTGCGGGCGTATTGGGGTTTCCGTCTTCATGGGTGCGTAGGTGGGGTGTGCGTGGTTTGTGGGTGTATATGGGTCTATGGGGGAAAACCACATAACGGAGGGACACCAACATGGGTCACCGGTGAGATCGGGTGTGTACACAGGATGTGTACGCAGAGTAGGTGAATGTGCACACGGATGTGCATGTGTACATGAGTGTAGGTGTAGGTCGAGGTGCACATGCGCGTCAGTGTAGGCGTGGTCGTATGTGTACACGGGTGCAGGGGACAACCATATTCCATCAGCAGTACACCCACGTGGGGCGGCAGGGCCAGATCGCGTTCGGATTCCCCGGTCATGCTGCGTCCGGCAGCAAAGCCGCCGGTCGGTCTGGGACCCCTGCGTCGATTGAGGGTGATGTGACCCCTGTCCCGGGGCGCCCATGACGTGCTTCATGGGCCGCCAGGCACGGGTGCAGGTGTATGTGGAGGCGGACATGGGTGCACTGGGTTTGCCAGCCTCATGGGTGCACAAAGGTGGTGTGTACATGTACATTTGTATATGTGCATGAGGGTACGGGGGTGGCGGTGCGTGCACGGGCAGTGCAGTTTCACATGGGTGTCGGCGCGTACGCACATGGGTGTACGTGGACGTGGGTGTGGGTGTACGTGGTGTGTACAGGGGCACATGGCTGTAAGAGCACTGCATGCGGTGCATGCTTGCAGGCGCATGTGGGCGTCCAGATGCATAAGAGAAGTCGCACATCGATCTGTGGATGCATGTAGATACTCATGGCAACAGGTGTACAAGCATTGGAAGTGCACGTGGGTGTAAACATGACGTGGTGTGATGTGGTGGTAATGCAGCGTTGGACAGGATGGAATTCCTCAAGGGAGCAACGACAAACAAACCCCCGGACAAATCGCTGGGCTCTACTGACCACAAAGCGGAACAACAGCAACGAACTACAAACGACGAGAAGGAGATTGCATGGACCGAGACGATCCTGAGAACCATCCAGTGACTGCCTAGAGCCCCGTGATCTACAGAACGAATGTACAACAGTCGTACAGAGGGGGCGTTGCGGGTCCCTTCTGCAGAGACGGACGCGGACACATTCGCATGATACAGTTGAGGTCTGTGTGATGCATCCGCAAACCTTCTGCAAAGTTGCTGCGGCCTCTGTGGTGTATGAATACGTAAAATTGCATGCAGGATGCAGTGGTTCATAGGGTGTATTGGTGAGTGCTTACTTCGATCAAATCAAATAATCCCCAAACACGAGTCCGCCACCGCATCAGGGCAACGCCGGAACGCACCTCCGTAGCCAACTCATCAACGAGGAACTCATTGACAAGAGCGCCTCTCGCTTTGCTGGTACCAATGCGCTCCTCCTTGATTTTACTCGTCTTCTCCTTCTTCTTCTGCGCCATGTGCTCATGGTAATCCATTGGATTGAGCAGGTCCTTAGTCTTACGATACAACCAATTTTCGACTGCACACAGAAGAGATCATCGCTGTGTCCGGTCCATGGCACCTACGCTCACGGACACACCACCGTTTTACTGCCCCAGCCCCCTTGCGGGCCCCTCCGCCTGCATTCTCAATTCCGCTCCAATGCAACGACATTGATTCCATTCCCCCCTACACCCCTTCACGGGGGCTGTGCATGGTGTGGGGCGGGGTAGTCAACAGTGGGCATTTGTGGAAGGTCGACAGCGTGTGTGTGTGTGTGCGCGCGCGCGCGTGCCAAGGAATCCATTTGAATCTGCTCATACTGCGAGGTTCAACAATCCTAAGGTCCTATCACTGCTGCAAACCACGAGTTTGATTGTTCTGCCCTGCAGGCGGGGCTGCCCAGCGGGCATGAAGCACCATAAGTACATACGCCGCCAACGCACCATGGCTCCTGCCCTCAGAACCATCCGCACGACAACAAGACACACATTGCATGCTCGTGTGCCCTACCCCTCCCCACATCCCAGCCCCATGCATCCCTGGAGACTAAGGGGGGGGGGCGGCTGGGTGCAGAACTCAGAAAACAGCGGTGCAGAGAAAAGCAATAGAGGGGACATGAGCTGTCGGTCATATCCCCTCTGCCGGTCATAGGGATCGCCAACCAGCGCGCATAGAGAGTGGGGGGGGGGGGGGGGCAGAAGACTGCAACAAAGGCAAATCACGAGGCCAGTACCATAGGGCGCTTGCCCTGGCGGGCGAGCAAATCCTGGAGATAGCGCACCCTGTTAGGGTGACATTGTCGCCCTTGATTCGCCAAGGAATCCGCTCGCTCATTACCGCCAATACCCACATGACTGTATACGTGCTTTCACAGCGTTTCCGCTGAGCGGGCCTGCAGCAACGCTTCGAGGGACTCCCACAGGTCCTGGTTAGTCACCCGACGGCCCTGCAGCGCCCAGCGATGCATGTACGTTGTCACCCCGCCATAAACGTACTTACTGGCTGTGATGATGCTCAGCGGCTGTGACAGTGGGACTGCCCGAAGGGCCTCAAGACACGCTGTCCACTCCGCTCCGTTATTCGTCTGGACCGGCCCTGGCAGGGTGAAGGAAATATTCAGGGGGTGCAGGGCGCCAAACCACAACTCCATAGCCTGCAACCCCCCCCCCCCCCGCCCATCCTCCGCATACGAGCCGTTAGTATACGCATCGGGCACATGTATGGGCTCCACTACTCTCCCCACGTGCTCCGCCCTCGCCCGCTTCCGCCCCACTTTGTCCTAACTGGAAGGCTTGAACATATAGGGGTCCAAGGCTCCGGACGAGTCCACTGGGCGCTTCGCGCTATCTACCTCTGAGCCGGGCAAAACTGGGATATTGCCATCCAAAAACCAGCCCTAGACACCTCGTAAAAACAAATGCATTGCCTCATGCGAGATGGATAAGGACGGCATTTCAAGCCACTTAGATACCTTGGTATACAACACCCGCACGAAGGCTGAATGATCTAGTGCTGCCCCCCGAATGCGAACATCGCAGCGATAAACACACAAAACTTGCGCCATCTTCCAAAGCGAGAGACCCGAGGCTCGGGTGAGGGAGAGCAACGGGTAGTCCGTGCACAGCCGGGTGATGGGGGCGCGACCCAACACACTAAAAACGGTAGCAAACATACAGAATGCGGACGGGCACTGTGAGCCACGATCACGCTTTAAGCCTATGGTACACGCCTTCTTGAGCCCCTTCAAAGGGGCAGGTGGATGGGACCCACGAAAAAAGCGCATGCAGGCGTTGTCCCACCGGAAGCTTCTTCCAAAGGCCCGTGTGGATAAAATCCAAGTCCTGGGGGGGGAGGCGCAATCAGTGGAAAGCCCGCCACACCGACGTGTCCTGGCGGCGATCCACCCTGAGCGCCGAGGCTACAGTGTGAGTGATAGGCGTAAAGTGAAAGCCGTTCGCTAACTCTAGACCCTCTCGGTTGCCCTGCACAGGTAGGTGCCCTTCCCACGCGCGCACCAATTGGCGCAGTGTGGCCAGCAGAGCAAACTAGTGCGGGGGCCGCAACTTCTTGGGGCCCGACAAGCATCGGACATGACCATTGTCCACACGGACTCATCGATGAGATCACGAACACACGACACCCCCCTAGAGATGAGGTATCTGCAAGTCACTGTCTGGGAGTTGGACAGAAAGATACAACTGTTCCAAATAGGCGCATGTGGGACAACCTGCCAGCTGAGCGAGGCCCCCGAGCGCAACTGATTCAGCTCCGACACCGCGCGCACCCAATACGCCAACCATGGAGCGTCCCACGTCGCACAAGGCGAGAGTTGCAGCAGCGGCGGATAAGACACGGAATGAACAATGCCTTTATACGCCAACCAATCACGCAGTGCGTTACGCGGCACAAACCCAAACAGGTAGCGCTAGATCGACGACGTATGCGTAGAGTAGAGGTAAACCTCAGACATCCAAAGCCCCAGCCCCTGTCCGAGGGGGGCAGGTGCAAAATATCTAGGGTCATCTTCCAATTGCGTGACCCAAAGGCAACCTGTAGGGCCGCCCGGAGACGAACTAAGACAGACTGAGGAGGGTAAAAGGCTACTCCTATGACCTGCAACACAGGGTAGCACCAGGTGTGCACCGGTTGCACTCTTTCTTTCGCAAAGAGGGGCATGCGGGAGATGTGCAGGCACATGCTCTCGAACACGCCCACCACTTTCTCGGCAGGGGAGACATCCCCAAACAAGGCTCCGAGATACTTAACAGACGACACAACTTGAATACCAGACAACTGCACTAGCCTCAGGCCCACCCCTTGTAGAAGCGCCTTCGTCTTGCGCAGATTCAGACGAAGACTTGTGAAAGCCCCAACCTCTGAAAAGTTGTCCAAAACTGACTGGACCGTCTGAGCCAGGACCATCCACAAACACAAAATGCGCGGCAGCGCATCATCAGAATAGAGCCACACCTCAAGACCATGACGCCGCAATACAAAAACAACCGGAGACATAAGCAAAGAGAAAAAGATGGGGGACAACGGATCACCTTGGCGGATGCATGACCAGGGAAGAAGTTGTTCCTCCCTCACGACATCCCCCCCTACTAAAAAGAGTACCGGCCCACTTAAGATTTGGCACAAGACGCGAAACCAAGGGTCTGGGATGTGGATATACCGAAATAAAGCCATCATCATGGGATGACTCACAGAATCAAATGCCTTACTATAATCTACAGCAATCCAGCACGCCCAGGGTCCCCTAGTCCTGAGTCCCAGCACAGTTGGACAGAGGCAATGTGGTCGTACATAGTACGACCCTTCAGATAGGCTTCCCGGGCATGTGGCACAATCTGAAACAGGGCATCCTGGGGTGTAGTAGAAGAATACCCGTGAGCCATTTCAGCCACGCCTGCTGGAGCGCAATAGGGCGCTGCGACCGGACAGCCACCAACCCTAGCTCCTTAGCTAACGTGCGCACTAGGGCGGTGATCCACTCTGGGGGTAGGCCCCCAGTCTTAATTTCACGATATGCCTGCATCATGTGACGTACATAGAACCCAGAAAAGGCATGAAAAACCGCCGCTTGGATTCCATCTTCACCTGCCGATCGGCCATCACCGATTCTGAATGCCTTCTCCCTGGATCAACTGTGCCCAAATACTCAAGTACGGCAGGATGACTGATGAAGAAATGAACATAGCAATGGGACACCTCTACAGCCGTTTTTAGAGGGGGTGGGTGGGTCAAGGATCACCCCGGCCCCTGTAGCTGCGGAAATTCGGGTGGCGCCAGATGTGCAAAACAAAATCAGTCTGGGAGGGGGGGGGGGTCTGGGAATTTTCGTTGGTGCAATCCCTTGTCCGCAAATGTGCCTTTGATGCGGACAACAAACAACACAAACATCAGACCGGACTTCAGGGGTGGACAATGCCGCCCCGCTCTGCCCTCAAAAGAATTCACTCCGCATGATCTCTACACAGCCACCCATTCCCATTGTATTTATGGGCTCGAATCGCTCTTGTCGCTCGTGCCGCTGTTGCTCTCCTCTGTTACGGTTTATTTTTTGCTTTTAGGTGCCCAGTAGTTCTCCTGTGACAGGGTGGTGAGGCAAAGTTCCTTTTAACAATGGCCCACCCATCAAAGTGAAGCGTTTTAACACCGTCCCCCTCCCCCTCTTGACCCCATCCCACGCGGGCCCCGACTCCGAGTCGGGCCTTCCTCGTCGCTGGCCTGAACACAGGAATTCCCAAGGCCAGACCCAAAGCCGCTTGGTCGCCCCTCAGTGTCTGCAGTGTATGTGTGACTTTGCAGCCCAGCCCATGCTTGGCAGATGGATCTCGCGTGGACCCCTCTAATCTACCCGCCCCGTTGCCAGTAATCCACCGGTCAGTGTCCTTATCGTGTGTGTGGGAGTCCCTGGATCGATTCCCACAGGAGCACAGGTTGTGCCCTGTTGCGTACCCGCCAAGTCCTGAGTGATTGTGAAGGAGGAAGGGGGGCAACAAGTCCACCCGGAGCGTGTACACGCCCAGGCACATTGCCACTACCACCACCGCGTTACCCACTCGCATGGAATCCCGGAGTGGCCAAGCATGTCATCAGTCGGGGCGCGCGTCGCAGGGACACTCGTCGGACCGCAAGTGGTGACGGGAGAAGGCCGAGGGGCAGGGGTACTGATCAGGGCACCAACGTACCCAGGAACCCGTGCAGCCAGGGCTTGATGCTGTTGGTGCCAAGTTGCGATGCCAACCCCAGTTCCTCCAACTCCTCCTTCGTCACAAACTTCTGCGTGGTGCCATACGCCTCGCCGGTCTGCTGCACCAGAGCTTTCTTGGCCTCGTCCTCCATGCTGAGGTTCTGCAGAAAGGGCGTTGCACAGTGTCTGCACTAGTGCGACAGGGGCTTGCCGTTGAAGCCGAGTGTGCCGGTGGATGCTTCTAACGTACGCACTGGTTTGCGTTCTCAGGAATACATTGCTTGTCTCAAGGCACTGGGGAAACGCATTTTTGGTGCGTGAGAGTGGGACTGCAACAGTTGCCCCTCTGCTCACCGGTGCTGCATCAGCCTCTTGGCGTTCCCCACGCCGGCGCCGGCGACGCTCCACATTCAGTCATTTCAATGACAGTGAAAATTGGAGGCCGGGCAGGGGCGGGCGGGGGGAGTGGCACCGCCTTGATTCCCAAACCAACTCAGCTGTGCCGGACACTGTGAGGCCCAGGCACCACTGCCATGCACAGTGCCATCCGTGTGTGCCTCGCTGCTTGGCCGTTCTAAACACGCGCCCGTCTGCATCCTCTCGGGATGTGGGCCATCTGCGGTCAGCCTGCCCCAGCCCCTGTCTGTGAGCGATGTCGTCGTCTCTGGACCCGTTTGTGGCCCTTCCTGTCTCTCAGGTCTGAGCTTCAGATGCCCTGAGCGTGTGTGTGTTGCTGTTGGACGCCTTCAGGGTGGACGTTGGAAGCGGGCACCAACTGACCTAATCTGGCGGGGCACATGTGCACGATGCTGGCGTCCTGCTGGCCGCCAGGCGGAGTTGAGTCGCTCGCTCGCCCACCCTGTCATAGGACCTTCGCAGGCTCAGCGGCGCCGGATTCGAACTCGGTTCCAATTGAGTGCTTTGCCACTGAGCTATGGGGCTGAGTGGGTCCAGCTGCGATGCCATCCCGCACCCGCTCGGCCGGGACAACCGCAAAAGAGGGGGGCTCACCTGCAAATATGAGGCCCAGACGGGCGCCGGCCCCATCTCCGGGATGAAGTAGGGGCGGACAGTGGGCACCTCGAGGGCCATCAGGATCAGACCGCTGCTGGGGCTCTCATACGGAGCCATCAGCGCGGCCTTTGACTTCACGAGACAGAACTCGTTGATGGATTTGTCGGGCTCAATGGCGGTGAACAAGTCCCCATCGTCTCTGGCCCAAATCTGTGCAACAAATGATTGGGCCTTGGGAATCGGATCGGGAGGGCCGCTGAATGGGGCGGGTGGGGGAATGCCAGACACCCCAAAGACTGCCCCAGAGGCTCGCGTCCTCCCCAAGGTCGGCCCAAATATCCGCTGCCCCCCCCCCCCCCCCATGCACACACTCCCCCCCCCCAGAACTGCACCCACACGCAGATCATGCAAAAGACATGGCCTGGACACAGGGCGCCCTACACTGACCCACCAGCCTTCATGGAATCCCCAACCTTGACCCCACTAGGAGCACAGCGACCAAATCAACCCCACCTGTTTACTGATCCCTGGCTCTTTCTGAGCTGATGCCCACGACTTTTGTAAATGTGGTTATAACTGCCTTGGCCAGATGCTAATAGGATGGCCCATGTACAAGAAAAATTGACCTTCGATTGAACGTTTAGGTTTTAATTCATCTACCCCAACGTGCCTCCCTTTAAGGGACAGTGTCTAGTAAGGCGAGCTGCCTCTGATCGATCTCATGCACAAGCAGCGACACTGGAGTAGCACAAAGGAGGCCATCTTAGTTGGGATCCACCTTGTGGTACATCAGCACCTTCCGCTGCTTGCTCCTGCAGAAGGTGCCACTGCAAAGGACCGCGGATCGACCGATCCGATCCGGACCAAGTTTCCTCTTCAATACGCTGTCGCCCAGTGCCGTGCCGCGCTTTCCCCCAGTCTCTAGTTCCCCAGTGGCGCAACTTTGAGTTCAGCCCTCAAGACATGGACGTTGGTGGATCCGACTGCCAAATGAACGATCCAACGGCGTCTCCGAAAATGCGAGGGCTTTCGCTGGACGGGCGGTGCCAAACGGCTGCGCCCACCGGCCACCTCCCCGGGCCTTGTCGGGGTGGCGGTCCCTATGGCCTCATGACTTCGGAGAGGCACCAGGTTCCAGTGGCGCTTAAGGCACGGCGCGGAACACGGTCAAGGACTTCGGATCCCCATACCGCTAGCCCCCACTCCCTCTGTGTCTTGAACAGAATTTCGGTGGGGAACAACATCGCAGCCCCCCCCCCGCCCCGCCCCCCACACACTGCGCCGGGCTACCGCGTCCAGACCATTCCCGAGTTATCTTCAGTCATTCCGGTTGGGGCCCCCCGATGGCGTGCATCACCCCCATACAACCGACGCAGGGCTTAATAACGCTCGTGCGACCAGCCTTTTATGGGTCCCCGCCACCGCCTCCGATCATCCGGAGGGCGGGGCATTCGGCTGCGTTGGGGCTCGGAAGGGGACTGCTGTGCGCCGGGCGTGTGGATATGGGCTTTGCCTACCCCCGCTCCCCGCACACATATGACCGACTGCATGACAGTGCAATGCCTCCGAGTGCATCGATTCCAGTCAGCCCCTGATGAGCCTCTGCTGAACAGGGGAAGTCTACAGGCTTCGTTTCAAAGGGGGAGGGAAGGGGGTCCTTAGCCTCTAAAACAAATCTTGACTAAAATGTGGCCAAGCAAAAATTAAATTTGAATAGGCGGCCCCCCACATGACGCACCCAGCCCCCCCGCCCCCCGTCACGTATTGACTCCTTATAGACGAAGCCTGGAAGTCCATCGGAGGCTCCGTCCACACAAAGTGCCTCTGCCTGCCTGATGCAGTCTGACCTGACCTGCAGACTGCACTTGTACGAGTACTACGTGCGTACCCCACCCCCGCTTTGGGAAGCAGATGCACCCACAATCCCTGTACCGCTGTGGTACAACAGGACGTGGCTGCAAGTGATCAAATAAAAAGGATCATCGGTGCCATTGTCATGGCCGCCTTCATGAAAATCAAATCGACACTCAGAAAGCCCCCCCCCCCCCCCGCCTTGTCTTCCCATGCAACATCATCGTTGGCTGATCATTGTGGGTGGGCACGAAATGCAAAGAGTCGGCGGGAGAGGCACCTTAAGACTGCGGCTGCAGCTGCTGAGCACGTGCTGACGTGCGGCACTGGAACTGACCCCGTCCGCTTGAGGCTTGAAAAATTCGATGGTGTTGATCTTACACCCGTAGTTGTGGTCTTTGACGATTCTGTACATAAACACAGTGAGAGGGAGTGACGCAGGTTGATCTGGTGGTATTGGAAGAAATCAGGGGGGTCTCTGTATCTGAGGGTAGGGGGCGGGTTGGTCTATTATTGGGGTGGGGGCAAGCCACAAGGGCACAAGGCCATCAGAAAGCCCCCGTACAACCACAAGCACACTTTTCGAGTCAGGTCAGACATGCCCCGTTGGCAGACGGACAGTGCGGGCGGAACCTCCGGCAGACTGACCTTGTTTCGCAAGCTTCAGAAATCGGTGCACTCGGAGTCACATCCCAGTGGCTCAGTGCTTTTTGTGCGTCTGGCCCCCTGCAGCGGGTGCCTTCACTCAGGGGATGGGAGGTCGCATGCACTTACCACACACAGAACAAAGCACTGTCAGCCATCTCCAGTAGGACAGTGAGAGGAAAAATGCGAGGGATGCCATGCTACTGAGAGATGTTCCGGCAAAAACCCCATGGGACGACTTGGAAGGTGCGGTGCGATAAGCTGAGGTGACGTGAGGTGAGGTGAGGTGAGGTGAGGTGAGGTGAGGTGAGGTGAGGTGAGGTGAGGTGAGGTGAGGTGAGGTGAGGTGAGGTGAGGTGAGGTGAGGTGAGGTGAGGTGAGGTGAGGTGAGGTGAGGTGAGGTGAGGTGAGGTGAGGTGAGGTGAGGTGGGGTGTCTTGGGGAATCTCCCAGCGCCCTTTTCATTGCTGGATACCATTTCCCAACTCCTACTGAGAGGTCGACCCCTTGACCAGCCCAGTTGCACCGCCCCCGGCGCCGGGCTGGGTCACTTGGAGGTAGTATTCAGGTTTAGACCACAGGTCCTTGCGAGCAATTATCCCCTACTCACACCACTCAACCACCCCGCCGGCTCATTGCAATTGGTTGGCCGGGGGGAGGCTTGCCAGTAGTTGTTGTTGTTGGTGTTGGTTTCGGGGAAGGAGGGGCAAGGGCAGGGGCGAGGAGGTGCAAAGAGATAGAGAGAAAGAAACGGACCTTGGCTTGCCAATCCGCAGATCAAACAAACAGACCATTCCATTGCTGGTCCCCACTGCTAGAGTAATGCCGTCGGTGTCATATTTCAAGGCGGTAACTTCCTCTGAGTCTCCCATGTTGAAGTAGTTTTGAAGTGAAGCATTCACGTCCACGCAGCCGACAGCCTTCTCAAGGTTGCGGTGGTCCCAACACTGCAGCAACCCATTCTCACCGCCCGTGCTGATCAACTCATGCTGGGGATTGACCGCAATGGCATTGACACCGTCCCCGCATGAGGTCTTAATGGGCAACTGAAAAGCACCGATTTCTAGATTCATGCGGAAGACCTGAAACATGACCAGAGGACATGAAAGGACAGAGGAAATCGGAGAAATCGGAGGTAAATCAGCAGCGGATGCAATGATACCGCCCCCAACAACACACCGCCGCCCCCCCCCCCCCCGCCCCCCCAAAAAACGTCCCCACCTTCCCACCACCCAGTCGCCATCCCCTCCCACCCCCCTGGTCCCTGAACTTGTCCAAAGCAGGAATACCTAATCACCTGTCAATTTGAGTGAAAAACGTCGTTTTGGGGGCGTTCATTGTTTTTTGTTGGTTTTTTCCCCGCTTTGCTCCTAGAGTGCACCGCATGGGCGCGGCGTCAGGTGCCAACAACTTCATTTCCATGGGCCCTGGGCTGGTGGCCAACAGCTGCGCTGCATCAAGCACTTCCTACGAAAAGAACCCTAGAAGACAAAAGACCATCGAAAATGCAGTGTGCACGTGTGGCGCTTGTGTGTTGCGGCCCCAGGCGTGGTGCGAATGCTGATGTAGGAGCGTACGAGGTCAAAGTGCCTGCGGGCTCTTCCTTTTCACTTGTGCAATGCTTTGGCGACGGCAAAGACAAAGAGGCATACCAATGCACAAAGGATGACTGCTTTCTGAGAGCCCAAGCTCCCGACACCATTCCTCCAAAAGCTCAAGTCTAGTCCCTTCGGTGTGGAGAGAGGGGAACGGACAACCAGCAACGACGCAGTGTCCGGCTCTCGTAGGCAATCACACCTCTGTCCCACTGGCAGCCACGAGTAAATCACAGCTGCTTTCGTGATACGCAAGGGCCCGGCCCTCTTTGGGTATTCGGAGCCGGAAATGCCTTCCAGATTGGTGATGAAACTCCAGCCAACGTTCGGCTTCAAGCAAGGCAAACTTCCTGCAAGAGCCATGTGATAAAGATACTAGAGACAGTGTTCTGAAAAAGAACCCTGTGGGCCACACCAAATCGTCCACTCGGACATTTGAGGACACCATGCACCCCCTACGACGGGAAATTAGTACTGCAGTGCAAAAAGAGCAGCAGAGAGATAATATACAATAGCAAGTGCTATGGGGGTGCCTTTGCAGTGTGCACACTCCTGGAACATGCTTCACCAAACAAGCCTCCAAGCAAGGCCCGTCTAAATACCGCCCCAAACCACCCTATGAACAATCCGGTTGTGTGGTGTAGGGTCCAAAAAATTCGGCCTGTTGAATTCCCTATCAAATTCTGAGCGATTTGAGTACATCGAAGAAGTGTGGGGAAGTGCAAGGGAAGTGGGGAAGTGCGAGGGAAGTGTGGGGAGGTGCAAAAACCCATTCCCAGTGAGTGAAAACAAGATAGGGCATCCGAGCAAATGCACAAATGAACATGCGAAAGCACCCAATGTGCAGCGCAAGACACATTGATGACTTTGGACTGGTTGCATAGGGTGTAATTAACCGCTTCAACCACCATGTCTCTGGTGTGGTTTGGGTTATGGCCACATCCCCCCTACCTCCTTGGGGCACGCCCAATATCAGTGGGGATTGTGACCATACATCCCCTGCCATATCAGGGACACACCCAACATGCGTGTGAATTGACATCTGCCCTGCTGTCTCAGGGTCACGCCCCGCGCGAATGTGGATTGGGGTGACATATGCCCCACGGCAGAAAATAGAATGCACCTCTACACTGGGCTTTGGGCTGGGGGTCTGGACCAAGCCATTGCTTAGTGACCCGTTGGAGGGGGGCGTTTTGGGGTCCTGGCAGCCCTAGCCAACCCACCCACCCACCCAAACAGAACCCCCGCCCCCCACCTCCCCCAACCCAAAATGGATGTATACCTTTGCACCACAGAATTTTGGTTGGCTGTAGTTCGGAGTGTTCAACATTGTCCCAAACCCCTGGCAGACCAGACCCCAAAAACAAGACCCTACTCCCTGTGGGGGGGGGGGTATGCCACAAGTGCCCAAAAAACCTGGACTTAACTCACCACTCCTTGACCCCCCCCCCCTGGGGTCGATTCCTCACCAAGCAATGGCCTGGTCTGGAGGGGTGAGGATGAGGTGTTAGGGTCCGGCCCCATACGTAACCGTCCACTGTGCTAAGAAATGGTTGCCGATTGCTATAGGCGTCACACACAAATACACACACACACACACATACACACCCGCAGTGTCAAAACACAAACTGACGCATGATTGCTCACAGCAGGGACGGGTGCAAGAACTCTTTGCAATGCACACCTGTAATCGGCACTCAGTAAATGCATAGCGACAATCTCGGAATCCACGTGCCTATTGAACTTCAGGGACTGCTGTTGTACATCATAGCAATGGAGTTGTGGAGGATACCCCCCAGTGGAAAAGAGGTACGCCCCGTTGGCCGTTTGCTTGATGGTGGTTGGAGCAACGGGAAAAGTCAGTTCGTGCACGAAGTCGATTGCTCCCAGTCGCTCCTCCCTCTTAGCCCTTTTTGTTGCCTCCTTCTCCTCTTTGCTCTGGTTGTGTCTCGGTTTAGATACTTTGCCGTATACTTCATTCGCTCCTTTCGGCTTTTTGCCGGAGAGGTTATAAACGGAAATTCCGTTCATGGATAGGTGCTGCATGATGTATCAATCCCGCCTTCTCCAAAAGCAAAATCAACAAAACTCACTGCTTGTGAGGAAGGCAACGACTCCCACGAGGGAGGCAATCGTGTGCTCTGAAAAACACGGAGGTGACACTGCCCCCCTACCCCCTAAAGTGTGGCAGTGCATAGCAGGAGTTCCACTGTCCACTGCCCCCTGCAGCCATGCTTTAAGCCATGAAAGCAACAACCAGAGCCCATATGCACACACTCGTTGTCAAGCAACCTTGTGTGCAATCAGAAAATGCATATTACCGAAAGATGTATTGTCACTGTGGCCGAGCTTCCAGAAGGCTGACGCCTTCGGAAGGCTGACCCCTGTTTGGCACAGCTGTCTTGTCTTGTCCTGTCTTGTTTTGTCTTGTCTTGTCTTATAAGGTCAAACGTTGGGTCCCGAATGTGGGTTGTTTGAGTCTCAGAGCAGTACTAGGGGCAACCCACTGCCATGGATCTTTTTTGAATTGGGAGGTTTGTTGTGACACATAGACAATAGCATTCATCAAGGGACTGCCTTGAGGAGGGAATGTGTGCGGCTGAACACAGGCAGTCTGTTTTTCTACACCCACGCATGCAGGGGTAGTGCTGATTGACACTCTGACGGCATGTGGGCAGAAACTCAACAGTCAAGGTGCCTGACTCATTGTCTGCAGAAAGCTGCATCGGTCCCATCTGTTGAAGCTTTTTTGCTCACTGCTTGTGAGTAGCGCGATAGCCCGCGATGCTCGCCTGCCTAATAAAGCCTGCATTTGCATTGTATTTGTTGGGTCGTGCAGACCGGAATAGTTTGATACCCTCCCGCCACCCATTATCACTTTTCCCACCCACCCCTATTCTACCCACCAGATTGTCGCTCTTTTGCCACCGTTTTTGGACCCATCATGGTACCCTTGGAACCAAACCCTTCCGCAATCCACTGGGCACAGGTGACTCCCAGCGGCAAAGCACACATCACCGCTGAAAGGAAAACGACATGAAAAGACACCCAAACAAGACTGTTTTACGTGTATCCATCGCTCCTGGTGGCACACCACAGAACAGGGAACACAACCATTATAACACCCAAACACCCAAACAGCCAACACCCAAACACCCAACAGGATGCACTCCGTTGGATGCTGCCCGTGGCACCACACCCAAATAACCAAACAATGAACAGGACGCAACCAGCAACCGGCAGGACAAGGACAAGACAAAGCCGCCACCCGGCCTGGGGTACGTCCATGTGAAATGCTTGGGGGCCTTGACGGGGTGCGGAAACAATATCTCCCAAGTGTTGTATGGACAAGTGTTGTTCGCACATGGGATGACATGTGATGAGGGCAGCCGGTATAGACATGGAAAGTGGCCAAGGTGCAATCTGTGATCTCTGACATACTGTGCCGTTGATGTGCCTGCTGCTCTAGGACCCACCCGCTAGACCCAATAGCGCGACGAAAGGGTCCGATTGGAGTACTGCCTTCCTACTGATCTCCTTCTCGGACACAAAGGTCCAAGTGAACCGGTTCCTGAGGCTCCTCATAGCACTGACGCATTACACATCACATCACATCGCTCGCTTGTCCCATTGAGAGGAAGTGTTTGCCCCATGTGTTCTCTATGCCCCAGGGTTTGGCGCCTTTTGCACCACAAGATATGGGCAGGGGGCTGTTTTTTTTTTTGACGAAGTTGCAACAGTTTTGCAACAGTACGAGATAGTCTTGGAATCTAAGTACACTCTCACAATATTCTATGGCTTCTTCCTGTGTCAAAGACACGGGCTGCAATCGACGAAGGAGCCACTTACATTCCTACCTTGAGTATACCCGCGGTGTGACTTCGCATCGCCACATCCCCATTTGGGTGCCATCATCTCACCTGTGGCACGTCCTGTTTTCCCGGGGGTTGCTCATTTGTGAGTCCGGTGATGATCTAATGCGTCCTGTAACCTTCCTAGTGGCACATGGACGCTTAGCCTTGGGTGGAGAGCAGGGTTCTTCACAGTGTTCTACGCTGTACCCCTTTAAGCCTTTCAGGATGAGTGCGTGCCTTAAACCTAGCATATGATATGATAAGCCAACCTCATGCACCCATTCCTAGTATATCCGGAGCCACTCACCCACCCTCCAAAACCACATACCGACATAGTGCCTTGCCTTGAGGATATCATGGCATCCGCCACCCTGCATATCCTCTGCCGTTTGCATCATTTTGGTGGTATGGTACCTCATCCTGGGGCAGAAAGCTTCTCTGGTACCCCTTGGAATGTTAAGTGGAATCAATATATTTTCGTGCTTTCATCTTGGTAAAATATGAATCATCACTCTATAGGATCTTGTGGCACTGCTTGCCACCGGAGTGTGCTACCGAGACATAATTCTTGACCTTGGTGTGTTTTTGCTTACCTGGTCAATACAACACCTACTGCTGGAACACTAGTGGATTGGGGTCTGGGGACACAATCTCGGCTTGATCTTACTATACTATGCACTGACCAACTGGCTAGGCTAGGCTTATGCTTTGTCCCTAGGGGGCATAGTGAACTCCCTTCTAAGTTGGTATACCATGTGGAGCATCATGTATTGGTGGTGAGCCACATGTTCCCTGAAGTGTGCCCGATGGCCTTCAAGTAGTTGATGGTAAAAGGATTGGAGAATCCTTAGACACACGGCATGGTGCAGGTCCTTAGGACACACATTTTTAGGGGGCGTCCTTGTACTGTGCTCACACTGCGCGCTACTTTTAGACTAGGTCCCCCCTGAAGAGCCGCAAGCACACCCCTTCCAAACGCCCTGAAATTTAGGTCATCCAAACTGCCCTCCCATAGAGCTGGAACACACGACATAGAAGGTAAAAAAATGAGGTTCCGGACTGTCATGAGATGAGGAGGAATCTGAGCTTCCGGCACTTGTTGTAGAGCCACCAGACATGTACTCATCATCATCATCATCACCTGAGCCGCCACGAGCAGGTCTGCTACTCCTCCCACTGCCACTGCTACTGCTAAAGCTGCTACTGTTGCTACTGTTGCTCCTACCACTGCTGCTGCTACTCGTAGGGCGACACAAAAGTTGATGCTCAATGGCGGTATCAACTATGTATATGTGCACCAGCTTTGCTTGCCTCACGGGTTGAAGACGCTGATGAGGAGAAATCAAAATGGCGACATCACCCCTCCCTTCTCGGGGTCCCCATGGCAAGGAGAACTCAACCTGGAAAAGAGTGGATGTGATGGAGCAAAAAAAGTGTGAAAAGGGGTGGAAATGGGTGTAGCTGGGTGAAAATACAAAAATACCATATCCCCAATGTGGAAGAAGCATCAAAACCTACGCTAGAGGCAACAATGATGCCCCTAGTGTGAAAAAGATCGGTCTCTGGTACGGCCGGGCGCCCAACTAATTGCACTGCGCGCGCACTGCGCTGAGTGTGCCCCCTCATACCACGCCTCCGCGTATTCGACCCAAGGGCCCCATGACCGCGGCCATACCTTGCGAAATGTAGGGGCCCACTATAGGAAATTGTACAAGTTGTTTGTGCACAGTGGTGCCATGCTTGCCATTGCACAAGGAACATTGCACAATGTTATGATCCCAAGGTGCACCACAACCAACCCACCGCCCATTGCCCCTTACATCACATGGGGCTGTTCCTACCTTGGATAGGCTACTGGGTATTGAACCCACAAACTCTCAAAAAGAGGTGCCTTCCACCCTAGGGTGTAGACCACTAGGATAGGTAGGGATTTTGAAAAAAGATAGACAATACAATGCATTGGGCCTTCCCAATATCACTGCCGCAAAAACACAAAAAATAACCCACAAAATACAATCGGGTTAATTGAGGATAGAGACTCATTGGGCTCATAATGAAATGCAATTTTTCTTACCCCTCCGCCCCTTGTTTTGTTGGATCCAGTAACTGCAAAGTGCAAAAAACTTGCGGAGAGGGAGTGGGTATGATAAAATGATGCCCCTGACCTTGTGAACACAGAAATGTATCCCATAAAATGCACTATGAAATCATGTAAACATGCTATGTACATTTTCTTCCAACTTGTGACTCATTTGAAAATTTGAGGTTTTGGAACCCTTCATTGGACCTTCAGGGTCCCTCCTGGTCGCTCTTGGGACAGGGTTTTTGCAGCTACAGCATAGGACGTCGTTGTCCTTTGATTCATAGAAGTCCCCACAGGCGGAAGAAAGGGGGCATAAGGTGGCAAAAACTCGGCATTAGACATGCAGAAAAGCGCCATCCAAGGATGCATACATTACTACTAATACACATTCTAAAGATTGAAACCTACTTATTGAACGCACTGTACCAGAAATCGAAATCCTAAAATTCCATAAAAATCAGGAAAATTCAATAGCACACTTGTGTAGAATCATAGTAGCGATTTCCCTATTTTTTGACATTTTGCTTCACCAAGTTGTCGCTCAACATGCTGTAATGCTAGGAATTAGCACAGCTTCAGGCCGCCGCAACCAGTGCGGACGTCAAAATGATAGTAAGTCAAGGTGAACTTTTAAGGGGTGCGTGTGTTTCAACGCCAGAGCTTAACAAATACAGAAAGTACAGTAAAACCAATCGGCGTCAAAACAATCGACATACTCGGGTTTGTAGTTAGAATGGGAATAGAGGAAAGGCTTATGACAGCACTGTGCACTTCACAAGAGTGGGAGATGACAACAGAGATTCGGGTTTGCTCATCACGTTCCTTGTTCCTCCCTTTCACCAGAGGTTATGAAAAGAGTTATTACAACGAGATTTATGGGTATACACAGCATGATGCATATGATTATCACTTACCTTTTCTTCACGGGTCAAGTCGAATCACATATGTCACTTCTCCCACATAGAATGTTGCACGTCCTTCATGCTTTCATAGCTTCTCTTTGCTTTTCGGATGCCCGTTCAAACAAATCTTAAGGTATGCACGCTGAAGCAAGGCATAGATTAGGGTAGCATGTAAGCTTTGGCTCGCATAAGTAGTATATGAGTGGCATACGCTCATACATTGCGATTCATGTTCTTATATATTCCACTTCACCCACAGTTGTACATCATCGTTACACACATGGGAAGGGGCTTGAAGTTGAGATGTGAAAGATGGAACCGTTGAGAACAGGTCACTTGGAGGGGCAACGGCTGGAAAGACAACTGCCAGTGGCAGCAGGAGTGAAGTCCCACTAGGTCCCCTCGGACAACATGGCAGGCATCTCTTGGAGACCTCATGCCAAAGACAACCACTACTCATTCAACTTTAGCTCTGCCAGCACCAGATGGTGCTATTGGGAGGGCCAAAGGCGGGCCCGATCTCGAATTAGAGAAGTGATCATGGAATTCATGGCACACACGACCAAGAGTAAGAGTAAGGCCACCAGAAGGGGCCACGGGCACCGTGGTGTTGTTAGTGGTAAGCGCACACGGCCCCAATCCTTTCCGCAGAAACACTGGTACTGGGGTCGTTGTCCCCATGGGTACCCGTGGTGCAGTGCATCCCCCCCCCCCCTCCCTCCTGAAAAGGCGAACACATACATACACACCCAGGTGTACCAACCAGCATGTTCACTTAGCGTTGAAGCCGCCCGCCCCAATGGCTTCTGCAAACGGCTGGAAACTGTTGGCACCAGTCTTTGGATTGAGACCCTTTTGAAAGGGTCCAAATGAAAGGGCTTTGTTGATTGTTATGCCTCCGAGAGAGCGGGGCTGTCTGTGACCGGCTGTCTTTTGTGAGGCCAAACACACCTAGTTCCTGTCAGCAGTTGGTTGGTTGGGGGGGCCACCTAGATCAGGCGGGGGAGTAAATTCGCCCCCACCCCACCCCTCGCCCCATTGACAAGCAGTGGCCTAGTGCCGTCTTGGAATCCGCAGTTCTCTGACTGCTGCCCCGCATGGCTATCCAACCTCCGTCACTGTCGATGACCAACCAACTAGCAACCACAATGGCTGCCGATTAGCTGTGAGCCCCGCCTCGTTCTCCAAATCAAACACCTGACTTTAGGGAACGGCTTGAGGGGAAAGGGCTCCAGGGGCTGCAGGCAGTTACCGACAAAGTATTGGAGCGCACAGAGCCGGGGTTAGCAGTTACAAAGGCGGTTGGCAGGGGTCGGAACTGCAGACATCTGAAGTCTATTAAATAGAGGACGGTTGTGGTGTTGCCCCCTTCCCCCATGCCCAACTCGCCCCTACCTAGCTCCCGTGGCGGCGGTTGCCTCATCAACAAGTAGTGGTGTGAAGGCCCAGCTACCTTCTCGGGCACTCCAGTTCATGTTGGACGACTGCCCCAAGTACGAGGACTGGCGTGCCGGGGTCGGCATGTCGTCAGCCATGTGCAGGCACAACATCTCGTGAGGCAGCTTGAGGGTGGCTCCCGGCTTACCCTCGTCCCAAGGCTGAGCGGGGGGAAGCTGTCGCAAGATCGACTGGACCCGGTCCAAGTCTTTGTAGAGGAGTGTTTCTACCGGGGTTAGGTCGATGTCAGGGGTGGTGTCGGGGTTGGGCGGGGCGGCGATGCGTTCCACTTCCTCGACTTCCTCGTGCTCGGCCTCATAGTTGTATAAAAAGTGGATATGGTTCCATGTGGCACGATGGAGCCATTGCACGGGGGGCCGCACCTCGCAAGGCCAACGCTTTGGGACTTCCTCGGGTTCGCGGGCTGGACCGTGTTGATTGGGTACAAACCGCTGCATGACAGCCGCGCCCCGGCGGTGGCGTGTCTGCATGGCATCGGGGCTGACACTAATGCTACAGATGATCATGGCCGTGGCTTGGTCGTCTTTGGAGTCATCTTTGGGCTGCGGAGTCTGAGACAGAGCGGTGAACCACTGAGTGGGGTTTCCCGGGGTCGGGCCCGGCGTTGAGCTAGGGGCTAGGGCGGACGCAATCCCTCCAGCGGTGCTGGCAAGTCTGAGCAGTGTTGAGAACTTGTTTTGCAATCCTAGGGCCTTGGAATTGACGGACTAGCGGCGGCTTTGGTTCCTACTGCGTAGCACTGGCTTGCCACCAATAGCACTAGGGGGGCGTGACATGATTGTGAAATTGAGGTTGGAGCCATTCATTACCTTAAGATCACCAGTGAGGCTAGGGGAGACGGAGATTCGCCGTGGAAGAGGGCCTAAGTTCACCTCTCACCTTGCTGAAATTTCTCTTTACCGTCTATCCGAAGGTTGTCTAAGACACAAGCAGGGTTGTGATCGGAGGGATGTGAGGCTCCATGGGGGCATTTGTGTGGGGAGTAGTGCCGTCCTTGTTGGGAGTTGCAGGTAGCAGCCACTTTGGGAACTTGCTTGCAATAAAAGGGGCTAGATTCCTTGAAATGTTCCTTCGGGGCCTTTGCCGGCCATGGGGGGCTTGCGAAGTTGGATCTTGCTGGTGTACTTTTCGAGGTTGACCTCACCCTGCGGAGCGCTGGGCAACAGGTGCTTGAGCTCCTCCATCTGCGCCCCCTGTTGCTTGTACGGAAAAGTGAAGGTCTGCCCCTGAAAAATGGTGTTCATTTGCTGCACTTTTGCATCTGCCATCAACGGACTGGGAAACGCCTTCAACATCACTTTGATATAGCACCGGTAAAGAGTTTCATAGAACATCTTTTCCTGCAGCCAACAAGACTCCACGAAATGTCATTAGGATGCCCGCACATTGATTGGTGATCTTCTTGAAGCATGCCATGACGGATCCCTCTACCAACAGCAGCTCCTCCTCCTTTCCCGAAGTTGGTTGCACTTCCAAGACCTTCTGCAGCTTCTCTAGCTTTAGACGTGCACAAAAACACATAATCATGGTGCTATATAACTTTGCAGGCTTAGTAGATTCGAAGAAATGTGTGACATTGCAATCACAAGCTTTGGAAAACTTCCGAGCAATTGGCGATCAGGTTTACAATGCGGTCTTGGACACTGGCGTCACGCTGTCAATCGTGGCCGAGAGACTGCTGAAACAAGCCAAGATCCGGAAAACCAAAACCGTGGCCATAAGGGTGGGGGATGGCAGGACATCCATTCCCCGGGGGGGCGGGGGTCGACGTGACCGTGTGTCTGGCCACTGATACGAGCGTTGCTTTGGTCTGCCTCAGTGTCCTCTGTCTCGCCATTCATGGTGAGGAATTCTTCTGGTCCATTTTGCACCTCCGGGCCATCCAGGCATGGCATGGGCAGAAATCAAAGGGAGCTGTTATCTACTCCACCATCACCAGAGAGTGGAGGGGCTTGGGAGTGGAGGGGCCTCCCTGAAGTGCAGGGTGGTGGTGGGAAATGGGCTCCACGCGTCACAAAGCCCATGGCTTAGCCTGAGTGCCATAGAAGGGCTCCTTGTGCTTCTCACCAGAAGCACATCAGCAAAGGGCTCTAAGGGCTCAGTCCAGTAAATTGCACGAAAAGCAGTAAGCCCTCGTCATTCCTCGGCTTCCGAGACTTCAAAATGCGATCATAATGTCATTTTTGGCACTAAATTGAAGCCACTTTCTGCAAAGATTGGCCCCTTTGTTGTGATATGAATTGATGCAAGAGAATCTTGATTACAAGAATCGAGACATGGCCTGTGTGGAAATCATTGCCCCACTGATGGTGCTTTCTGTGAGAGGTCTGTGAGAGGTCTGTGAGGTGAGTGAGAGGTCGTTGCGCCTGACGCAACGGTTCAACCACCTTGCGAAAGATCTGCTGTTGTGTTGAGTTGGAAAATCATAGCGGCCTGATTGTTTTTCTTCTGATGTGGCTGAGATTCTAGAATGATGCAGATGTGAGCCCATTGTAGTGGAAAAGGGTGGCCAGGTGCATGGAGCAATGTGAAAAACTTCATATTTGTGCATGTGCATCGTGGTGTCCGCAAACATTTCCTTTCCAAACCACATTGTTGCCTGTCCGTGAGAACCACAGGTTTGGGCACAAAAGGTAAACATTTTGCAGAATTGGTATTTTCATGGGGTTTCTCATTAGGATGTTTATTTGTGTGGGGCAAAGCAGTGCATGCAAAGTGTCTTCGAAAATGAAATTTCTTTTTGTCGTGGGACCCTCCGATGATGCATCACGCAACTTTTTTTGCGCCGCTTCAGTTGCTCTTGGTCGTTGAGGAGTTCAACTCATGTTTGTAACTTGCATTTCACGCACAGCAATCTGCTATCTGCCACGCGTAAGCGCCTGGCAGAGCAACTTTATCAAAATTTTTGTGGCAACAATGACATAGCGAAGTAAGAAGGATCAGCATGACATGGCTGCAACTTCTTTGATGGTTTCATGCTGCCAGGAGTGAAAGGTGCAATCCCAAATGAGCAAATGCCCGGGGCTCTGTCTATGGGCTCAGTCCCGGAGTTGTGGGGAGCAATTGCATCAAAATTCCATTTGTATGTTGAAGCCATGTGAATCACAACGTGCGGTATGTCTTGATAGCCTTATAAAGGACACGAGGGTGTGCGAATGCGAATGGGAGCGTATCCCTCGCGTACCCTCCCCCTCATTCCAATTTATTTAATTTACGTACAAAATCTACCCAGTGAAATGAGATTTGGTGGTTGCCAGCTGTTCATGGGACCGCAGACGCTTCTGGAGCGCGAGAATGCAGCGTCCAGACCTGTGAACCTTTGCAATACCGTTCCATGTCAATGCACGATAATCATGAAGCGTGAACCAGCCCCATCGCCAAGTTCCGCGCAGTGGGCTCTGTGTTTACGAACACAGATGCGGCTACTTGGCCCTGGGGACCAGGCGGTCACGCTGCGTCTTTGAAAGCCGCCCGTAACGAGATATCCTGATCATCAAAGCCCGATTCGTGTACCATGGGACTCCCGGCCCAGTAGGTCCGTACCCGGCTGGTCCGCACTGTCTGGGAGCCCGTAGGACCTTCTTGGGGGGGTGTGACCTAATTAAAAAACAGACAAAGACCTTCTTGGGGGGGGGGGGTGGCCCAGCAAAAGGGAGGGGTCTGCATAACCCCTGCCGTCTCGGGGACCCCCCGAAAATGGGAGAGATCAAAGTGGCTCTCGGGGTCCCAAGAAGAAGAGGTGCTCCGAAGGTCTCGGCCAATAGGCACTATCCTGGGCCCTCCGGGGGGGGGGGGGGGGGCTGGGTGCTTGGGTTGGCTGAGCCGGGATTCCCGGGGTCATGTATATATTGTGCTTTAGGCATCCAAAGCCTTTGCTTTAAGAGTGAGACGTGATCGGTCCATAGTCACTCGTGTGCTTCGCGTGCGGACCCCGGTTTGAGCTCCCTCTCTTCCAGGTACACCCGCCCGGTACCACAGACATGTCCGACGAGGCCCGCATCACCGCACGAAGCAGAGGGCACCCATTTCTGGGGTGCGTCCGTCTCCAGTGAGGCCCAACCGCCCGCAGGGCTTTCGTGGCCCTCGCCTGTCGCGGATCCGACGAATCCCGTTTGCACTCCCCTGCGAGTTTGGGAGCCACGAGCTTCAGGCCAAGGTCAGCCACGTGTTCGCTGAGCAAAAGCATGTGCCACACCGCATTTGTGCGGGTCGCTTTGCCGGGGCAATGCGCCAGGGGCAAACGGGCGACGGTTGCCAGGGGCCACACACAACCTGCCCCCCAAACCGCTTCTCACGACGCCAATAGCCCTTCAGCAACAGGCCCAGAAACGTCGTTTCGGCCTCCCTTTCCTGCGACCACGAAACTGCGTGTATCGTCCCACCGAAAATCTCAAATCTCTTCGACCAACAATTGCCCAGTTCTGGGCTGTGCATACGGCGGTGCAGTTCGTGCCCACGTGCATACTGCCGTGCGCCTTGTGGCACTGCCCAAGTGCTGTGTCCGCCTTCGGTTCAACGAAGCCGACCGCAGCCCATGTGGTCCTCCCTCAGGGGCCCTCCCGCCCTCTTGGGGGACACCCAGGACCTCGATCAACAGAAGCAGGACAAATCACTGGCCACCGGTCGCACTACACGGGCCCCTATACACAGGCTGGCGACGCGCTGCTACCTCAGCGGACCGAGAGACGCGTGGGCCCAGGCCCTTCCGCCGTGGTCCAATGGCCCGTCACTCAGCCTGCATCGCTATCACAGTCACTCGACTCCTCACTGGCCTCGTCGCACACCAGCTCTGGGCCCGCAGTTGCACAGAACTGCGCGGCCAGTTCCCGCAGGACAGCCCCCACTGTGCCCCCGGAGGTCGGGGTGCGCTCGAGCACCGGCACCGTCTTCACCAGCGCCATCCCGAACCATTGGTAGTGCTGGCAATGGAAGTGGCCCTCCTGCCGCACGGCAGAGGGCTCTGCGGCCGGGACTGCCACATCGTCGTGCCAGGGGTCCCACTCCGTGATGGTCTGGGGCAGCATGTCCACCCCAAGTCCCCCACAGAGGGAGGCCTCCACAGTGTAACTCAGGGTGATGCCCACCTCCCGCCAGGCCACAACCCGCCCTGTGGACTCGCGGGACTTCTGCACTTTGTACGTGCAGTACATCGGGGCGAAGTAGGGGACTTTGGCTCCGAGAAGCGTTGGGAGCACTGCCTGCGAGGGGGACAATGGCGCGGGTCATGGGGTGGTCAGGCAGCAGTGGGGGGCTTCTATTTGCGCGCGCGGGGGGTGCCATGGAGGCTGAGTAAGTGAGTAAGTAGCTGCCGCGCCTGGTCTCTCTCCTTCAACACCAATGCAGCCTCTTGCCAACGGACATGGCCCTTTGAAATTGGTCTTGCTTCTTGCGCCTCTCCCCCCAGCCATGTAAATCCACAGACCTCCCCCTCGTAGAATATCAATTGGTTTTGATGCATGGTCAAAAGATTCTGTTGCAATCCATGTCTGTGTAGGTACATGAAAAGCAGGTGTAGGGCTGTTTTGCTGTTGGCTGGCTGGTACCTACCTGTGTGTGCCTGGGGGGGGGGATTTTGTAGGACCACCCGAAGGCCCACCGCTGCCCCTTTCCCTTGCATGCATCTTGGCAAATAGCATCCTTAAAATTGAATTGAAATTTAGTACGGGGGAGGGCTTCCAAATTCTTTTGCCTTTGGCAAGGCACCTTGGAGAGAGACAGGCGGTATTGTGGGGAAGTCGTACACCATAGACTAATGAATTTCTGCCCAGTGCCGCTGTGCAGGGGGGCGACTCCGCTGGTCCAAGGACACCAAATACCCCCCCCTCCCCCCCCAAGGGGCCTCCGGCCAACAGTCAGTCGTCAAAGGTATGGTCCACTAGCACCGTAACCACATGTGTTTATATACTCAACACTTTGAGCGGTAGATCGTGCAAGACGAGGTGCTACACAAATGTCGGTTGTTGCTCTTTGAAGATCCCACCCTTGAAGCTCAACCCCGTCATGGTAGCGGTGGGTGTGGGGCGAAGCTTGTCGCCAGGCTGTGATACTGTCGGAGCTAGCGTTCGTTTCGCCAAAGATTTGCCCGGTTTGTAGCTGACGCTAAACGCTGCAATGTGAACAATTGCACTAAGTTGTTGCATCAAACTGTCCATGCTTTGAGTGCCAAATCGTGCAAGATGAGGCGCTACACAAATGTTGTTTGTTGCTCTTTGAAGATCCCACCTTTGAAGCTCAGTGTGGCTGGGAATACCCAAGCGGATGATACCCTACCCTCATTGGGGCAAGGGGCGGCGCAAATTGATAGATCACACATGGGCCGCATACCCAGTTGTTCAACCCCCCCCCCCCCCCCCCGGCAAAAGCCCCACCCCATCACCCCACGCAGAGTGCTCCCTAGTTCTACCCATGGATTGGGTGTGGGGAGCGAAGGCCCGCACAACACGGCCCAGAAACCACCCTCCGGGAGGTGTACTAACAGCGTTGGGTGTGCGCATGCCCCAGTGCCAAACACCATCCTTGCGGGCCCCTAGTACCGGCCGCCTAGGCATCGGGAACGGCCTGCGACCCTTAGCGAGGACGGCTGGCACAATCTCCCCTCCTCTCCCCCACACGCGCCCTCCCCACACACACGGCCCACCACCGCGGCCCGGCACCGCGCCCCCCGCCACCGCCCCTACATGTTTCCCCCCCTCTTGTGCCCACCCTCACCCATTGCCCCACAGGTATAAAGAATACCCAGCTTGGTGCAGGATGCCTTGCCTTTGCATGATGCCCTGCTATTGTAGGATGCCGCTGTAGGATGGCGAACGGTGTCCCTCCCCTGATGGAAGGGGGCGGGGGGGGGGCATTGGGGGTCGAGATCTTTGGAATTTGGGACCCGCATGGTAACGCAGATGGTGCTCCTTTCCTGAACAAGCGGGGACAATGAGCAACTAAACAGACAGGTAGATTCCTCCTCCCCTAGGACAACGCCGCAACCTTCCTCCCCTGTCACCACCCCCACCCCAGCACAACGCGGCGCGCGCAGCTACACGCCCCAGATAGGCATCCCAGTAGGGGCAATAGCTGAAGGGAGTCAACTGGGTGGCACACACATGTAGTCTCATGTGTGCAACCAACTGCACACTACACGGGGGGGGGGGGGGCACAGCGGGTTGCACTATACTACGCCTCCAGCAATGGAATTAGTGGGGCCCTGACCACACCCACTACGAAGCCCCCCCTGCCCCAACCTCGGCACCTAGTGCTATTGGGCATGAGCAGCCCCCCCCCCCCCCCTGGATGAGTGGATCGGGCCCGGCGACCCCAAGCACCACATGGTCCACTCCGGCTGCGGTCCTAGGGCTGAGCGGTTGGGGTGCCGCAGCGCCCTGACCCTCATTCCCATAGGAGATCAACCAGTTACCGGAGCGTGTGGCGGAGCCACCTGGGCCGGGACCGCTCATGGTGCAGCACAGTGGTCATGGACAGCTCCATAGTAGGTAATGGCGGTTGCCCGGTTTCAGCATGTGGTGCAAGCCCTGCACAACCCTCTCACCCCTGCTCTGAGGCTTGTGGGTGGTGCCCTATGCGGGGCGGAACCCTCCCACGCTCGTGGGTGGTGCCCTATGCCGGGCGGAACCCTCCGAATCTTGTGGGGGCCATGGGCTAGTGGCAAAGCCAGCAGCGAAGGGTCCTGATGCAGTTCGAAGCGGCGGGTCACTTACAGCCCCAAAGGGCCACCACAGGACCTGTTACACGGACACAAATGAATGGAGAAATGGGAGCTGAACCCCCATAGTGATCGGCACAGGTGGTTCCTCTTCCCCTGCACTGAAGCTCGTGGGTAGTGCCCTATGCCGGGCGGAACCCTCTCAATCCTGTGGGGGCCATGGGCTAGTAGCTAAGCCACCAGCGAAGGGTACTGCTGCAATGAGATGCGATGGGTCACTTATAGCCCCAACAAGCCACCACAGGACCTGTTACTGGGACACAAATGAATGGAGAAAAGGGATCTGACCCCCCCGGTGATCGGCACACGTGGTTCCTCTCCCCGTGCACGGAGGCTTGTGGATGATGCCCTATGATGGGCGGAGCCCTCCCATGCTTGCTGGTAGTGCCCTATGCCGGGCGGAAACCTCCGAATCCTGTGGGGGCCATGGGCTAGTGGCAAAGCCAGCAGCGAAGGGTCTTGATGCAGTTCGAAGCGGCGGGTCACTTACAGCCCCAACGGGCCACCACAGGACCTGTTACACGGACACAAATGAATGGAGAAATGGGAGCTGAACCCCCATAGTGATCGGCAACAGGTCGTTCCTCTTCCCTTGCACTGAAGCTTGTGGGTAGTGCCCTATGCCGGGCGGAACCCTCCGAATCCTGTGGGGGCCATGGGCTAGTGCAGAAGCCACCAGCAAAGGGTCCTGCTGCAATGAGATGCGGCGGGTCACTCGCAGCCCCAACGGGCCGCCTCATGGGAATGGAGAAAGGGGAGCCGACCCCCCACGGTGATCGGCACAGGTGGTTCCCGTCCCCTTGCACTGAAGCTTGTGGGTGGTGCCCTATGCCGGGCAGAGCCCTCCCATGCTTATCGGTGGTGCCCAATGCTGGGCAGAACCCTCCGAAACAACGCCCAATGTACCAGAGCAGCTGGGCTCTCAGGCACCACCCACACTGAAGCTCCGTGCCCCGCACAGTGCGCGGTGAGGAGCGCCGGCAACTACTACTCTGGGCCGGCGCCCCTGCAAAGCATGCAGCAAGTGCACCGGTGTGCTGAACCAAAGGAGTGAGGGGAGCTGCCCCCCGGTCGGCCAGCGCAGGTGGTCCACCCTCCCTGCACACAGCACAGGGGTGCACTGCACCACCGGGGGTGGGCTCTGCACAGGTGCAGCGACAAGCCACACGTAAAGCCACAGCCCGGGTGCCGAGGGCATGGCTGAACGACCCTGGCCCTAAACACGGGGAGCATGAGGAGGTGGTGGGCGGCAACCCCACGCCTTCGAGACCGCAGGGTGCTTACCATACCATACCATACCATACTCCCAGAGCCCCCCCCCCCCCCCCAGGGGGCCTCCGGCCAACAGTTAGGGAGGGGGGGTAGTTGGTGTCCAAATCTGAGGAGTCGACCCTCCCCGTGCCCCAGTGCAAACAGGCTCAAACGGCGCTTTTGGGAGGCAATAAACACCCGTAGGAGGGCCTAGTTGGTGCTGCATGAGTTTATATGTACCCCCATTGTCACCAAATGATCACTCAACAACGCCCCAAGAGTCCCAGAAATCGTGATTCTTCAGCCACCCCATGCTGGCTTGAAAACAAGTAGGTCCTCACTAGTGCGGCCCATGCGGCCGATCTTGGAAACCTGGAGACATGGAGACAGCACCCGGGCACCCGGGCCTGCACTTGATGGGACAACCTCTCTTCAAGGTGATATGTTTGGTTCAATCTTTCCACCCGCTGGTGTGTGTTGTGCTTGGTCCGTTGTGTTGGTCTTTGGAGGAAATCTTCAGCTTCAACTTCAATAATAGTGTGTGTGGGGTTGCCCGCTTTGCAGATCATGTGCCACTGGTTTCGGACCGGCGGTGCAGAAGATGGAGTATTGAGGCTGAGAGTGAAATGGCGGTATCACCACTTGCATGCCCAGCCATCTGCCTCAATGGCGTCCACTCCTCTACAAGCGCCATCAGGCCTCCTTTTGGCCCATGCCTTTTGCCCGGACCCCTCGCCGATGGCCTTGCAACGTGCTAATGCATGACACTAGAATGGGAGGCCCCTGCACTGCCCTTCCCTCCCAAGCACCGAAGGGCCCCAGGAACTCCAACTGCTCCCAGTGAGGGGTCGGCCCGTGCTTTCACTGAGGGAGCAGGATCAGGTGCGCCAGTTGGGAGGCCAGTCACAGCGGCTGCAAAAAACAGGGTTCGAAAAAGAGCAAAATATTTTCCCTATAGGGGTGGGGGGGGGGGGGTTGCTTGGGGACAATTTTGCCGGGGATAGTTTCGCCAAAATTTCAACACCCTTGAAATCCCCAAAGCCCAAAGTGCGATATGCCCAAATGACTGCAATAAAACACACAAAACATGCACAAAAAAGAAGTGGTGTTTGTGAGAGGGGAACGCCCAACGGCCCACCATTGCAACATCACTGCCCCCGTGGCGGCCAACGCCGGCAGAGGCTTCACATCCAGTCATTCCCAGACCCGTGAGATCCAGGGGGGGTGGGGCTGTCCACCACAAATGATGCAGGCAGTGTGCAGACAGGGCTTCCAAATCACCAAGCATTGCCCACAAGTGGTGCGCGGCATTTCCAGGCATTTTGTGTGGGATTACTGGTGGAGTGCGCCTCCCTGTGCCGTCTGCCAGGCAGTCCAAGTGCGGCACTACTGAGGTCCATGGACCCTGGCTGGAGCCTGAGTGCGGAGAGGGGGGGGGTGGGATGGGATGGGATGGGTGTGCGTCCACAACCAGTCTTGACTGCACCTGAAGCGGCTTCCCTGAAGCTACTACGGCTGACCTATCAGGGTGTCTCAGGTCCCCCTGTGCAGGACTCAGGGATTACAGCCCGTGGGAGACCCAGACGCAGAGTTTGGGGGGGTGTTCAATGAGGTTGGGGCTGGGGGCCCGTGTAGTGCGACCGGTGGCCAGTGATTTGTCCTGCTTCTGTTGATCGAGGTCCTGGGTGTCCCCCAAGAGGGCGGGAGGGCCCCTGAGGGAGGACCACACGGGCTGCGGTCGGCTTCGTTGAACCGAAGGCGGACACAGCACTTGGGCAGTGCCACAAGGCGCATGGCAGTATGCACGTGGGCACGTGGGCACGAACTGCACCGCCGTATGCACAGCCCAGAACTGGGCAATTGTTGGTCGAAGAGACTTGAGATTTTCGGTGGGACGATACACGGAGTTTCGTGGTTTTTTGGGTGCCATTGCGGTATTGCTGCCCCCGTGGCGTCCAGTCTTCTGCCAAACCACGATCTGGAAGTCTGGTAAAATGGGGAAAATGGGGGGAAATGGGGGGGGGGGGAGGAAAATGGGACGAAATACCCAGTTTTCACAGTCCCATTTTCCCCATTCTTCCGGAGGTCGAAGAACTTCCCCACATGCCCTTTGTAAAAAGCAAGTCACCGCACTCACTGACGAAAAAATGGGAAGTTTTGGCACGCTCCGGCACTCACCGCCACAGCGGCTGGTGCGGATGGTTGGAGGATCCATGTGCAGTTATTCCCAGACCTGCGGTGACCCGCGGAGCAGCGGAGCGGACGTCTCCGCTCCTCCGCGTCTCCGGGGGTACAACGCGTCCCCCAACCGAAAGCACAGGACACCTCCAGCGTCAGCGCCTTCGGGCCCAGGGCGGTGGTCGTTGCAGATGCGCCGGTGCAGCCGTACGTGAAGATGTTCTTCTGCCGTGCGTGCCCGTGCAGATCCGTGTAGAGGAGGATTGGGCGGCCCTCCTCCTTCTGCACGTGGCGCAGGTACCCCTTCAGGGCGGCGAGGGTCGGGTGCAGCGCGGGGCTGGCGGCCAGCCATTTGCGATTCAGGTCACACCCCGCGAGGGAGCACCGCACGTTGCCGTGCACCACCCCATCGGGATTGAGCATGGGGACGACCTGAGGCGGATCAGGAATGCGGTCAGGATGGCGCAGGGCGGGGCATGTGCCATAAAAGGAATGGCAAGGGGGCGTTTTCGCACAGCGCGGGCACAGCGCCAACTATTACGGTGATTCTCCAGGTAACAACCCTGAAAACCACCCACCTGCGGAATCATGCACAATCAATTCAAAACTCAAAAATTCAAACATCTGATGCTTGCCATGGGTCCCAGGGACCTAAATTCTGCCCCCTATAGCCCCGTCCACTGCAGCAGCCATTCAATGACGTCCTTTCAATCTTCTGAACTTACCGAACTCCCGGAGGTGGAGAACAGCCAACTTTTCACACAGCACGCGCACAGCGCACAGTACGCCCCCCCAACCCGATGTGCACCACTCAGCACAGGGCAGACAAATGTCTGTACGTCCACTGAACAGTGTCAAGAGGCATGTCGCAGGGCGGGAAGGAAATTGCACCACGACGGGGGGAAGGGGCAGCACCATGACCCCCCCCCCACCACCACCACCTGCGATTTCAATCTAGCACCCGGTGGACGGCTCACAGAGGCATGGGAAGTCTGCCGGAGGCTCCGTCTGCCAGCCAGACCTGTCGGAGGGTGTCCCGTAGCGGGCGACGGGGTGACACGCAGTACCAGCAGTGTCCAGTGCCATGTCTTTTGCATGACCTGCTCTTGTTGGTCGAAGGAGTCATGGGGGGCAGTGGGCAGTGCGTGTGTGTGGGGGGCGTGGGGGCAGTTTTGTGGGCAGGACAGTCCCAAACGCCAAAAAAAAAAAACAAGGCCCATGTCCCATTACACCGTCTCGAGGTCCCCAGAGCGGGAGGAGCCAAAATGTCCTTCCGCCGCTGTGGGCGCCAGCCCAGAATGGCCCTGACCTGGCCGCACTGTCTAGACCCCGAAAGGCCTGTGTGTGGGGGGCTGGGGATGCTGAGGGAGGAGTCCCGTGGTCCCATTACTCTGCAGTCCGAAATCGGTACCACCCCCTTCACACGGGCCCGAAGGGCCCAATTTTGTAGTACAAAGCTGCGGGCATACAACAACTGCCTTTGGGTCGCGGGATGCCAGCGACCATCGACCGGCGGAAGCAAGTGAGGGGACCAGTGGGAACAAGCGTTCTACAACAAAAAAAAAAGGCGCACAAGGGACGCGCACGCGGGAGTGGGCTGGTGGGCGGGAGATGGGGGTCCCCGCCCGATTGCCCAAGAGTCCCTGGGAATGTCACGGAGCCGCACAGACACGGGTGGGTTCAGCACCACGCCCCACTCTCCCTCAACCACAACCCTCTCCATATGCAATGGCCAGTCTACACCAAAATGTACTTGTAACCGCCAAAACCGTCTCCCGCCGCTTTCCTGCTCAACAGTAACCGCTTGTGTAACCGCCTCCTGACAGCCCCTCCAGAATCCGGGTGCCTCTCTGCCCCCCCCTCGCCCGGAGTGACACCGTCTATGGAATCCCACCGTGACACATCCCCCCCCCCCTTTGGAGTTGGGTGAATGGACACGGGTACCGCAGAACCCCATTGCGTCATGGAGTGCCCTGCGGGCCTCTTGCAGTACATCCTTGTGGAAGACCCCGGCCGGTGGAGCCCATCCCCCGGTAACAGCCGCTGTGAGAGTGCACAGCACACACAGCCGTCTCACCCGTGCTACGGCTACGGCAGTGGCGGGCCCCGGATGCCTCACGAGTCCGACGAGGCAACCAGCGCGGCCAAGCAACCCCATGCGATGACAAGGCAGAGCGGGTGGAAGGACTCTATCCATACCCCTACCCATACACACCCCCCCTCCCGCCCCGGGGAAACACCGATGCTCGCCAGCCCCACTCAGCCCCCACACGCAGGCAGGCCTACCTTCCACACGTACGAGTCTCGCAGGCGGCGCGCGTGCGGGTCCTCAGGGTCCAGCAGGAGACTCAGCACGCCCTCCATCATCCACGACGCGCAGGTCTCCCCCGGGTGGACGCGCGCGCTCACGACAACCACAGGCCGCGCGCGCACCGGTACGGGCGGCCCCGTCGCGCCGGCGTCCGCGGGGTCGGCGTCCAGCGTCGTGATGGTCAGGAGCGGGCACGCGTTGCCGTTGAGGGACGTGGCGAGGGTCTGGGCCAGGCAGTACCGCGGGAGGTCGGGGGTGGACCGGGCCCGGGCACAGAGGAACCGCTGCAGCTCCGTGTGGGTGTAGGGCTGACTGTATGCGCAGTAGAGGGCGTCGTCCGGGAACCGGCACCGGAGCCGGAATTGCAGCGAGTAGAAGGTCTTGCTGCTGCCGCTCTGCGTGTTGCGGCAGTGCTTCCGCTTGTAGGGGTTGCGGTAGTAACACGGGGCGTCGAGTACGTCGTGCTCCCACCCGCGGCCCTGCGGAGAGAGTTCGGGGGACAGGCTACCGGATTGTCAGTTGCCGCGCAGGGCTGTCGCCCCCCCCCCCCCCCCCTGTGTGACATTCCGTCCGGCCGTTGCTCCTTTCCGGGGCCCTGGACAGTCACCCGTTCTTCCCTTCGCATGTTGCGTCGGGTCGCTGCTTTCTGTCGGCCGCTGCGGCCGGTGCTCTTGCTGGTGTCGTTTCCGCGTTCGCGGAGCCCAGTGGTTGGTGTGTTGGGACTGTGCTGAATGTGGCATGGTGTGCTGTTTGCGTGTCAGCGGCGCCCAATAGTTGGCGTATTGAGGATGTGCTGGTTGTTGCCGGGGTCGCCGCCCCCCCCGCCCCAAATTAAGCTCCGCTGGTGGGGACTGCGAAAGAACGGAGCTGTTGGCCCGTGTCCCTGGGAGTTCGCCCGGGAATTCTCGCAGCATCCATCCATCCATCCCCCCCCCCCCAAAAAATGGGCACCATTCGCCACACCCCTCAACGCCCCCGGGTTAGCCTGGAGGTGACCCTGAGCTCAAAGTTTAGAAGAAGTGAAATGGAGCTTTTGGGATCAGCGCGACGGGGGGGTCCGGAAACGAGATCAGTTGTCTGGACTGCGATGAAACAAATCTTCGGCGCCCGTCCGATGACTGGTCCAGCCCCCACCGTCCCCCAGTGTCGCCCCCGATGAGAATGCCGTGCCATGGCAGTGCACAGGCACGCGGCCGCAGCACATACGACAGAACAGATGCTCCTCGGGGGCCATTACAAGACCTCAGGCCCCGTTCTGTCACAACAAAGGACGGGTGGTTTGTGGCCCGTGGGCCCCCCGATGAGCGGTGCATCCCCCGGCAGCGGCGTGCGGGTGTGCGTGCGCGCGCGCGTGCGCATGTATGTCACAAAAAGCCTGGGGTACAGCAGTCGAGACATACTGGCACAATACCGTGCAGCAGCAGACGCTGCTGCAGTGGGGTATGTGCCAGCCCTCGGGCACTTTGGAGCGGAGGGTCTGTGACCCAAGGGGCCGTGTACCAAAAATGGCCCAAAACTGTTTTCCAGTACAAAACTCGAGTAGCGACCTCAAGGTTTTTCTGGCGGGCCCTCGGGGGTGGGGCGAGAAGACCCACCCGGCGGGGGGGGGGAGGGGCATAAAGGCCCAGTAAGTGTACCGGTTGGTACTTCTGGGGGTATGCACTGGCAGGGGAGTGTGGGACAGTCGCCCGTCTGCTCACAGGCGCTGCTTCTGCCCTTGACGTCCCTCCCACGCCGGCGGCGGCCTTGCTCCACGCAACGTCTTTCCCGAGACAGTGAAGTTTCGAGGGTGCTCCAGGGGTGGATATAGTGGGGGGGGGGGGTGGTCCCCCCCCCCAGCCCCCCCCCCTCCCCCCCCCCGATGACGATTACGATTACGATTTACCCGTTTGACTGACCTAGCAATTTTGCCAGCAGTTTTACAAGAGGACTGATGGCCCAAAAAGGCATCAAAGCAGGTGATACCCTGGATTTCATCCCAGGACAATCAATCTATGAGCCTGTGCATATACCGTTGTACTACTGAGCCAACCTACCAGCCCTGAACACAAGACAATACATCGCACAGCGGTTGGTATATCCCATGAAGACAGTCCACACACTACAATCATTTCTTGACACATTTTGCCAAAATGGCTTGCAATCCCGAATCATCTTTGCCTGAACTGCCTGAGCTAATTGTAATTGTAATCGTCATTCCGTCATCACTGCCTCCTGGCTCAACAGCCCCCCGCCCCCCCCCCCACCCCCACCTTGGTAATGTCGTCACTATTATATCCACCCCTGGGGTGCTCACCAGCGCTGATGTGGGAAATATCCGACACGGGGGAGGGAAGGCGCCCGCACACATCAGTGCAGCAGTTCCGCAAAGACGCCTTTGGGCGCTCAACGAAGTGTCACAATGCACCTTTGCGCGCCCTTTGGGGCTTTCCCCATCGATTCTTGGTTTTCTCTGCCATGCCCCGGCTGGTGTCACTTCCTGCACGTATCACTGATATCTGTGCTCCAGCCCGAGTCATCCCCACCCGCCCATTGGGTTGGTGGTGAACAAGGCGCGTTCAAAAGAGAGGTGGGGAACCTGCTCGGCGACCTCTAACAATCAGGGGAAATTGTTGTTACTGGGTGAGAGTGGGACAGTTGTCCCTCTGTCCACGAGTGCTGCTTCTGCCCCTTGGCGTCCCCTCCCATGCCGGCGCTTGCATGGGAGGGACCTACCCCTTCACACAAAGTCGGTTCCAACACTGTGGAGTTTGGAGAGTGCTCACCAGCACATCCGATGTGGCAAAGGGAACACCGGATCAGGAGGTTCCGGATCACCAAGTGTTACCCATCAGCGGTGCACAGCATACTCAGGCGGAAGGGTGGGGTGGGGGGGGGTACCTCGCGCTCTGCCGCCTGCGTGGAGAACACCACCGGGCGCTGCCCCTGCACAAAGAGCGCCCCGAGCTTGCCCATGTTGACGAGGGTGAGGGTGTACTCGGTGCCCGGCACGGCCCCTGTGAATCCGAAGAAGAACCACTGCCCCACGTGCCCTGGGGAGTTTATGTCGGAGTCCACGACAAGGTCGTACGCCGTGTCCCCCACGCGCACCGCCCGCAGGAGGTTGCCGGACTCGAAGCGGGAGTCGAACGCCAGCCCGGGGGCGGTCCACTGGGGGCAGGGGGGCGGGGGCACGAGGGACGCATCCTCCCGCTCGTACACAATGTGGACGGGAGGGGGGCGCAGGAGCTGGTCTGCCAATCGAGTGTACACCTGTTGAAGAGGGAGGGAGGTACGTGCAGGAAGGCATATAGGGGCGCACCAGTGCTGTGCACAGATTCAGCCGTTTCGGACCACCCCCCTCCCCCTCACCGACCAATCATCCATCGATGCTTGACGGATGGTGGTTGATTTCCAAAATGTGAATGCGGCGACCAAGCAAGACTCAGCACCACTCCCAAAAATCGGGAGCATCTCAGCTTTTGGCCCTTCCATGTGGTGTCTTGAGTTGTGTTTTCGGAAGCCCCCTCCCCCACCCGCCCTCCGTCCTCCGTCCATCCCCCCCTCCATGCTCTTCAGTCCACTTGTGTCGTCAGGGGCACTGTCAATGCTTTGAACAGGCACCACCGACTGCACGTGAGCATTGCTGCTCTCTGGAGTGTGATGGATACGCATTGACAGGAAGCTACACGATGCACATGATGAACACACCAGTTCTTACAAATGCCTACGGAGAGTACGTTAGCACGCCGGGCAAAGTTTTGCCCTATTTTCCCTCAATCGTCCCCCCTTCCCCCCCTTTTTTGTCCCCGTGTTGGGGACCCCTGAGAAGGCAGGGGTGATGTAGGCATTCTGCCCACGCGTGGGTCCTGGAGACGGCAGGAGTTAGGTAGCCTGGGCTGGAGCAGGGAGTGAAGTTTGGGGGTAAAGCATTTGGGATGGATGGCCGGAACATTGATTTGGATGCTGGGCGCACCGGGTGCGCGCTGGGCAAACATACCCTCACGGGCGTGGCAGTTCTGCATTTCCTGGTTTCAGAATCAGCTTATCCTCACGACGTGTCATGTCTGCTACCACATCGCCCTGTGGGACAATTGTAGCATCGGGCAGCTCTGATCCTTGCTTCCGAGAGATTTCTCGGGTGCCCTCTGGTGAGCGGGCTTCGCCAGCTTGCCATAGTCTGAACCCCCTTCCCAAAAAAAAAGATGAGTACACCACTTGTTACACTTGTTGCGACACACACGGCGTGCAGAGTCGTCAGGGATGCCACCACGCCCCCCCCCCCCCGTCGTCCTCCATCCCTCCCTCCCTCCCCTGCACATGTGCCACCCACGCGGGTAGTGTGGACGCTCATCCAGGGGAAGGTCATAGCCCTCAGCTCCGGTGTCTCTGGGGTAATGGCCACTGCGGTGAGACAGCTCCATTGTTCAAAGTACCGCATCCGCCTCAAGTCCGTCTTCTCAAGGGCTGCTTGAGTGGAGAGGGACAATGCCTCAAATCGGCAGTTTCGATCAGTAGGGTCGAGTGAGGGAATGAGACGAGGAGAGAGGGAGGGACTGTGAGGGGGGGGCCAGGCAGAGAAAGCGGAGGGCGGGGGCGGGGGGACCTCCTGCAGAGCGGTCTGAGTACAGGGGGTGATGGCCTCGGTGCGTGAGGGGGCCCAGACGCGGGCCTCATCCATCGTGCAGCACGGCGCCGGGGCCGTGTACCCGCAGATGTGCCGCACGGCCGCGGGTGCATCCGACAGCGAAACGAGGTTCGTGCGGTCCGAGGGCGCGCACAGTTCCGGAGAGTACGCCGACACTGGCGTGCCGGCGCTGCCGGGGCCGGGGCCGTTGGGGACGGCCCCGGCGGTGTCGGAGTGAGTGGGCGCGGTCGGGAGCTTCCAGGTGCGACTTGGGTAATGGCCGCCAGGGAGCTCCGTGCAGCCCACGAACTGCATCAATGCGACGAAAATGTCCTGAGGGAATGCAGGCGAAGTGGGACGCAACTCACTCAATGGCCGGAGGTGACAAATGACAAGCGGGCAGGGCTGAGGTCAGGGGCACGGCTTGGGCCAGGGCAGACACGCTTTGGAGCGGGGAGGAGGGGGGCGTCTGGAACGGGGGCTCAATGGTCGGTACTGATCGAGTGGATGTCCCTTGCCTTCGACACTTTCAGTCATTGGTCCCTCAAATCCTCGCGCCCGGGGTCCGTTTCCTCGCGCCCGGTGCCCGTCTTTGGAGCTCTATGGGCTGCTTGGGAGGGTGCCTCTTGGGATGGTTCACCGGTGGTTGACCCCTGATGGTTGCCACGGTGCGGACGCCGTGCGCGCGGTGCAACAAAAAACTCTAACCCCCTGCCTCCCTCCCTCCCTCCCTCCCTCCCTCCCTCCCGGACGCTTGGAATTCCGCAGAAGGTGATGGTTCGCAAGCCCGCCCCTCCGGACCTGGACCCCCAAGTCACACTGTCGGGGCTGAATGTCCCGGTTCCTGTGAATAGTAACCTTCGCTGTAATATCGCAGTCCCCGCTCCACGCTGCTCCTTTCTGCCTTTCCCGCGTGCCGCTCCCCACGGACCCCGAGACGGATACCACACGCACTGCGCTTGTTGTCCTCTGCGGTCCTTTGGACTGCCGTGCCATGTTGCGTTTGGGAGGACAGGCCTGGGCAGACCTGCATGACTTCGGGGGGAGTGACGCTGAAGGACGGCGCGCAGCCCTCCCAAATGCGAGGGACCAGGACGGCGCGCACGTCCGCGTCCGAGGCCGCGTCCAGCCCCTTGAGGCCCTTCTGGAGCTCCGTCTGCATCGGCCCCGACAACTTCTTGACCGCCATCAACTGCGTCAGAAGCGTCAGGGCCTCGGCCTTGAGCTGCGCGTCGGCGGAGTCCAGCAGCACCGCAATGACCAGCGGCACGCCCCCCCCCGCGAGGAACGGCGCCACGGAGGCCCCGTGGCCGTCCGCGCGGCACAGCAGCGCAAAGAGCTGCAGCGCGTCCCGCAGCAGCGCGCTATAGCCCGCGCCCCCCACCCCCGTCGCCTGCGCCCAACAGCGCGCCATCAGCGCGCTGAGCGCGGGGGCCACGGCCGCCTTGAGCGCGACCGCCGCGTTCTGGTCGGTGGCCTCGCAGAGCGCGAGCAGCGCCGCCACGCAGCCCCGCGTGGCCGCGGCGTTGTCCGCGGGGGCGGCCTCGAACGCGGGGACGAGGGCCGCCAGGGCCTTCGTCAGCGTCTTCAGGGCCCCGTTGAGGCGGCAGACGGCGGCGAGGCTCGTGGCGTGGCTCTGGTGCTGCAGCATCCACCGGAGGATCGTGGCGAACGGCGGGAGGACGGCCGCCGGGTGCCGGCCGCCCTGACTCGGCAACACCGCGAGCAGCGCCTGACGGCCCTGACCCTCCGCGACCTGCGACCGCAGCGTCAGCCGCACGCTCCGGCGGAGCTGCCCGGTCCCGGACGCCCCGGCGCCGGGGGGCACGCGCCCGGCGAAGCCGCACAGCGCGGCCACCAGCGCTAGGCCCGCCTCCACGACGGGCAGTTCCCTCTGGAAGAGCTGGAGGAGGCGGGCCACGAGGACGGGACCCTGGTCCACGACCACAAACTGGTGGATTGGGGCCAGAGGGGGGTCGCTTGGGAAGAGCTTGTCTCTCAGCGCCTCCAGAGCGCTGACTGCCGCGCCGGCGTCACCGCCCACGTGCTGCTCCAGGGCCTGCGTGAGGGCACACAGACCTTCGTCCTTCTCTGACATTTTTGGTCCAGGCGAACCTCCCGAACGGTGCCCTGATGCACAGTTGTGAGAAGTGTGGCTCTGCTGTACGGCGTTGTGCCTGCTCTGTAGACTACCCCCCGAGTCCCCCGTCTGGTTTGGGGTTGTGTCTGGGACACGGGGTCTTGAATGTCCGAGACACCAGAATTCAGAGGCGGGACACACCAGGCTGGAAAGACAACCCTCAGACTGGGCACCACAAATGGGGGAGGTACCACCCACACAGCACTTACATGGGTGATTCACAGCCCATCCACAAAGACGGGCGGGCAATATTTTGCACAGGCCATGCAGATTCAACAACGATGCAGTGCTATGGGCATGCAATGCTTGGCAAAAGTCAGGCCTTGCCCCAGAATAAATTTATCTGACTACCTGAGGGGGTGGCTTTGCAACATGGACAAACGGTGCACCATGGTGGAACATAATTCCCAAGGTAAATCTCAAGATAATCCCTCTTGCAAATTGCCAAATGGAGCTTCAAAATGAGGCCATCTTTTGTCGCTTTTTGCTGGCCATCTTTTTTCCGAACAAAACATTGACGAAACACCTTTGCATCTGTTTGGGTCCTATTCGTGCTGTAAGTGCATAGTTGAGTTGCTGAAATTCACTGGGAATTCTGTTGGTCTCTTGTTCCATGCAGCATGCATACAACACAATGCACAGCAATTTTTTTTGCTGCATTTTGCTGTATTTGTTGCCCTTTTATGTATGATAGATCATCAAATTTTCATCATGCCAAACGATTTGGGCATCTCCGTATTGCCACAGAACATCATCTTGACAGAGATGAGACAAACTTGGGATGAGCAAATGTGAATATTAATGTTCTCCCCTACCTCCTCCAAATCATGGTTCATTGACGTCACTCTGCATGCCTACTATTTGTACCCTGCATGCACTGTTTGTGTTCCCTCTACCACCAGCAATATGCCTAAAGAGTATGGAGACTACAAGCATAGGGTGCACAATAGCAAAATAATTTCGCATTCACATGCCCCCTACTCAGAGGCTCTTTTTTCCGGTCTGTCTCAAATTCGGTCTGGTTGTTGTTCAGGTGCCTTTTTCTGCTTGCAAGCTCCTAATAATGCTGCTGGGCGGCGGTATTTGGAGTTTGGCCTGCATTAGTAGCCATCAACTTGATCTGAATTGCCAGTACACGGAGTGACGACCGTCTCTATGAAATGAAACGCAAGGTTTCCTTTTTTTTTTTTAGATTCGTCCTTTGTGTTCTTGGCTGCTGGTCTCTCGCTCTTTCCTTTCGCTCTTGCAATTTTTGCAATGGTCCCCCAACCTATCAGTATGTGGGAATGGGGTGGGGTTGGGTGCAGGGACTGAGAGGATTGGGAGGTTTCGGCCTCTCTTGGCCCTAAAGTTCAATCCTCACCATGAGAACCAAGAACGAGCACGGCCTGTAATCCATCAAATGTCCTCCCCAACAGACCTGGAGGCTGAGAACCGTGAAATGCTCTCGAGCAGATTTGGTCACCAGGCTATCGGTGGCTTGCCCACTAGTACTCGCAGATTGCAAAGGGACGATGGAGATACCTCCACAAAAGCATTTCTAGCCAAGGACAAGGGGGGCTCCGGGTAAGCACAAATGACAGGAACCACAAGATTCTGCTGGGTTGGTGGGCCACAATATGTAGCGTGACACCATGAATCGGTGACATACCTGTCCTGCCCTCATAGCCAAGCAGAAGAGCCAGGTTGGCAGCTCTACGAGCACATGCGCAGGGCTCACGTGGATGGGCGGCGTCAATGGCACCCCCTTTTCCTGTTACTTAATCCCCCCCCATCATGCCAATGATTGTCTATTCCGGCCAGGGGTGGGGGTGCGTTCAATTATAGGGCGGGGCATGATTGTCCATTCTGGCAGGGGGCCACAATGGGGTCAGGTTTGCTTCACCGCAATTAGCTCCAACCACACCTGCCACCACGGTGTTCATTGCTCTCAGTTCAGTGTGCCAGATTTTGTTCTCTGAGTCCGCTTGTCCGAGTGTAGCCTGGCAATCTTTGGGACGCTCTGCATACAAAGTTTAAAGCGAAAAGTTCTCCACCTGTCCAAGTGCCGCTGGTTCAGGGGAAAGAATAAGCATGGCTGAAAAATCCACAGTTTTTACTGATTTCAGAAGTGTTCACTATGGGGTTTGTTGTCGTGCCACTTTGTTACCTTTTGATGCATGGTGTGTGTGGTGGAGTCAGAATGATTTGACGGGCAGGCGTAGGTTTGATCAAACCAAGGGAACGCCGTGCACGCAGTGCAAAATTTTGTATGTCGGTAACTCCCTGAACCCTAGTTTTGGCACTGTTGTGGAGGTTTGTTGTTCCATAATAGGGGGTTTTGAGCTTCTTATGCATTAGGGATATGACATATTTGAACTATTATACATTTTCACCTATTTTCACCTATTTGAACCCATTTTAACCCACTTGCCATTTGGGTAGAATTGAGAAGAATCGACGCAACAGTTATACGCCTTCATCAAGACTCCCAAAAATTGAGCGAAGACGTGAGATGGACGCAAGGGTTGGTGTGTCACCCAACTCCTACACCACCGGGGTGGGGGGGGGGACTACAACTGGTCGTGATGCGACCCACCACCCCGCTATCTGTCAAAACTTGGTGGGAGGGGGGGGGGGGGTTGGCATGTCACCTTGGGGGGGGGGGTTGGCAGGAGGGGGGGGGGGTATTGGCGGTACAGCGGGGGGGGGGGGGGCTTCTTGAACACCATGCAATTCCCTCTCTTCAGCAACTTCTCAAGGTCAAGTGTTGCCATGGTGTGTCACTAGGCTATACAAAGGGAGCAAAACAAGGACCAAAGGCATAGTACCCCCTTCAAAGAGAGCAGAACAAGGACCAAACAGCCATGCCCGCAGCCCAACCTCAAGCTTGTAATGCAGCACCACTTTCCAAAAGTATAGAGGCTTGTGCAGGGCTCACATCAAACATCCTCCAAATGCAATTGGACACTTGTTGTACCCTGCAAAAGGGCATCCTTTGGACAAAAGGGGGGATGGGCACATCTCAAACTTCTAACCGCAAAAAGTGCAATAAGAAAGGCATTCAAATGGGGTAACTTGGTTAGACAAGATTGTGCTTGCGCAAGTGCTAGGGCTGGTAGGTTACTCAGCCCACAGAAATATCTACATCTCCTGAACGATACCTCCAATCAGTTGTTGCTTCTTTGAGATCTACGCTGGTCAATGTGCATGACGGACAGACAATCGAACGGGGCGAGCAGGGCAGCATGCTCAGCTAAACTCTTGAACGATACCTATTTGCTTGTCATGAGGTATCATCTCATTGGTAATGTGGCTTTCCATACTCTCACAGTACGTGATGCAAGGTGAATGCAAGAGCGTCATTGGTGTAGGACACGGGGGGGGGGGGGTCCTTGTATGCAACCCCCCTCCCCCCCTCCCCCCCCTCGAGTTTTGATAGATAGTGGTGCAGGGGCCATGGTAGCAATGCCGCCGAATTTTTTTTGCATGCTTCGTTGCGTTCAAGCGATGCCCTTGTTTGAGGTACTGTTGGTGTGCGTGATGAACCGTATTTGTTTGGGATCTAGGCGACTCCTGGATGGGTGCGGGGTGCAGTGGGGGCAGGTAGTAGCATAATAGAGGGCAGGGTCAGCGGGCCAACGCCCTTCATCTGGCCCTGCCCGGGTAGTCCCCCTTCACCGTTGTTAACATACATGCCCGTGCACAACACGTGAGTGATGTTTTGCTTTAAAGGTTTTGTACACCTACTATAACATGTTCCTGCTCAATATGTCATTGAGTCTGTGTTGATGCGTTTTGGTTTGAATTTGTACCACCATTTCCATGCCTGGTGGTGATACACTAGAGTCAGAGGTGCTAAAGCAATAGGCGTCTAGGGTATTGGAGATATGGGCGTGGTATGTGGGGATTCACGCAATTGAAAGCGTAGCCGATTCAGTGTGGAAGTGGGTTTGGGCGGCTAGTACCCCCCCCCCCCCCCTGTATAAGCTACGCCAAAGTCCCAAATTAATACGGTCCCTACGCCTACTGTAGCTTGGACACGGGTGTAGCTTGCGCGCGACAAATACAACTACCAACATCGGGCACCCACGTTCAAAAAGGGAGGATTGCATGGTGAGCTGGCGCAAGCAATGGGAATATAATGCACAAGGATACCAAAAATCAGAGCTATGTGGGTTCAAGTGGGCAAACACTCACAACAAATGTGTCCATGACTCTATGTGACTCGCAAATTTGTCACCAAACCCATGTCTTATGTGGCTGCACTACGTTTGGTACCGAATTAAAATTAGGTCCCAAATTAATACGGTCCCTACGCCAGCTGTAGCTTGGACAAGGGCGTAGCTTATACAAGGGGGGGGGGTAATATGCAAGAGGCAGTCTGTAGGACACTAAGTGCCATATTCCCAAGTCATCAACATGAGGCCCAGCCGCACTGGAACTTGCTAGGGATATGGGTATTGCTCTAGCAACATCTTGGCCCCCAAGGAGATGAAATTCTATGTTGGGGGTGTGGCCGGGGTGGTGGATGCATCGCGGAATAATTGCTCCACTACAAGGCTGATTTTCAGCAGAAGATGAGTACACCCCTAAAGGGGGTACAACTAGGCCAATCGGCTGTGCAGTCGGCCGGTTTACGTCCCGGCAAGGTGGTCAACAATTTCGGCTACGATCGGACAACAAAGGGGCTGGCGGCGGATACGCTATGCACAATGGAAATCTGGAGAAATTGCCATCATCACTCTATAGCCAAGCAACGCCTTTGTCCAAGGAGCAGTAGTTGTCAAGGCCGCATTATTTGGGTCCTATTTGGATGTGGTACCAAATGTGGTGATGCACCGAGAAATCAAGAGTTTGGGTTTGAACTGCATGGTCTACAATTAGATTGCAATTGCTATTTGCCCTTTTTTTTTTTGCACTTTGGAGGATGTTGGGTGTTGTGAGATTCTTTCTCTCCATATTCTTCATGTCACCCTCCTGGACCAGTCCACTGTCATCCACTGTTTGGGCAGTACAAGGGCGTCTCTTGGACAAATGGGGTGGGCAGGTGCCTTGAATCCATTCCGATGGAGAAAGGGGTTGGGGATGCATGCGGCAAACGGCGCAGCACAGTTTCCCATGCTCATGCTGCACCCAAGGTCTTTACTTCCACAATTGGGGCAGAAGTGCTCATGCACCAAATACTATACCTTAGGAATCCCACGGCTACACTAATGGCAGAGGAAAACCACAAGGGTAGTAGCGGGGGGGGGGGGGGTTCTGCGAAATGTGAAGTCATGGGGTTTGGCCTAAGATTGGCCACATCGAAGGGGGGGGGGTTGCCCCTTTTGCACACAACTGAATTTTTCCAAAACGCACCACAGGGGTTCACCTTGGATGCAGAAGTATAGCAGATAAATTGTCTGTTGATACCAACAACACAAATTTCCTCTTGGACCCATGGAGATTCTTGTTGGTGACTGTGATTGTGTTTTGTCATTGTGATATGGTTTTCAATTCATGTTCATCTACGCTAGTCGAGAAACGCTTCATGCCTGAAGCTTCACAGGATTTGCCACATATGCCATGCCCCCCCCCCCCCCCCCCCCGCGCCCAAACCCAGCACACGGGCCTTTTGTTGACCAATTGAAATTCTCTCATTCCCCAATGCGTAGGTTGAATTTCATGGAGGTTATCATGAAACCATGAGTACATGACTGCGCTACCCAGACAAGCACAACACAGCACGGGGCAGCATAGCAAAAGGGGGCGTCCTTGCACTGCGCGCTGCGCGCGCACTAGGCACTACTTTTGGACCAGATTCCCCCCGAAGAGCCCCCAAGCACACCCCTTCCAAACCGCCTTAAAATTACGTGATCGAAACTACCCTAGCTCAAGACAGTTGCAAGCTACCTTCCCTTCACAGAGGACATCATGCACAATGGGACCGTTTTAGCACCATTTTTAACGATGGAGGTTGAGATGGGGCAAATTTGCATGCTATTTGATCCATGAATGCACTTTCCCTAATGTACATGGTACTCACACGAGCCTGATTAGCGTCCTTGTATACTGGGACTTGCTTCAATGCTTCCACTTCCCAATGGAATGTTTGGCCGTCCGATGCGTGCTTGTCCTCCCAAGACGAAATGGTTCTTCGCCACTTTGCACAGATACAACGAAGGGCATAGGGGGAATCCTTGCACTGCGCGCTACTTTTAGACGACGTTCCTCCCGAAGAGCCCCTAGGCACGCCCCTTGGAAACACCCTTAGAATTAGGCGACCCAAACTGGACTAGCGGGGACCTTGAGGGGGACCTTCCCGGTTCTTGTGGCAGTGGTGAAGGACCAGGGGCCTTGGGGGGGACTGTGTGTTGGGCAGCGGAGATGGAGAGCAGTCAGGTGGCGAGTCTGAATTTGGGATGGCAAAGGAGATGGACTCCATCTTGCATTGCAGATTCACCACTCTCAACCCATCTTGGTACTATTCCAAGTGGAGGAGTCCGTCTTCAGCTGTCCCAACCACCGTGGCAGAGGTAGCAAGCCATTGGAGATGGTGTAGAACACCCTGTCCCCAATTTTGAGATCCATGGAGAAAGTGGGCTTGAGAAAAGAGGAGGGACGTATGATGTCCTGTAGCACGCACCCTCAAAGTATATCACCATATCAATCAACCGAGAAAAAGAGTAGATGTGGTGGAAATGGTTAAAAAATGTGTGCAAAAAAGTAGAAATGGGTGAAACAAGGTGAACATCCAAAAATGCCAGATTCCCAATGCATCGAAACCTACTACCAAACAACAATGATGCCCAAAGTACCACAAAGTATGGGTTTCTACTACGGCCAGACACCCAAATAGTTGCACTGCGCACACACTGCACGCGCGCTGCGCTTAAGGCGCACCCATAGAAACAAGTGTGTGCCATTGAACCCCTACCTTCTCGGGGTCCAAATGGTGGGGAGAAATCAACCTAGAAGGGGTGGATGTGGTAGAAATGAGCAAAAAAAGTGTGAAAAAGGGTGAAACCGGGTGAAACTGGGTGTGAATCCAAATATGCCATATCCCCAATGTGAAAGAAGCATCAAAACCTACTCTCAAGCAACAATGATGCCCCTAGTATCACAAAGTATGGGTCTCTAGTACGGCTAGACGCCCAAATAGTTACACTACGCGCACAGCGCGCTCTGCGCTAAGTGAGCCCCTAAACAAATCAAATCCAGCAAAGCACATCATAACACAACACAGCCCATGAAGCAAGATAAAACAGCACGGGACCTTGCAGCAAAACTCGTCACAAAACACAAACTCGGACACGGACACGGACCGCAAATGCACATATAAACACACACACACACACACAGACAATCAAGGTTCCAAGAAACCACTTATGATCACTTGAAGGTCAAAAAGAATGTGCACCTGCATATTCCTTTGTAAACGATATGCAACAAAATCTGCAGCCTGGAACATACATGTAGAGAAAATGGAGCCCCGCCCCCACCCCCGAAAAGCCCCAGCCGAATCGTTCCCAAGCCCCAAATGACCAGAATAAGCTTCTTTACAGGTGAAAACCCGATAGAAATGTGTATCGGGATATATAAATTGGTCTCCTGTTGGTCTACGGTGCACACGGTGCCAGCACAGTGTGCATGTTGGTGGGACAACTACCCATCTTGCAGTCCCCGTGCACCTATGTCAGAGTGTCATGACATGGTTTTTGGAACACTGCCAGGGTTTGCACTAAGCAAATAAACCCTGACGAGAGGTGCACATGAAGCACAAGAGCAGCAATCAGAAGGGTGCTCCGACAGTTTCTCATGCTCTGAAATGCAAACAAGCAGCCCAAAGCCCCATATACAACCACCGCACCAGATGCGACCCTTGTGGCATGATGAAATGAACAAACAAAAAACCTGTCGGCAATCAGCAGCATTCATTTCAGGAGCTTTCAGGGGCACAGACGCCAAGTGCTCAACAAAGCGTGTAGGTCATGCTTCATCAAAGAGGGGGAACGAGGGACCACTCTTGAGTCACGTGAACAGTAGACCCCCCTGCCGTTTGAGGGCCAATCACGGTCACCAGCTGCAAAACTGGGAGGCACAAAGTGCACCTGTGGACACGGCACACACCACGACAACACAAACATATTTGCGGCCTGCAATTGCAACACAGCAAGAGGCTGAACGCATGGCAGTGGAAACCCCAGCCTCCAGTGACCCCCCCCCAAAAAAACTCGGCGTAGGCTTGTGTCTTGACTCAACGCTAGCGGAGGAGACGTGCCACCAGAGGCCGACAGAAAACGCTCCCTCAGACAGAACATATCCCCCTTAGGCCTCCTAACACGAGGCAAAGAAACCGTTTCGTTGATGAATGTGAGCCAAAATACGTGGTGGCCTAAAACAACTCTCGATCGTGTGCCACAGGCCCGTGATCTTCAGCAATTCCGCTGGAAAACACACAAGTGCGCAAGGGCCCCCTTCAACGTGGCCAAACCGCACAGAGTGCAAGCAGAATAAGGGGCCAGCGCGCCAAACACAGTGCCAGTGTGAGCGCTGAAGACTATTGTCCACTGGGCCCTGAACAGCCCCCCGCTTTTGAACTCTTCCAGTAGAGCACGTGCAGCATTTGAGGTGACCGTTTCAGAAACGGCCGGAATATCCCCCCCAACAAAGGACCACATGCAAAGGGAACAAAGGGGTCAAAACTTCGGCGTCTCACAGCCAGATTGCCGAAATTGACAGTCAGTGCTGCAAATCGCCAATTCGTGCAGCTGAGCAAAAAAGCAATTGGGCAGCATTATCGAGCTTTAAAAGCCGTAGGCATTTATGCTTTCAAATCCATTTTCGTGGCTTCTAGCCATTTCCAGATTTGGACAGCCAGAAGGCCAGATTGGCAATGCGGCAACACCCTGTGCACTGCTGGATGAGCGCACGCGCACCACAGAAATCAACATTTCGCGATGAAATTCCTTTAGAAGCATCCCTAGTATGCAGTATGATAAAGACAATTTTAAAGCTTTGATTGGGGATCCGGTGTGACCACCTGGAAGGTGGTCGCGAGGCCCCTCCCCCGCGCCCGGGATGTACGTTGCGCGCAGGGCGCGCTAGGGCAACAATGAAAATGAAATCAAGCGAAATAGGCCCCACCGCCAGATCAAACATTGGGCCGGGGCGGTTCCAAACAACAACGAAAAGCTGGCGTCCCTCACACGCAGCTCGATGGTTGGGGTATAACCGACGGCGGTTGGAGGATAACCGATAGCGGTTGGAGGGCAAACCTGGCAGTTTGACAGTAACTAGAGCGGCCCCTGGGGGCGGTCCTTGATGCTAAAAGGAGAAAAACACTGTGTACGTCCTTCAGGACCCCTGCATTGAGCCCATGAAATTCGGCATAGCACCCAAAAACAAAAGCACAAAATCAGAGGAGACCTTCATCTCCATCTGGGTAGACAGACTTAGGGGGAATGTTTGCCCGGCGCGCGCCCGGCGCGCTACCTTTCTATCAACTATCCGACTTCAGCCCAAGATTTACCCTCTGATGGAGAAGGCCCCCCAAATAGACCATGATGGACTGCGCACCTTCCCTACAAAGCACATTGCATAATTAGACAATCGCTGTGAATTCAACAACTCCAAATGTCATTTGTATTGTACTTAACAAACGGTACTTTGCCTTTACCTTTCCCATAGATTTCGCTATGGCAATGAGTCCCCAAGCCGCAAGCGGTTTGGACGGCGGTTCTGCCTCACGTCACGAGAACGAAGCGTAAACTCGGTATTCGCTGCATCACCCCTACCTTCTCGGGGTCCCCATGGTGGGGAGAAATCAATATGGCTACATTACCCCTGCTTTCTTGGGGTCTCCATGGTGGGGAGAAATCAACCTAGTAAGGAGTGGATGTGGTGGAAACAAGCAAGAAGTGGAAGAAAATTGGTGAAACTGGGTGAGAATACAAATATACCACATCCCGAATGTGAAAGAAGCATCAAAATACCCGTTGTCAAACAACAATAATGCCCATAGTATTACAAAGTATGGGGTTCTAGGACGGCTAGACGTCCAAATAGTTGCACTGCGCGCGCACTGCGTTTCGTGCACCCCCTAAAAGGTCATCGGTGCAGCACGGGTCAAAAAAGATGCCTGGCGCGCGCCCGGCGCGTGCCCGGCGCGCTAACGCTCCCCCTTAGTGCGAATGTTGGAGAGTATGGTGCGTGCTCACCTCAAACAGCCACAGTCACGCAGGCTTACTGTTGAACACCCAGCAGTGGTGTGTGTGGACGTAACTGCCCCGAGCTCTGTCCTTGTTTTATCGGTTAGAAGCTTTGCCAAGCCAATCTAACTTTCAAAAGGATGGGGAGTGCGCTTCGGCTGAGCAGACCCTGCGGCCAAAGATGCTGGCAACTGGTACGCCTGTTGCCACCTACCCCAGTCCTGTGCTGCAAGGGCTTGCTAGCGGCGTCCACGGAATAGTTTGCCGTTGTGTACACCTCGGTCACTGACTCCGTTGCTGCAGCTGTGGTCAATGATCCGCACTTAGACCGGATTTGGTGATCCGCACTTAGACCGGATTTGGTCGACTGGACCTGAGTCTGTCGATTTCAGTGCTAGCTGGGCATTGCATGCGTTTGAGGGCTGCGGACAAAGGATGGATGGACCCCTTGCACAGGGGTTGATAGGATTTGGAGTCAACCAGCACAACTCCACATCCAAGGGGGGAAGGGGGCCAATAGAAGCGTGCATCTCGGAGGTGCGTAGCCCAATCTGCACCCCAAAGAGTGTCGTGGGTGAGGGCTGTGCAACAGCCACGCAGTAGAAGGAGCAGGATGCAATGCATGCCCATGTGCGCATGTGCAGACTTGGCGGGCCTCAGCACAAAATCTGTCAGGACCTTCTTCCGGGACTAGATGAACGCAATGACCATGGAAGCCAACGTTCCATGGTTCGTACCCGACTGTGCCGTGTCCTGGACATATTGGTGGTGGTCAGTTCTGAGGCAATCTGTGTTGGGGAGTGGGAGACGACGGGGTTGGGGGAAGGGGGGGGGGGGGGGGGCGGTGGGTCGGGGGTATCTGGGGCAGGGGGGGGGGGGTTCCTGATGGATGGCAGCCCAAATGAGATGGTCCATCTGGTCGCAGAGCTACAAGTGAACGTTTTGGTTAGAGGGCTAGGCCATGGCCGGACAATAATCACACAAGCACCTGCCTCTTCGATGGCGATGGAAACAGAACCAGAAAAACGGCGCCACGAATGACTGGAGAGTGGGGGAGCTTCTACACTGCGTGCAGGGTGCCGGAGTAGTTGCACCGCGAGAATTGAAAAATGCGCCGCAAATCGCGAAATTGCAACTAAAAGTGCAATCTACCAGCCGGCAATTTTTCGTGGTTTCGCCAAATGTTCAACTTCCTGGGGCGGTTCCTACATGAGCAGACAGTGCACACGCAGTGCACATCGTGCCCAGTGAAATAGATAAGTGCGACGTGGCATTTGGACAATTCAGTGGGCCTCTTTTCCTGAGCAGTGCATGGGCAGGGCCAATAATGTGATGGTCTTGTTCACCCCATATCTCTGGCAAAATGACAGCGTGCGAGGCCTCGTCAAAAAGCATTTGTCAGCCCAATGCCGACTGCAATTGGCCGTGATGGGCTAGACCACCCCTTGGAGGCCCGTCCACTAAGGGCGGCAGGAGGTAGAAAATCCTCGTTTCGCCACACGGTATGTGGGCTGCCCGTTTTACAGCTGCGTGCCACGGGTGCCGCGGGTCGCGGTCTGTGGGTCTCTGGTGCAAAAGCAGGGCTTTTGTGTGAGAGACTTGAACAGCGGTCCACGTGCCCTGTGCGCGCCCCTTAGACAATTGTCCTTGGCATCGCTATGTTGTTCGAAGCTGACAGAAAGCCCAACAGAAAGCTCCGCCAGAAGCCCGACAGAAATGAACGGACCCCTTGCCCAGAGCATGCGCCTTATCAGACATGTCCTGCTCAATCGTCTCCCACACGTCTCCCATGGACCACACGATTGAGTGAGTACTCGTTACTCATGTGAGCGTATGGTGCCCCTGTGGAAACATGAATGTTCGTTGACCGAAACACTCACTTGCACCGGAAGGAAGAGTCTTCATCATCAGTGGGTACTGTGGGTGGTCCACCGTGGACAAGCAACCCATGCATCAGCAGCTGAATGGTATCCTCACTGGTGACCTTCTGGCTGCAAGGGAAGGAAGTGGGCGCTCTGTGGAATGGGATGCCGGGGGTCCTTATCATTGCGACAGGTGAACATGCCTTTAGCTTGGAAAAGTGCCCCAAAAGCTGCCCTGTGCGGCGAAACCCCCTCCCACTCCCCTGCTGGCACCAGCATGTCTCAGTTTGGGCCCAACTCTGGGCCCATGTGGCGGGCTCATGATGCCGCACCGCTGCACCGTCCCTGACGGCGCACACTATTATACTACGTCTCTGTGCACTCCCAGTCGCTTGCTGCCAAAGCTCGCAGCACAGAGACAACACACACAATGGAGCACGAAGATACCCGGTTGGATGCAGTGAACACCAGAACCGAAACCACAACTGCGCTCCAAATCTTTACTGAATCTTCTGAACGCGCCCCACGACTCCCGTGTGGAGCTGCCATACGCCCTGGTGGTGTACTGGGGGAAGCAAAGTGACACATGCAGCATCAGCGTTCCCTTTGCGCCGCTGCCGCCCATGAAAAACAGCCCCGGTCGGCGGCAGCATCCCTAATGTCAATGTTTGCGCCCATGCCATATCACACAGCGACCCCCAGGGAAATTGCAGCCATGCCCACGCTATGCACGGACACAGCCTTTTCCTTTCCACTTGTCTCCTGCCCGCCCCCCTTGCGGGGCCCAACCCTCCGTAACTACTCGTCGACTGTCCGTCCCCATCAAACCAGATGACTGGTAGCCTTTTGCACCGACGCGGATTTCCACGCACGGCACTGTGCAAGTGGACGCACTGCAGTGCTTGTGATGCGTCCCGGCAGAAGTTCCCCCGTTTTAGTGGCCATCACGCGCTACGCCGGTTGCGACGGGCGCATGTGCACATTGCGCACGACGAATTGAGCGCGTGCCCGCACCCCTTACTCACGCGACGCGCTGCGTGGACCGTTACCGCAAACTGCGATTCGCGAGGAGTTGCGCTGGACCGCAGCCCCGACCTCCGAAGCACATATCTCAGACCGGGTGGTGGGACGCCGCTGCACCTCGACAGCCCGAGACTACCTCATGCCCAGTGATTCCCACTGTTATGGTACTCTGCAGGGACCACCTCCGTCGGTTGGGTGTTCGTGTCTGGAAGACGGTGCCAGTTCCGGCGCTGCACTCCGTACCAGAACCCCAACTTGCCCCCACCGCCCCCTCCTCCGCTCCAACCTACGCCCTTCGAAGCCCCTTCTCCATCTCGGAATTTGTCTGCGGCATTGCAGTCCCCGATTCGTCGCCACAAAAATCGACGCCAGCCTGGCGACCACAATCGGCATCCCCGTCCAGCGAGGGGCCGAGCGGTTGCAGACCCATTCGCGAACGTGAGCCCCACGTAGAGCACGCAGTGCTACGCATCACACATTCAATCCTCCGAGTCTTCAGGCGATGGCGGAAACAGCTGCTCCCGCACGACATTCGTGTCCGATTCGCTGAGGGGCTTCAGAGTGGCCCACTGTTTGCCCATTTCGCCGGGAACTGAGGCATACAGCTCACTCCAGATCTGCCTTTTGACGTTCCACACCGCCTCCTGCCCCTGCGTGCTCAGCTGCTCTTGCCAAGGGCCGTTCAAGATCTGTCCCAGAGTCACCTCTCCAGACTTTGGGTCCCCCTCTACACTGGGCTGAATACGAGACCACCACCCTGCCAAGATAGACAGACGTCGGGTGAGCAGGCGGTAGGGGGGCTGGAGGCTTTGTGGACGTGTGCTGCTCATGTCCCGCTCTTTGGCCGTTATGCGGTGGAGGGGATGTTTCATACAGGCTGTTTGGGTACCAACACAACCGGTCCAGCCACTGTGTGTTTTGTGAGACCTGCTTTTGTTGCTCGAGGTCAATCATGGGGTTGGGGGGGGCAGTAGGGTTGGGGTCTGCCAATAAGGGTTAGTAGTGAGGCTGATATGCACAACTCAGCACAAAGTTATAATTGGGATTGCCATCTTAATTCTGGCTAAATCTCATGGTGCAGCATGTCGCTTTGGTGAAGGATTGGGGCGTTTGTAGCAATTGGCCCTCATTTTGGCTATTTTCAGCTTTGATGATAGAATTCTATCAGCAGTGGTGGCATACCCTAGTTTTCGCCTTTCTAAGCCCTTGTTGGAGGGTGATACTCAATCAAGACCACCTCAATTCCTTAATCATGCTTTTTTGAGCCCCCCAAAAGGGCCCATTCAACCACCCAAAGTCCATAGTGTGCCCCCACCAATTCTGTTCACAAGCAGATTATGGGTCCAACCTCAGGGAGTCCCAGCTGACACCTTTTTTTACATACATTTTTCAAGGTTCAACGCCTCTTGGTGATATTATTTCGGATTTTTGGAAAAGGGGGCCCAAAAGGGCAAAACAGGGCTTAGGCTGCTGTTGCCTACAGGGGCAGGTTTTCACCTCAGTAGTCTTGCATCAACATATCGCCACTTCATCCAAAATTGAAAACACATGTTGATGCAGAGAATGCAAATATGCAAGAGCCAGCCCTCAACAAAACCGTACACGTGAGAAATTGTCCAATGAGTGCCCTGGGTTACAAACCATGAGACAAGTACAGAATATGCAGCAAAAGGTCACAAAAAAAAAAAGGTTATCTGCTGAGGTTTCGAGTCCCGCCAAGCCAAAGCCACAACCAACTTCTTCCGTGGACAGTGCAATGGAGTCCCTGTTCATGGTGTCATTTGATGCTTGTGTGGACTGTGAATTTCCCCGCAAAATGCAAACAAACCATATGGAAAATGTTTCATGGAGAACAATCAGGCCTTTGCTTACCAACGGGAGGGGGGAGGGGTGATTTGGGAGACCCACCCACCCAGGATTTTGAAAACTTTTCTGGTGGACAAAAATGAAATTTTGAATAGAGGGTCAACCAAACCCACCCAAAAATGGCAACCCCCCCCCCCCGTAGACCCCGTAGGGTAGGCATGCCACGAAGTAAAGGCCTGAGAACAATACCGCGGAAATTCATAAATTCATGGAAAGTCACAGAAATTCACTTTTGCAACCTCAATCCCCGGGGGGGGGGGGGGCGACCCCTCGGTTCTGGACGCCAACTACCCCCCCAACTAACTGTTGGCCGGAGGCCCCTTGGGGGGGGGGAGGGGGGGGGCATTGGAGGGGGGGGTCTAGGAGGGGCGATGGGGGGGGGGGGCTCCGGGAGGGTCGGTTTGGGGGGGGGGGTTCAGGTGGGGCGATCTGGGGTGTTGGGGGGGGGGGGGGCACACGCTCCCCTTACCTCCCCTTGCCCTCCCTCTAACCATAGCATCACCATAAACCTAACCCTAACCTTTGCAGCCAGTTGGTTTGGCCATGCTAGCCATGTTGATTGGGCTGAACAAAGTCCCTCCAATTTTGTTCATGGCTGCTTTTGCCACATCATTGCTCTCCATTTTGGACCCCAACACTCACTGTGACCCTAGCCTAGGGCGAGAGCCAGGGCTAGGGTTAGGGCTAGGGTTAGGGTTAGGTGTAGGGATAGGAGTAGGCTGAGGGTTGGGGGTGGGTGTTAGAGTCGAGGTTGGGTTTGAGGATAGTGTTGGGGTGCAAATTGGACAAAATTTTCCTTGGGGCACCTTTGGTGTTCATGGAGCATCGGGCGCCTTAGGCGCCCATGGACGCCGGAGGGCGACACCTTTGGCAACTAACTGTTGGCCGAAGGCCCCTAGGGGGGGGGGGGGGTAGTTGGCGTCCTAGGACCCGCGGAGTCGCCCCCCCCGTGCCTCAATCACAGATGTACAAAACCGTGCAAAATGTTGAATTTTTGGTTGCCACATGGTCTGGACCATGTTCACCTGCTGGACTGTGGTCTTGGCAATGATAAGCACATGTCGACCATGTGGTAATTGGAACACCTGCTACATGAGCTTCCATTTGGTGAAAGTTTGGGAGGCCTCCTCACATAGGCCTCAACATTTACTAGAGGGCTGTGAATCCACCTTGTCAAGGGCTGGGTAGTCAGTAGAAAGACCTTTTCATGTCCATGTTGGAAAGGAATAAGACTTCCCAATCTCCAGCACATTATTTTCCTGCCCGGGCACCAAAACATTGTAAACCCAGTCGATTGATGGAATAGACACCCTACAAAAGCACCCCTACATGCCTTATGCCAACACCCCCACCCCCTCCACAAACAGAAGCCCCTGCCTGCCCCCCTCTCCCCCTTCCCATCCCAGGCGGTGGGGGGGGGGGGGCATGTTCCCTAAAGCCCATGGGTGCTAGATCCAAAGAAGGCTAGCTGGGACGACCCAAACCAGGGCCCTCAAAGCGGTCTAAAGCACGTTGTTTGAAGCCCCAGCCCAGAAATGGGGTAGGGGTCACCCTGCTGCCCTTCAAAGCACATCTAGTGGTGGTCAGGGTTGGTGGGTTGGTGTATAATTGCCCTCCCCCGCCCCCTACCCCAATGTTCTCAATATCTTGTTTTTGGTTCAGACCTGGGCAAGCTGGCAAACTCCTCTCACCAGACGGCACTCGAGAGTGTTCTCGGAATTAGGAATCAGAGCAGTCCAGTGCTATGCTTGTCCCACAGCTCCAGCAACAACTCCATGTTCTCAATATTGCATTGGATGCTGGATGAGCATGTCAGATATGAAGTGTGTCCTGTGACGCCGTCCGTTCCCTTTAGACATAATTGTTGGTGCGGTAGAGACAACAAGACACAGGGAGCGTACAACAATAAGGTTTGCGGCGCTCAAGCCATAAATATTTACCTGATTTTGAGGGAGGTACTTCCAATGTAGGGGTTTCAGTGGGTTCAAACACGACAATCGAATTTTGCCTTTCCTCCATATGCACATTCCGCACCGGATGCAGCACGGCCCCCCAGTTGCCCTGTGAATGTGCCCCCAGGCCATTACAAAACTGTCCAATAATGCGGCCTGCAGAACGAAGCGACAGGGTACAGACAAAGAGACCCAAAACCACTGTAAACGCCATACCATAAATACCGAGAGAAAATGGGAAATTTTTCCAACACAATCACCCGCCTAGATAGGAAGGGAGGGCGGAGGGAATCCAGGGAGGACAGGGGGAGTGGATTCCGGGGCGAGGGGGCCCCACCCCAAGATGTTTTCGCATCGACTTTTCCTCAAGCTAATCTCGATCTAGTTCGACACGCAACAACTCCATTCGGTTACTGAGCTTCACCAGGGTAGTTGCTGACTGCACAACCTGTGAGGCACAGTCGTTGCACCCCCCCCCCCCCCCCCGCCGATGAACAGGTCTACAGGGACAATGAAGAATGATGAGCCGGCACCGGATACAGAAAAGTGTTCCAACATTGTGTCGTTGGACGCATCAGCACTGGCGTTGACGCAGTGGGACAATATTGGATATTATCTTGGCAGCACATCGCCGAAGCCTCTTGCTGAATCTCAAAGGAGTACATCAATGCCCATTCCAAGGAGACATCCTGGGCAGTGCAATTCCTAGCCCAGGTTGTACGCAAAGACGTCACTCTACACGTACCAGAATCCATTGCTAGCATGTGTGAGGTATCTAGACGGTGATCCTGATTTTTGTTGCTCCTGGTGGGTTGCGGCGTAGTTCACCCATTTTGTCCTTGACTTCATCCTCATCCAACAACCGGATTTGCCCGTGCTCCCTTTTTTTGTCCCATTGGAGTTTGTCGAGTGGCAAGATTACCTCATGGTCTTCCGTCCAATCCCCAAGTTTGATCTGACCATCCTTGCCCTTTGCTGGATCATTGCGCTTTCGCTTTTGCTTGGGTGGTTCGTCATCAGCAGCAGTGAACCGGGAGGCCAAATCAATGGACGGGTCTAGGGTGGGCCGACTGGCCCCTGCCACAGTGTCAGACATGATGAATCCAACTGGGCGCAAAACGAAAAATCACAAAAGCACCAAGTCCTAATTAGTGGTTTCTTCGGATTTTACGCTTAGCGATGCGCATCTAGTGTTTTGTGGCACAGCCAATGTTACTTCCTCTTGTGGGCGGTTCTTTGAGGTTTGATAGCATTGGCAATGTTTCATAGCCCCATTAATGCATCGCAAAATTGCTTGCCTAAATTCTACATACATTCTGCATTACGAATCCTCACAATATGTTGCCAACACAATTGTTATGGCTAAAAAAATGTACCATCCCTATAAACCACAGGAATATTCCCCTTTCTTGCATCAGTCTTGAGAGTCTGTCTGTTTCCAGACATTGCCCTTGCTCAGGAGTGTCACCTCTCTGCGTGCAACAATATTGAATATGAGTATGCCGTCAAATTAACAATCGGAGACTGTGTGTCTGGAACCACACATGATCTCTTGGTACCCTTGTTATACGAGCCTATTCGGACATGAGTGTCTGGAACCATACATGCATTGGTTTGACACCCATTTCAAAACCAGAACACCAAGGGTATGCATAACCACATCACCTGGAGTTTATGCCCCCACTTGCTTTCACCCCACCCCACCCCAGGGTTGGGGTGGGGTGATTGGTTGCTCTAGTACTGCACGTATGCGCGCACGCCATCATCAGACTTGCAACGCACCCGTGTTGTGGTGTTCCAAACCCGGCTGCTGTGGGAACCCAATGTTGTACTACCCAATTCCAGAAACGTGTCTGGTTGCAGACCCACATCTTCAACGTACGATGATGGTGTTGGTGGGAGATTAGCACCCGGAGGCAGCGTTGTCAACACTGACAACCTCAAAATCCTCCATTTATTGAAGTAGGACAAAACGTGCTGGTCCATCATCGTGAGCATCCACATCCACTATCAAGTCTGCCACAGACCGCTGTGACCTTGACTCTGAGACAACGACTGCGTCCAATGCCTCATCATCATCGTCCTCCACTCCAATTGCTGCATCCCGCACCCGCGGAACCTGTGCATCTCTGCCAGCATGATCCCGGGGGTCTCGCCCTCGTGCAATTGTGCTCAACAATTGCATGACCTCATCCGTCGGGGTGTGCGCCACGCGTGTAAGTGTGGATGGGGATCTCGTAAGGAGTTTGTGGTACAGAGCCTCCCCACCGTGGTCTGGCGGCCGTGTTGGAAATTTGATGTCATCAGGAACGGGGAACACGGCCTTTTTCTCAATATTCCATTCAACATGCACCATGCGGTTTGTCGTGATGGCCAACAAAAATCTGCGCAACCGTGCTAACATAATGGCGACCAACCCGCTGCAAATCTGTCCCCGTGTCTTCTTTGCTCCACGCTTTGGCGGTGGCATGCTCAAGAACAGGTCCAAGGTGTGGTCTAAGGTCTTCATCTGTGGGTATGCCCGGCACATGGATCCGAGACGACTCCCCTCCTTAGTACACAGCCGTTGTAAAACAACGGTGATCCTCCTTGCTGTGTGCAGAACATGGGGCTGCTCAGTCCGTGCAATGGGGGCTTCTGCATTCCTCACCCCGGTTGATACTACTGGACTCTGGCAGGCCTGTGTTTTATTCTGCTCGGGTGGTTGCCGGGTTCGAACAAGCGACCTGCAGATCCTGCGTCGTGCATCACGCAAACACCGCGGCACTACCATGGCCTTGAGGGAAGGGAGGAGGGGGCACTGAGGCTTGGTCAGGCAGGGGTTCAGGAAGCAAATACCCATCTCCAGCTCTCCTTCAAGCTGCTGAGGGCCCCAGCCACAATTGCCCAGGAAGAAATGGAACTGACTCAAATGTGCGCTTCCGGCGTTGACCATGCGTGACATCTCTTGCACAAACTGTTCGGTGAGGTAGTAGAAATACCAGCCCCCCGACAGGACGCTGTCACAAGGGATCCCGCGACTCTGCAAGTTGTGGTAGATTCCCTCGCAATTTGTCAGCACCTGCGGTAGGGCAGTATGAGGTGAAGCTGGGGCAGGGCAGGGACAAGACCAGGCCGTGCAAGCCCGCATTACCTGCATGGGAGCTGAGCGGCGGACTCCCATACTCACCCAGACCAGACATCAGACCCAGGAAGCCACAAATGTTCCAACAACCCCCCCCCCCCAGCGCGCCTTCAAACTGCCTGGAGCAGCGATTCTGGTGCGGTTCACTCAAGCATTAAACATACCCAACAGGCGGCGGGTGGCGTTCAGAGGCGAGAAGAAAGGTATTGGCCTTAAAATGCGCCTCATCAAACGCAGGCCCCATCGATAAAAGCCATTCATCCCGCAAGAAGAATTTTTCTGATGTATGTGGGTCCCCCGGGTCGGCAGGGACCCCATCTGCCCCCTTCCGCCATATTTTTGAAGCAAAAGATTCTTGAGGGCACAGCAGTCAAAAGGAAACAGCCACAGGATCAAGGTCGGTGTGATCTCACTCGTGTGACTACTTTCCCGTCCATAAAGGACATTGTAGGAGCAGTGTGTTTCCATTGTCTGTTTAACTGACCCCTTTCTCTACCCTATACCTACCCTTCACCAATGTGAGTGGGGTGAGGGCTCCCTACACAACACCGATGCGGGCCCCAAGCCGTATATGGGATTGAGTTCGGCGAAATGAGCCCCGGATAGAGCCCAACCCCAACCTGACTGCCTTTTAACACCAGAAAGGTCATTGGGTTGGGTTTGGGGTTCGCTAGTAGCCCAATGGTGAGCCCCAACCCTGGGTTCGGCTCAGTGTTACGTCGGGGTAAAAAGAGCATTGGATCGGTCTTGGTGTCGCAGTCGCCGATTATCCTCTCCCCTCTTCCTCTGTGACGACGCATGGGCTCTGAGTTGGTGTGATACAGCAGCCCACAGGCTTGACACGGCTCCCATTGTGCAGTACCCCCTAACACAACAAGCGCAGCACACACTCAGCGACCTGCGGTCAGCAAGCGGGAACATGCAACAACTCACGCAGGCTTGTGCTGGGGCAAATCGGTTTTGGATCGGGATGTAGCGACCCTATGGGGTAGCATGCATGGCAGTGCGGCACAGCGAGGGACCTGCAAGCTGCTCAAATGTACGTCACCCCCAAGATGCACACAGCACCTCTGTTCGGGTGGAGTGTCCTGGTACAGGGTGGACAGGAGGTCTATGCCCAACTCTGTGATGTCGCGACCGATCCCATGGTTCAGCACAAGACCTGATGGGGGGCAGGAAGAGGAGGGCATGGGGAACTGCTAGGACCCATCGGCCGATGAAACAAACAGGCAAAACCTAGCCTGGAATACTGGTCACCGTGTGCCTGGGTTCATGGGGCCTATTTAGGGGAGCGTCCCTGGCTTGGCATGCCGACGCTGGCGTGCCAATCCAAGAATGTCCACGGTGGTGTGCCAACATGCCCATAACCGGCATGCCCATTGTGGGGGGCCCATTTTAGCATGCACGTACCAGTGTTCACTTACCGGCGTGCCCATACTCACGTGCTCGCGTGCCCAGAATGGCATGCGGTGAGGTGACCAGTACGGCCAACAAAATATGGGTTTTGCTTCAATGTGCGTGGCACTCTCTTGTGGGTGAGAGCGGTCCTAAAAGCACACAGTCGATCAGTAAACAGTATGACAGCTACTGCTATCGGCCAACTGCCATCGGCGACTCGTCAAATGCCCCTTACTCTGTGCACGTGTTGCCCCGTGCACCGGTTCAGGACTTCTTGCAGGGAAACTCCTGATGCCCGGAACTCAGGGTGTTTTTGGCATTGCAAAGTGTCCCCATGCCCGGAAATTCAATGTCAAAAAACCCAACATACTGTCAAATGTTCATGTCTGTTTGATAATACATCTATAGTACTGAACATCACAGCACCGCTGGATTTCGGTGAACGCTAGATCCGACCTGAGATATGCCAGCACCTTGCCCATGCTTGATTGCTGGGTATGGCAGTATGCTGATGAGTCCAGGAGCCTAAGGGGGCGTTTCTGCACAGCTCGTGCAGAGCGCCCAGTAGTAGCTTAGCTTTCCCGTGCCCACCCTGAAAACTACCCACCACCGGGGAAGCATACGCCCACAGGGCAAAAACAACAGATAAAAAACTGACAGCAAGCTTGCATTTGCAGCATGAATGGTTTAACTCATTGTCTGAGTGTTGGAATGAGCAGGAATCTGGGGCAGTCCTGTGTCTGGAAACACACTGGTTACCCTGATCACCTTGGCCATTGGGGAAAAACGGTCCAAAATACCGTACTTTTCGCACAGCGCAGGCACAGCGCATGGTGCACCCCCCAACAGGTAGGATGAGAATGAAACGGCTGACATCCCTCAGCAGGAGCAGGCCAACCCTGACAGGTGAGGAGGTCGATGACAAGTGGGAACAAGATGTACGTCCTGATGAAAGACCATTTTACCAGTATTTTATCACTGCGGCCGCGGAGAAAAAAACCACAATCTGAGACAATGGAGGGAATATATGCCACGTTTCTGAAAGAGTAGTTGGCCTTTTCCAGCAAGGCAGAGGAAACCCACTACTTTGACCATGTATCTTGCATGTACAAAATGTTACGCTATGCGCCGCTTGTTTTCTCTTTGGTTGCGAAGGCATCAGAATCGTTTATTGCCGTCCGAACCATTGCACCATTATCAAGAATATGTGGCGGATTCCTGTGCCCAATCTGCGTCATTTTTCCGAATGTTGCCAATGGCAACTTTAACTGACCATTGAAGACCTCCTACAAGACAACCGCACCCCCTCCCACACCCACACCCACACACAGCAGAGTTGGGTACGGGCAGAGATGAAGATGCAAAATACAGTGGGAGGGCCTGGAGAAACCTGATGTGTGGTTTGGGTTTGTAGAAGTGATCAAAACCACTGCTTGTCGCAGCACGGACTGCATCAGCGAAGGGTGGGCCAGCATTAGCACTTGGCTGGTGCTCGTGATGGGATCAGAGTGTGGCACAACACTTGATGAGGCTCTGCAGGCACAGGCGCAGGGTGGGATTTCATGAAATTGATGAGGTCAAGGGGATGGACAACGCATTTGCTTAGTGACCCCGGGACCACCTTGAAGAGACAAACATGTGCAACAGGGGCCACAGGAATTGGCTCGCCTGCCATATGTTTGGCTGCAGGCTTCGCTGCCACCTAGGCTGTGGGTTTCGCACATTCGCAGCACGTTTGGCTTGGGGCTGGGCAGCAGGTTTTGCTGGGGCATGATAGCCATTTCTTGTCAGGAATATCGTGTGTGAAGTACAACTTCCAAATGTCAAAGCGACCCCCCCCCCGGGGTGGCTAATCAATGGTGGGTACTAGCCATAGAACGACGATGGTCGTCACCCTCTAGAATCGCTCTGGCACTCCAACAGTACTTCAAGTATCACGCGGCGGAGCCATGGCACACACTGTCCAATTGTTCAGCTCTGTGCCGTCAGGCCTCGCAGAGTTCCATGTGCTGTTCAGGGCAATCTCTTGATTAACATACGGCGCCGGAGGCGCCAACACAGCTTGGTCATAGCCCTGCCCTCCTCCTACGTTTGCACGTGTCACTGACGTCCGTGCTGAATTCTGAAGAGTCCCATGACGTGCCCAATGACACGTCGGATTCCGGTCTACACAACCGCATTTCACTCACCTCCGTGCTAAAACCCCCTTTGCTGCCGCACATCCCCTCTGAGTCCCGTTCAGACGACGAAACTTCACCAGCCATTTCTTCCAGCCCCAATTGTCCCCATAGCACTTCCACTCGCGGTCATTTCGGCAGTGGCTGTTGATTATGGGGATGCTGCTGCTGCTGCTGCTGCTGCCGCCCCATCTCAGCCAATGCCTCTGCTTCATGATTGCCCTGCACCCCGAGGTGGGACGGCACCCAACGTACCTGTAACTCAGCGCCCGCCCTCTCTCTTTCCCAAAGAATCTTCTCCCACAGGTCTCTGTGTTCCACCTCTCCGCTTGACATCCTCCACCCATGGCGGCGCCATTTCGGGTACCATTCCGTGATGGCTTTGAAAACATTCTCTGAATCCATAACTGCAGCCATGCACTCACCCGGTCGGCGGTGCAGTATGGCATACAGCGCTCCCCGCAATTCCCCTCTACTCACACTCTGCCGTTCATTCTCCGGCACATGTGCCGCGTGTTTCCTCTGTGATTCCCCTGCAAACCAGACACCATAGCCCCCTTGCATCCACCCCCGCACAGTCTTTGATGATCCATCCGTGTATACGATAGTCCAGCCCTCCCCCTCCGGAGATTGCAAGCGCTGCACTGCTGCGTCCCTGTATCGTCCCCACTTTTCTTCCATCTGAGCCAATTTGTCCACCTGTTTCGGCGGGTTTGCATTCGTGGGCGCCTTTGGGAGGCACTTGAAAATGCTGGGCATCAAGGGGTCCTCGAACCACCCGTCCAAGATTCCCACAAACCGATGCAGATCTGCCCTGGAACAATGGTGGGTACTGGACAAGGGCTGGGTGGGGAGGCGGTGAGACAAAACCCTCAGATGTGGCTACTCTCCTGGCAGTTGGCAGCGTCGATCGTAGATCGACTTCGCAACTCACAAAGAGGGAAGGTTGTCGGCCACACGCGCAGGTGAAGCTTGGCACAGGCAGCGGCAGGCAAACGTGGAGGCGGGGCTGGACCTAACAACTCGCTCTTCATCGACAACTGGACTGCCTTTGAGTTCCGCGGATAATTTCAGAGCTGCCTTGAATTCACGGCTCATGGCAAAGCCAAGGGCCATGTGTCTGGGGTTCAGAAGCTCTCGAAACCGTTGCCTCACATGCTCCTGCACGCTCTGCTGTCGCTGCAGTCCAGCAACACAGCGCCCTTCCTGCAAAAGACTCACCTCTCGGTCAAGATCCGTTTGCGTGACCCCTTTTGAGGAATCCTCCCACTCCTGCTCCACTCGGTTGTAGAGTTTAGGGCGCTGTTTGCAGATGAGGAACGCAACACTTAAGAGGTCCCGGTCCATGTCCCTGGCGGCATGCATGAGTAAGCGGTACATAGAAATGTGCATCGACATGGTGAACTAAAGACTGAGAGACGAAGACACAATGGATTCGGCACTGCAGCACTGTTATGCCTTGGGTGTCGCTTGTTCCCATGTGGCTGGGTGTTTCGATGGTGGGCACTGCCAGTGAAGGGGGTCAGGTAACTTGGCCACTGTTTCAGTTTGCCAGATCTGTCTGCTTCTGTTTCTGCTTCTGTTTCTGTACTTCTGTTTCCCAAACGCAATTGCCTTGCTTGGTTTGTCCAAAAATTCAAAGTGGTGTGGTCTCATGATAAGAAATTTCACACAGCGCCAGTGATTGATTATGGGGCACCTGAGTATTACCGCCATGTCATGCTGATTTTGTGTGTTCCTTGTAAGGGGGACGGCCTGTTCGAATCTTGACACCCAACCGGGTGCGAAACTTTTTGGGGGCCTGGAGGGGGGGAGGGGCGGGGGGGGGGACTGCTACGGGGTGGGCGGACGTTGGGTAGGACAGTATCACGGCCCGGCGACAAGTGGCCGGAGATCAGTATGGCTACATCACTCCTACCTTCTCAGGGTCCCCATAGTGGGGATAGATCAAAGTGGTTCCAACTAACCCCCCCCTTTTGTATAAGCTACGCCAATGTACACAATTATTGCAGTCCCTATGCCTGCTGTAGCTTGGACAAGGGTGTGGCTTGCACGCAACACATACAACTGCCGACACACTCCTATGCAGGCCACATGTGCTAAAATTGGCAATTCAGGACCTATGGAGGAACCCTTGCACTGCGCGCGCACTGCGCGCTACTTTTAGACTAGATTCCCCTGTGACGAACCCCCATACCGGCCGCTTCCAAACACCCTCAAAATTAGGCCACTAGCTACCCAAATGCCCCTAAATTTAAGTCACTCAAACTCCCTAGCTCAAGACAAATGCAAGCTACCTTCCCTTTATATAAGACATCATGCAAAATGTGGAAAGCCACGCACATATCCTCCTTTTTGTTCAATTGAAAGCCCACTCACTCTACCAGCTAGTCCCAAAGCCATGTATGTGTCCACCCCATCCTCAACTGGACCGGGGGGCAAAGTTTCTTGCAGGGGGGAATACACGTCAACCTCTGTTTTCAACTTGTGGTACAACCACACTTCCTCATCAGCAGGGATGCGGTCTCGCATAGGGCATTCGACTGTGGTTAGGCAAAAACCGGGCAGTCCATCACGTCAACTCGAGGGCCACGCCAAAGCGTGGGAGTCCATCACCCCAACTTAAGGGCCCACACCAAAGTGTGGGAGTCCATGGTGAAGATGAGCAAAAAAATAATGCGAAAAAGGGGTGGAAATGGGTGAAAGTGGGTGAAAATCCGAAAATGCCATATCTCCCATGTGGAAGAAGCATCAAAACCTATGCTAGGGGCAACAATGATGCCCCTAGTATCACAAAGTATGGGTCTCCAGTACGGCTAGACGCCCAAATAGTTGCACTCCGCCCGCACTGCACGCACTGCGCTAAGGGCGTCCCCTATGGGATGCATCAGACTAAAAAAAAATTCTTGGTGCAACAGCGGTGGGCCACATGTGCTGAAATTGGCAAATGTGACGACACACCCATGTCCACACTACATTTCGTACATAATTAAATTATGTGCAAAATTGTTACAGTCCCTACGCCTACTGTAGCTTGGACAAGGGCGTAGGGGGCGTAGGGGGGGGGGGGTAAAGCATACTATGCACAACTCTTGAAATCCCCAATGTGAGCTGAGCATTTTGAGTATACACACATAGGACTGATGGGCAATTTTACTCCATACCATGTGCCTGGAAAAAATTCTTTGGCGCTTGTGGTGCCACTACTTTTCCCAAAAATCTCAAGTTGGACAAAGACACGGGGGCCGCCGCCAGCCAATGTGTGACCCCGAGGGGTGTGCAACCGTTTTGGGGGCTGTAGGGGGGGGGAGGGGGACCCCCCCCCTTGGTTGACCCAAACCTTGGGGGTCGGCGGGTCGGGTTGTCAGCCGCCAGGCTCCCCGGGGGGGGGGGGGGGGGGTCGGTGGATACCCCAACATACATACCTCAAAATGATCCCCGTGACATGCTGATCATTTCGAATATGCACAAGTGGGGTAATTTTTTTTCAAAAAAAATTTGCCCATCCACAGGCTCCCATCAGCCAAGGTCCGACCCGGAGGTCAAGTCGGGGTCAAAATCCTTATTCGTGCTTTTCATCCATTTTTGAATTCTCCACAAAATTCTTAGTATTTTGAGTATAGACACATAGGGTCGAATAAAAAATTTTCCCCCTGCCGTATGCCTAAAACAAAATGTCCGGCGCCCACAAAGCCCATTGTTCTATACAACCATTTTGGGGTCTGTAGAGGGGGGGGGGGGGGGGCTTTGGGGTCGGGTCCTGACCAGGATCGGCCCCCATGGACAAAGACGAGTTCGAAAACTTTGGGGGTCTAGAGGGGGGTAGGGGGGTTGGGTATCAAGATTGGAACTGGCCGCCCCCCTTGGGTCCTAATGTACAACAAGTGGATGGGGACAGACATTGGACAGTTGTTGGGATTGGGTTCTTGTACCTTTGCCACCCCCCCCTTAGGGGGAACTGTCATTTGGGTGCGGTTCCCTGGGAGTGCCATGCACGCAGCACGCACACAGTGCAAAGTTTCGTGTACATACTACCCAAAAGCATCCTTAGTGACAGCGAAGTTCGGTTCACCAGCCCTACTGGTTGGTACCTAAGCGTGCTATGGGGATGCAAGCCCAGTTTGGTACTCCATACTCTACAACACTGATTGGGATGTTCATAGGTACATCAAAGTACCAGGTTGGCAGTGGTCCAATGTGCATCCTGTTGTTGCTTCGCCGTGTCATACAAAGGTGGCATGGGGGGGTTTCACTGCAGTGTGCATTGGGCGCAAAAACATGGCCCCTGTATGGTGGGGGGCAACCATGGGGCGCTACACAGGGGTCATCGATATCGGTAATTTCGGACATGGTGATGATTCGCCTACTTTTGGGGGGTCCTAAAAAAGGGGGGGGGGGGTTATTTAAAAAATGACACCTAAAATTTGACCCTTGGAAAAAAGGGGGGGGTTCTCTATTGTACGAAAAGTTGGACGTAAACCGGCAAATTTTGATGTAAAATGAGACAAAAGTGCTTTGCACCCAATGTTCTATGCAACATACTCAAGGCAAGGACGCGGTGGCCTAAGGGGTAAGCATTTAGGAAGCGGGCGCCTCCACTCTAAGCCCTCACCAGGCTGCAGGGTTGGTGCCTAAAGCCGCCCACACCCCCTGCCAGGAGGGGGGCCGTTTCGTCAATGGCATCGGCCATGCAGCCCACAGCCCCAAACAGACTGCATGCATCGGCCACACAGCTTGTAGCTCATCAAGAAGTGCAGTGGCAGATCCTTCCGGGGCTAGGCATGGCCCCGTAACCCCCACAACGACCGTTTCTAGTGTACTTCATTTGAACATTACCGGATTCCATCAGCAGCTGATCCGGAAATGCTATGCAACATGACACAAAGGAAGATAGCAAGAGTAAAAACAGGGTCGCCTATTAAGGGTTTACCATTGTCAACACTGCCACCTAGCTCCTAGCTCTGAAAAAAGGGGGGGTTTGTTGATGCGCATAATGTCAGTTTTCACTAGTTTCGGGGGCTTGGAAAAGACCGGGGGGTTTGCCCAAACCATCATGATGTCCAACATTCCCAAAGTCGATGACCCCTGGCGCTACAGGGGAGATTTCAAGGGGGGGCGGAGGGTACCTATGTGAAGTGCCGCTACCATGCGCTTGCCATGGGACAATCATCGTGCTGTTCAGCTCTGATGCAACTGGAACACAGAGCATTGTCTGCTTGCACAATCAATTTTTCTGTTCTGTGAGAGGCAGAAATGCACAGATGCACAAAATGTCACCATCCAGCGTCTAGTATCTCCAGCTCAAAACTGTGAGCATGCAAAGAGAACAAGCTTTCTGGAAAATCCTGGTGGGGCAATGTAAGGTTGGTTGTGTGTTGATATTTCCCTCCCAACCCTGGAATGCTTGACAATACTATTCGGGACCTTAGATTTCTTTTTAATTCTTCACTCCGTCTCACGTTGGGGCTTCATCTCATGAGTCCATGATACCTCGAAAATCTTGGATCGCACACAGCATGGGACATAAAACAAGCACGGCGTGTTCTGAATGAGGTTAGACACCTCCATATGACTCAGACTAGGCAGATGAAACGTATGAAATGCGACATGCAGGCGCAAGACAAAAGAATTTCCCCCTTTACACGGCTCGTCCACGAGAATTAATAGTAGAATCTGCCACATTGGGGTACAGATTAGGGCAGAACCTGTACTTCTGCATGATGCCCCCAGCACTATTGCACAAATTTTTCTTGCCATCCTTTTGTGTTTCCGGGATGAAGAACAACTATGGGAAGGCTGAAAGTTTATGCTGTAAACAAGCATCGGGCGGAGGTGCTCATGCTTTCAACAGAGCCAGAGAGGTAGGGGTCAGACTCAAGATATTCAAGGTCAGCACCACTGGAATTAAAGCCTCGAATACTTTTCACCCAACACTTTGAGTACCTTGAAATTTCGGAATCTTGTTCATACTACATGCTTCTGGTGCATCATTGGAAAGGGCATTGGTGTGGTTGGTGGCATTGGGTTCATTTGGGAAAAGTAAGGCAACTTCACAATATGGAACTGGCAAATGAAAACAATAAAGAATGGAAATGTGCATAATATTGTACAGCGGCCACTGGTGCGGTGGGGACATATTGCAACGGGACTTTGATGAGCGCTGGGGTCAGATTGCCGACTTGGTGGCCCTCAGCTGTTGTCCGGGGCTGCAGACTTGGGACGTCCCTCTTACAAAAGGTAAAGAGACAAACGTGAAACATTCTGCAGAAACAATGTGTAACTGCAAGGCTGGTGTCAAAGGCAGCACTCCTCAGACGGAAGGCAGCCCTGCAGCCAGAAGAAGTGCAGCCAGAAGAAGTGAATCATCGGTGGTATCTGATCTGCAGAATAGTGGCGTTGCCTTCCGCAGATCCAGTGGTACTTCACGTGCCACACCCACAATGTACCACACCCACTGTCAACTTCATGTTCAGATCCAGTGTCAACCGCCTGTACTCGTGTGAACAGAGTTGTCAGATGGGCTGAACAATGGCAGTGTTTGTGCAAAATCAGGCGACCACAGTGCCGCACAGTGCACGCACGGCACCGACTCTTTCCTGGCGCAGTGCCACCATACCGCAGGGCGTGGAAGACGGAGGCTTGGAGGCTTAGAGAACGAGAGGCGAGATGCACAGGTGGCGGAGGTCGCGGCCAGGAATCCTGGTATTGGTGGAGCTGACAGTAGTCAACAAAATAGTGCAGGGATGGAGCGAAAAAAAATCGACCTGGGAGGGGGGGGGGTTCTGCATAAAAAGCACTAGAACAGAGATGTGACGAGAGTGCGGTGTTAACAGTAGCCGGAGATGTTGATGCGTGCGCGGTTGCACACTCTGACCAAGGAGTGTATACCAGGGCTGTCCGTAAGGGCGAGGAAAAAAAAGGCGGTACAGAAGAGACCGTTTTTGGCCAACCCGCCCGATGGGCCGCCCTGGTATCCTAACCCAAGTCCCAACCCTCATCCGAGGCCTAACCGTGCTGTTCAGTCCTGGAGGGTCCCTGGTGAATGCTGTTCATGCCTGTGGGATGTACCTATGACTGATATGAGGAACAGGTGGACGCCGCAACGAAAATGAGGAGCAACCAGGTGCTTGCAAATTCCTGTGCACTTCGGGCAACCGTGTGCAGTTGGAAATGTAAGTGTGCGTGTACATGTGTCTGCAACGTATGACGAAGAACTGACAGTCGTGCGGGCAGCGAGATATGGCTATCGTACACAGCGAGGCACACAGAAAAACGCGCGTGCAGATGGGAGGCTCACGAGTGATGGTTTCCGATGGCAGGGAAAGCGAGATGCCATTCTGCATGGCACTTCTCCCATTGCAATCCTATGCCTGCAGAACCCAATAGATGCAGATGCAGTGAATGGCTCTCATGAAGTATGTTTGCGACAAGCATTCGCCAATTCTGAATCAAGTGTTTGTCCGTGGTACCCTGACGCGTACCGTAATGCTACGACAATTGTGCAATTAGACCGGCCTTTGAGGTTGACAATTCTTAATGTGGCAACACACATTCCAACATGGGAGGGGATACAGCCAATCAGAGCTAATCAGGGGGGCCTTGATGTTTCTTCCACGCCCCAGAGCCCGAAGCCAAATATGGTCCAAATCGTTTTTCTCGAGTTCCATGCAACCACTCGACCACATCTTTGACTTGAGGCTGCCAATCGAATGATACCTGCTTCACACTCAGAACACACACACACACACACACACACACACACACACGTGGGCACGGGTGGGGGCGGTGGGGTGGGCAGCAGGCTGCAATTTTGAGCAGGAAAAACAGGGCCTGGGGCGGGGAGGGGGGGAAACTGACACGAAATATCCCTGGGGTCCAAATCGTGGCAAATCAGGCACATGGGGCCATGAATCGGAGGTGGATGACAGAAATCCCCGGCGGGGGTTTGTGCAGGGCAGATGTGCTGTACGTGTGTCGTCCATGTGGGCGATGATGCTTAGGCTCACCAACACACAATGCATTTGCACGTACTCACGCTATTGTCTAATCACAAGATGCACCTGGCGCATCTGCATGCGTGGTGTGAAATGCACAAGTAAGAGCATGGGCTGCACTTCATGAACTGTATGGATGCAGGTGCACACACACAGGTGCTGTGGTCCGATGTCATGTATGCCTGTACCATCCTGTGTTCGTTGTGATGCTGATTTCACAGTAAAAGCTCAGCAATGCCACTGCAGCAGAAATGTGGCAACAAACAACACGTGAAACTGTTCCAGGGCTGCCCCTTGCCCCTACGCCCTAGGAGGCGTTTGTGCACAGCGCACATATTGCAGGGTGAAAATGGGTATTTCTGCCACAAGTGGCAATATTCTTGCCTATGGGGGAATCCTTGCACTGCGCGCGCACTGCGCGCACACTGCGCGCTACTTTTAGACTATGTTCCCCCCGAAGAGCCCCTAGGCACGCCCCTTGGAAACACCCCTGGAATTAGGCGACCCAAACTGGACTAGAGGGGACCTTGAGGGGGGACCTTCCCGGTTCTTGTGGCAGTGGTGAAGGACTAGGGGCCTTTGGGGGAAACTTGACTATGTGTTGGGCAGCGGAGATGGAGGGCAGTCAGGTGGCAAGTCTGAACTTGGGATGGCAAAGGAGATGGACTCCATCTTGCATTGCAGATTCACCACTCTCAACCCATCTTGGTAGCATTCCAAATGGAGGAGTCCGTCTTCAACCGTCCCAACCACCGTGGTAGGAGGTCGCAGGCCATTGGAGCTGGTGTAGAACACCTTATCCCCAATACTGAGATCCATGGAGAAAATGGGCCTGAGAAATGAGGAGGGAAGTATGATGTCCTGTAGCAGGGGGCGCCTTAAGCGCAGTGCGCGCATAGTGCAACTATTTGGGCGTTTGGCCGTAGTAGAAGCCCATACTTTTTGGTACTTTGGGCATCATTGTTGTTTGGTAGTAGGTTTCGATGCATTTCGGATCTGGCATTTTTGGATGTTCACCTTGTTTCACCCATTTCTACCTTTTTGCACACATTTTTTGCCCATTTCCACCACATCTACTCTTTTTCTCGGTTGATTGATATGGTGATACACTTTGAGGGTGCCTATATAGACCATACTACATTCCCAGAATGGTAGACAACCTCGTACAATCTCGCACTTCCTCAACTTCTTGTCCGCCAACCAGATGCCAAGCATGGTGTCTGATCTTGTCACTCTCCTTGAGGAACAACTCAAAATGCTCACGGAAGTCTGCATGTATTGCCATAGCACCAAAACGGGTACCCTTTTTGGTGACATGCACAACACACGCTCATGCACTCGAAATGAGGGCTAGGAATGCAGGTAACTCATATAAATGGACAACAAGGCTCATTGCCACCGGTACTAGGGACTACTATGCAGCTTGGGTATGGTCCTGTACAAACTTTGTGCACAGCGTGCACACAGCGTGCAATACGCTCCCCTAGTCCCACAAGATTACAGTCTCCACTGAGGATGTGCTGTAGACAAGGCGTAATTTATCTGGAACCAGTCAGCAAGGCTTCAATGTTAGTTACCGCCATGGGCCCTGTTTTTTTTCTGGGTGGAATGCTCCCCCCATTTCAAGTCTCAATTTCACAAGGATGGAGCAGCATGACACCATGTGACAAATGTGGGAGCCCTTGCACATTGTGCGCAGTCGTAGAGTGCCCCCCATCCCCTGTGTCCAGCGAACAACAAAATCCTTGAAAATTACGGTCCGAACACAAAATGTTCGTTGGACATGGGGTGTGCAGATGTGCCTGGGCGCTTGCAATCCCGGGTCTTAAGCAACAGCCATGCAGCGCCACCCTGCAGAGGCCCTGGCTGTGCCTCCGGCTGATGAGGAGCACACGGTGATGTCTGGGTGTGTGGGTGCCAAAATGCAAATCGCGCCAGATCCCGTTGTGGTCACTTCATCCCACATGCCGCACGCCCCCCAAAGGCAGCGTGGACCCGTTCTGCCGGTGTGTGTGTGTGTGCGTGTGTGTGTGTGATGCCCCAATCATTGAAACAAATCCAAAGCGTTCGCTATGATACACCACCTCTCTACAGCATTGTTCGCACTGCAGCAATGTTTGTTTCTCCACCCCATGCGGCCTTTCCTCCCTCTCAGCACTGTGTGTGTGTGTGTGTGTCTGTGTGCGTGTCGCGCCTGCGTGTCCGTGTGGAATGCCTTTGTGGGGGGAGGTGTCGAGTGCAGGCCCGCTGTGCCCGATGGGGGCAGCTCTCCTGCACGGGCACTGTGCGCTGATGCTTGTGTAGATCACGAGGGACCAGAGGCTTTTGCGTATCAGAATTCAACAATCGACTTGGCCTCCACGCCACTTGAACACTACTCCTCGTGCAAGTTGTTACCCCCAACCCCATGGACAGTCCCCCCCAGAACACGCGACGGTCCCAGGGGGGGGGGGGGGCATGCACAAGGACCCAAACCCGACCTTTCCACTATGACTCCGTTGTAACCAGAGGAAAAAGTTCTTGAGCGCCTTCAGCGTCGTGGACTTTTAGGGCCAGTGACGGTCCACTCCCTTCCCAGGGAACGGTGCAAGGGGCAGGATTGTCCATGGGGCGGAGGGCGGACCAGACAAAAGAGACCAGCTCATCGCATGTGCACACATCTTTCATCGAGAATTGGGATGGGCTGATCGCCAGCATCCACACAGAGATAGGGATTTGCGCGGCACAGGCTTCCACCGTGGGAGCACCGATGCAAACATCCGCAGAATTCGTCCCGAAATCCGGATTTCGCTCTCGTGCACAAGTTGGTGACCTTTCGTCATGGCCCAAGTCCACTGCAACCCCCCAGACAGGGACCCTCGTGCCCAGACTTTGGCACTTCATCCGCCGAGCACTGCTGAATCCGGGCCCGTACCGTGCCAGACTCAGCAGCGCTGTCTTTGACGGCCAAAAGAAAGAAAAGCCCCGGCCTCCATTGTGCCACTGACGGGGCGTCTGCCCTGCGTGTGCCCTGTGCTCCGCGCTTTGGCTCCATCAGACATGTGCAGGGGGACTGTCACCCCATGCTCCTTCCTGGCACGCAGGGGGTTGGGCACCGCCCCCCCGTCCCCAGTCCCCGGAAGGAACAGCCCTCTGCCCCACACACCGTTCGAAACCCAGGCTCAGCCCCGAGACCACGCACACTCACCCTACACAGGACTTTGCTTGAGCGCCCGCACGAAGGTCATTCAAGCGCTCTACACGGGCACGTCCTTGTAGGGATATGCAGCAAGGTTCGGCAGTCCTTTGCTTCATGTTCTCTTGATATGTACAGACGGGTTGCTCAAGCGGGGGGGGGGGGGTATCGGTATGTGAAGTTCCTGACCTCCCTCCTCACCGTTCCACATGGGACTCTAGCCGCGTCTCCAGACTCATGAGGCCATTGGGACCGCCACGGCCAACACTGAAGGTTGGATGAACCGGCTACATACCACCAGCCCCCGCCCCGCCCACGCACGCACCAGTTTGTTCCCTCATCCCAAGCTACCGAGCACAAGCACACAGGCAACCAGCTGAGGAGAAAGCACAGCCGGAGCCCACAGGCTCAATGCAGGGACGACACAGTATGGCACCAAAGCAGGTGGCGGAGTGCAGGGTCCAGTACGGTCAGAAACCACCACTTCCACATCCTGCAGGCTGTCTAGTATGCAGCACAGTGGGCCATCGCCCCTAGAGGCTGAGATTGAGAAGGGGGGGGGGGGGGGCGGTCTGACAAAAATGGCCCGAAAAATGTTCCCTCTTCTTAAATTTCATGTCACACCAGTGCAAAAACTTTTGGAGGGGACGGGGTCTGCAGGGGCACGCATCAAAAGATTGACACAGGTTCTCACGGCCCTGGGTCTGTGGAATGCGGACCCCCTGCCAGACCTGCTTGGACGCGGGCCGTACCATGCAAAGGCTCTGCGGGATGCCGGTGTGCAGGGGTCTTGGTTGTGTCCGGCCTGCTGAACCTTGCCAAGTGCAAGCCATACCCCCTGCCGGATGCTGCCAGATGTGGACTGACGGTTTGCAGATGCGAGTGCCAAGCCTGCTCCTGCCAATGATGGCCATGGGGCTGTTACCAATGGGACGACCAAAAGCAAAACACTGCCCTGTCCAAAACGGCTGCCCACAATAGGAGAACACACACCACCTACAGGTCCAGCGCAGTCCTTAGCGCATTAAAAAAATCTTGCTGATTTACCCTTGACCCAACAAATGCGCACACCAACATGCAGACGAGCCAGGCACTCACACACAGAACATCCCGAAATCATTCAGTACATCCATCTGAAGTCTGTAGAAGACATATGAGCCTTCACCCACAGTCGTTGATCCATGAACAAAATTTTGCCATTGATCGCCAGCAGTTGGAGGTCAACTGCCGGCGGTTGGAGGTTAACTGCCGGCAGTTTACCCCCAACCGCTGGCGGTTGGCAGTGGTACGCCAGCGGTTGGCGTTGAATGGTTGGCCCAGAGGGCTGTCCTTGAGGGGCCATTCTTTGTGGGGAAAAAAACAATCTCGTTGAAGGACAGCCCTAGGGGTCTGAACCCCCGCAATATGACCAACCACGAAACTGCTGTCGTGTCGGTGAACCATCGACTGCCTTCGGTCTACCGCACTTCCATCACGTAACATCAAACAACCTGAAAAGGCGCGGACTGCAACGTACGCTGAGCATGCACCCGGAGTCCATGGCACACATCTCAGCAAGAACGGGGGGAGGGTCCATGGAGGCTGGTAGGTTCCCATGCAGTCAGTGTCACCTGCTTGTGGTCAAGGTCAATTCTGGTGGAAATGGGGGGCAGAAGCAGGTCGGAGTTTTTGTGGGGAGAGTTGAATCCCGCTCTTCACAATTGCTGCTTCTTTCCTTGTGTTTGCAAGTGCAGTGTGGAGACCTTCCCACCTTGATCGGTGTGTTGCGTGTGCGTCTGGGGGGGCAGGGGGCGGGCTGTTAAGGAGGGACACCAGTATTGGTCCATGGGGTCAACACGTATACGGGATCAGTGGCCATGCTGAATCCGGCAGGCAGGCTGCCAGAAGGATCCCTGGACCTGGTCCCTCACGTTGGTGAGACCCTCTGTCCCAGAGCGTCCGTGCAGGCAGGGGTGTGTGTGTGTGTGTGTGTGTATGTGTGTGTGTGTGTGTGAACAATTGGATCCATCTGTGATCACACTTTTGAAGATTGGGGCCCAGTGTGATACAGGACTCCTGGGATACGCACTGGCCGCAGGACTACATTGCTCTTTTGCATTAAAGGTGAGCTGCCTGTTTTATACAGCCCTGAGTGTTCCATGGCCCCTGCACAGCCATCGGCAGCCAGGGCATCAATACACCAATCAAGACAGTGCGTTGCCCATTACTGAAGAGCAAGAAAAGCAACAACTCCGCGCCTTCCTACACGTCACTGCCAACAAAACCACCGTCGGTCAACATGGCATGCAAGCGCCTTCGGCTACTCTCCAACTGCCGTCTGTGACTCCGCCATCGGTTGCCAACCACCCGGGCTCCGGCTCGTTGGGAAGTTCTAGCGCCCTGCTCCTGCAGCCAAGACGGAAGGCCTACCCAAAGGTCCTGGGTTCGATCCCGACGTTTCACACCGATGGTCGGAAACACGCCCAGTCATGGGCGAGTGTGTCGGCGAGCGGTCCTCAGGCATGCGACTCAAGCCCCGAAATACCCTCCAACCGCCCTCGGTCTTGGGGTGTTCCTTCACGGAGCAACAAACGACATGGTTCCCTGTGGACAGCCCCGATTGTAAAACCTTCTGAAGGCAAAGAATCCAACAGAGAACTGCACCGGCCAAACCTGATGTGAGTGGGGCTTGTGGGCCGTGGCTGCTACCGATTTCACTGCAACTGGCCCTACGAAGGCCATGTTAGGAGAGCAGTGGGGCATGGCCACCCAGAGCCAGAGCGGCCCACAACGGCCCAGACGCCCAGTGCAGTCTTCATGGAGGAGGGAACTACTGGGCTCCACAAAGCCCAAAACCCAGCAAAGCATTGGTCGACCTGCGCGAGCGCTGTCGAATACCATTTAACCGTCGTCGGTTTACCGTTCGACAGCGTCGGTTTGGCACCAAATTCCGTCTGCATGACGCCGACCGCCCGTCAGTCAACTGCAAGCGGTTTTTAGTGAGAAAACAACAAAAAAAGAAAAGGCTGCCTCGTTCAGTGCGAATGCAGGCTTTTCTTCGTTCTGTTTGATAGTGTTACACGTTGTTCCGGTACTCGAGTGCTGGAGTTTGAGATGCATTTAGATGGAAGCAGCCCGATGGCTGCCTGAACAATGGCATGCTGTACAGAGGGAGGGACAACAATGAACGGGGGTTTTCCAACAACAAAACTCTCACAGAAAATTTGGAACACATTCTTACAACGGAGGGAATCATCAACAACAACACAACGCAGCAAAGCAGCAGCAAAATGCAATCCTCAAATCAAAAGGCACTACTGGCATCCTGCAACCATGAGTAACGTCCAAAACGGCGAAATCGGAACAGAGAACCTCAAAATTTCGGGAAATCTGACTGCAACGATGCAGTCAGAGTCATATTTAGAAGAACGGAGGGTTCCTGATGGTTTTTCCGGCAAGTTTCTTGTCGTTCAGCGGTGCTCCTCTCGTTGCCTTGTATCAATGTGCCAAGACGGCAGAACCCTTAGTCCGCTCTGGACACGTCTGAAGATTTACAGAACGTGCGTCCGGTACTCCCCACATCAACGGGGATGCCCTGTATTTGTGCTCTTGCACAACGCAGCACTAGACGTTCATGTTGGCGTCAGCAGTACCCTCTGAAAGGGCTACACTACAGTCATTCTGTGGGATGCCCTCCGGTGGAGCTTCTGCTTCATTCTCAACACTCGCGCCGAGACCTTCCTCGAGTGCCGCTTCACCGGCGCCCTCTGCCGCCACCGCCGTGGCATCTCCTTCAGCCACACCCTCTTCTGGGGCCGCCTCCAGCGTGCCGTTTCCAGGGGTTTGCCCCGCATCTCTCCCGGTCGCGTCCACGGGATCTGTCACAGCAACTTCGGGCTCCACGGTGTCTTGCACCGCAACTTTCACGACGTCCTTGGCAGCGGCTTCCGCGGTTCCCTTTCCCCCGCGAAGCCACCCGAACCACCGGCCACTGCCGCTGTTGTTCGCTGCCTCGTTGGACGCGGCCAGACCCTCCTGCGGTGGGCAGGAAGGCCCGGAGGGTGGGGACGCAGAGCCGACGGACTCCGCTGACGTCGCCTTCGGGGGCTCTTCAGGCGATCCCGGCGACGTGTCCAGCCCCGCGCCTGGGCTCGTGCCGTCCTGTGAGGGCGGCGGAGTGGAGGGGGTCGGGCTCGCGGCCGGGTCGTCCGTAGCGAAGAGTGGGGGCAGCCCGTCCGCGGGGCTGAGAGGCTCAGCGCTCAGGGGCGGCGCATCCAAACTGAGGGAGGCGTGAGTGGGACTGGGCTGGGCAACGGCTGCCTCGCGCTCAATACGGGGCACGAATGTGAATTTGCGCCCGCAGATCTTGAGGACTGGCCCTTCTGCACAAAAGAACACAGAATAAGGGGATGAGCAGCGCAGAAGGGGACAGCAGCGTGCTGATTCCCTGCCTCCCGCAAGCCCCTCCATTTACAGAAATCCTGTGGGTGGGGTTGTCGTCCATTGGTTGGGTTGGGGCATCCGTTTTGATGAGAAACGCCCCCATCCGCTTTGCACTCATCCTAGTCACTGGAAAGAAGTGCGTGCGCGCGTGTCTATTGTCTATTGCCGATTGTTAATGTTCAGAAAGGCGCTAGCCGTTGCGTGCAATTTCTGTTTGCGCTGGCCAGACGAGAATTGCTTCAAATTCTGCTGTGTCTCTGCTCTCGTATAAGCACCCCACAGACAGCCGTCAGACAGCCCAATCGTATGTTCAACCACGCAAAGTCCATTCCCAATCAAAAAACCCACACCAAATGCATCCATTTCTACCGCAGTCCTGGTACATCTCCTGTGAGTGAGAAGGGGGGGGGGTGCTGAGGACACGAAATAAGTTTTTGGTTTATCTGAAGAGGAGGATGGGGGTTGAGGGCTTTGTTCTGAGTGGGGGGGGGGGGATTGTGAAAAATGCAGAATTGTTGTTTGACACCTGAAACAACCGTCAATCCAGAAAATAGGACAAAACTCAGTGTCGCGTGAAACAATAAATTTGGCTGTCCATGTGGTTGTCTGTCTGTGTGTGTGTATCTGTGTGTGTATCTGTGTTTTCACGTGTGGCGTCTCTGTGTGTGCCTTTGTGGGTGTATCTGTGTGTCAATGTGTAGTGTCCATGTGCAGCATTTCTGTGTATGTCTGTGCGTTTGAGAGAGAGAGAGAGAGAGAGAGAGAGTGTGTGTGTGTGTGTGTATGTAGCACTGTTGTGGTGGTGCTCTTGTCTTCACGGATACCACGTATGTATGTGCCTGCTTTGATTCGAACGGCATCGAGTCGCGCAATACTCCTGTTGTTTGCGGTCCGAAGAGGTCAACACAAGAGGGAGGAAGGCGGCGAGTCTAACCAGGACGCCACGCCTCCTCCGGGCCCAAAAAATGGAAAACACGCTTCGAAGGAGTTTCCAGAGAAACTGCTGTTGGTTCGCGACGTGATCTCATCCCGACACCCACACTTGCATCCTTTCACTGTTAAGGCCGGGCCTGAAGCATTTTTTCTTCTACGGGCGCCCATACACTCCGCCTTCGAGCCTGCTGCCGACTGCGGCGCCACAGGTGTGTGTGTGTGTGTGTGTGTGTGTGTGTGTGTGTGTGTGTGTGTGTGTGTGTGTGCGTGTGTGTGTGCGTGTGCGTGTGCGTGTGCGTGTGCGTGTGCGTGTGCGTGTGCGTGTGCGTGTGCGTGTGCGTGTGCGTGTGTGTGTGTGTGTGTGTGTGTGCCAGAAAATCAAGAAAAATGGACCGCTGAAGATGTCTGGCGCCGGGCATCTTGTGGAGGGAGCCCTACCGACAAGTGATGCTGAGCAGGTGTGCTGCTCGCTGTGCGTTGGACCTGAGTTGCATGAGGCAAGGATATTGTGTCTGCCTGGTCTACCACCTTTAAACTTCCGCCTCGTTTCAGTGCACACCTTCTGCAGAGATGGCCCAAGGACCCTGGTAATTATCGACAATTGTATGGAACGAATGTGAAACTCTGCAATCGCAACATCTGCTATTGCCGCATTCAGCAACAACAGCAATGCCCCTTCGGTGCGCTGACGGTACCAACCCCCAAACACAGTGGGACACCAGAATGTCTGCCCACCAGCCCTGGTCAGTACAGGGCACGGGAATGCAACTCAGGCTCAATGCACGGCGAGCAGCCCCGCTGGTTGTTGTGCACAGCATCAGCGCTTTACACGTCCTCCAACAGTCATCCCCAACTCTGCACGTACCATCTACCGCAGCAATCGTGAATTTTTGCGAACACTGAATTTTTGCATGTGAAAAAAGAGTTAATATTTTCTCAAAAAAATTTACGTGACAAGGCAAAATGTCAAAAAAGGTTTTTTGCAATTTTTCGCTAGGAATCAGTGTTTTGCGACAAGAAGTTCACCACGCCCGGCAAATATTTATTAAAATTTTTGCGATTATTTTTGTTGAAACGACATTTTTGCGAAGTGTTCTTGAGGCCACGACGATGTCTGCTTTTCCGTGGAATTTCAGTCCCATGTGTGACACATATCTTCCTTTTTATTGCTATGCAATTGCAATTGCAGGCACATGAAAACCCACACTTTCTCTCCACTTTCAAGAAAGAAAGGTCACAATCAAGAAATGCTACGACCTTAGGCCACCCTGGAACTGGAACTAGAGCTGGAGCTGGAAGCCATCTGCTCGGCGTTTCATTTGTGTTCTAAAGGATCATATGTGGGACTCCCAATTTGTGCAGGAACATGACTTTCAAGATGCTTGCGGCCACCGTGTTAGACCCCTTTTGATCGGCAAATTGAATGACAAGCTCCTTCTCAGCATCCTCCCACTTGCGGTATTGTCTCGTAGTTGTTGGGACCTTTGCCATCGGCATAGCACTTTCCACAAGCCCGTTGACAATGCCACGCGCAAAGATGCGCACATTCAAGTACCCAATTGGTCGTCTGGGAGGGCGCGTACGGGTGGTATTGGCAGTACTAACCATTCCCATCACAATAATGCGACAGAATTATTCAACATCTGCCCGTTCAAGACGCGCAGCACGCTGCGCAATGGCATCTTCCGGGGGCAAAGAAGAAAAATATGATTGCAAAGTGAACATCTGTCAAAATTTGCCTAAATTTGCAAGGAATTTGCCTATTTTGTGAGGCAACACGAGATGATGAATTAATTTTTTTTGCGTTTTTTCATTTTTTGCGAATGACACCTTTACAAGGCAAATGAATTCCAGAATAACCTACCCTCACGAAATTTGACGGTTTCTACGGTATTACTGGATTTTGCTGTCATGACGGGCATTACTGGATCATGGACGGGCACTCCCGACTCCTGTGGTGCCAAATGACCCTCAGGGAGACCCAGACATTGTGAACCATGGAGTGAGCTTTTGGATGGGCCGCGGTGTTTTCTGGAGGTCAGCACGACGGTTTGGCTTGGGCTAAATGGCGATGTCTTGGGTCACACCTGTGATCTTTTGCGACTCCTCCGGGTCGACTTCTACGAAGCCGTGCTGTGTAAAGATGGTGATGGCGATCTTGCCTTGGACGTGATAGTCGTCCTGCAGCCGCTTCTGCAGCGCCTCTTTGACCTGTTTGCGGATGGGCACAGGCAGAGGCCAATCTATGAGCATGGGCACGGTAGAGGCAGGGACAAGGGCAGCGTCATGGGAAGAAGCAGAGGCGGGTGCAGGGTCATGGACATCAGCATGCGCAGAAGGCATGGGCAGTGGTATGTGCAGGAGGCAGGGGCAGTGGCAGGCGGACGTGGTCCTCCCGCAAGTCACACATCTGCATCGGCAAAGTCCCCGCTTGCCTGTACGCTGAGCAAGACCTGTGCATCCGTCTGCCACATCCTTCCAGGAAGGCCATACAGGTCTGGAATGCTGAGGCGGCACAATACTTTTCGCCGAATTCACAATGTCTCCTTGCTGGCATCCGTGCATTACCACCTTTGGCCAAAAAGAGCCTCAGGCAATTGTGGCATACCCACCCAGGGGTCTCCTCAATATTTCATCACCATCTAGCGGACCAAGGTAGACCCTTGAATGATTTGCAAATAATGCAAGTCACAGAGACTCAAATTCTGTTTTCCTTACATTGCCAGAAAGGCAAGGCTAGGCAATGGGGTTTCATTGAGGATCGTAAGGCACAAGACTCGGGTGGGGAGAAATTGGCTTGTGCGGGCCGGGGTCGTTCAAGCCCTGAACCCTGAACCCCCCCCTCCCGGTCCCTGGAGGGCTCCTGTGACGGGGACTCCTGATGGGCCGACGTGCATGGTTCGGGACTGAGGGGTGCCCTGAGGTACCCCAACATCTTTGGCTCAAAACAATCCCCACAATGCACTAATCATTTTGACTTATGTATCGGGGTATCGGGGGCTTATGTATAGGGGAAACTTTTTTGACAAAATTTCTTCCAGGCCGCTTTGCAGCCCAATGGGTTAGTCATCATTAGCGTTTAGACTAGCCTCTATGGACTAGCCTTTCAATCCAGCCCCTTTTTCAGACCCACCCTCTTTCAGAGGGATCCCCCCCTCCCCCCCGCACGCTTAACCCAATTTTCTGTTTGCCCTGCATCAAGACTATTACGCCCAAATTGGATTAAGCTTTATGTACTCCTGCCCAGCTTGCTGTATTGCTGTAAGCGAATTGGCCAGGAAATTGGCACCAAAGCCTCCCAAGACTAGGAGTGCCATAAACACTTTCACATGAGCAAACACCCCAAAAGTCTACCCAAAATTGCTCAAGCAAAAAGGGCAGGCAGGCGGGGAAGAGTTAGCAGGCACATTGCCCCAGGGCTTTTTTGTTGAATGCCCATTGACTTCTAAAAGCCGCTGTATTTCACAATGTCCTGTCCTTATGGTTGATGTCACTCAAGATTTTAATGACTCTCCACAGGTAAACCACAAAAAGATGACCAGGTGTTGATTTCATGTTTTGCCAACAGGGAACAGAGCATTGCTCAGTAAGACGAGCAAAGTTGGATAATTCCATGAAGCCAACAGCCCTTCTCACATCAATGCAGGAGAGAATGGTAAGGAAAAGCCACTTTGCCTGATGGGCTGTGGTTACAATGTTCGCTATTTCTTTTGGTGGCGCCTGAATTGGTCAGAACAACTGAAAGCAGGTTGTGGGGTCGTCTCAATGGCGATTGCAAATGGGTGATGTCAACATGTGACAAGAAAATTGCACAATTGGTGCTTTGTCACTGTTGGCTTGGCCCCATGATATGCACTTTCGCCGTTGTTGCAGCCAATCCAACACATTGCACGTTTGTCTGTGGTCGGGAACTCAATTACAATCGCAAGTGATCTTGGAGGAACAACTGCTCGTAGGCATCACCTCCATGATACCAAGAATCATTCCTTGTTCCCTGATTCGTCCGATTACCAAGTACCAAGAGATTTATCATTGTTGTTGTGGCACGACATGCTTGAGTCCTCTTGGTGTACAAGGGAATGCCACATTGGCAGGCATAGGGTGCTTTGGGGGAGTGTAGTGCAATCTCCAACCAAAGAAGGGCAAAAATAGCAAGCACATCTTCATGATGATTGCTGATCATGATGCTTGTTGTGCTAGTTGTCCAGGATCTGCAAGTGGTGGGGACAATGCTGCCAACAGCAACTTCCAACACAAAGCTGCTGGGCACCACAACCAAGAAACTGGGCCTCCGTGCTCCCACTAAAGGACCCTTCCTGTGATCTTGGCGATTGTAATGTGTGTGCAAGCAAAAAAGGTTCCAAGATAGCCAAAAAAATCTTACTTGTTTTGGCACATTTAGTGTCATTCTTGAAAATATGTGATTCTTACCCTCCTTTGCCCCCTTTTCAGTGCCAAAATGGCCGATTTCGAGCCTTTTGGCGGGACCTTATGTGGGTAAATATGGGTCAAAGACACCATGGGTCAAAACGGCCTAAAGAAACTTATTTCAGCACCCCAAGCGGTCGAGGAACAGTCGTTTTGGAGCATCTTTTGACCCACATGTGACCCCTGCCAACCCTACCCTAGCACGTGCACAGTGCACTGCCCCTCCCTTCCCGTGCCCACGCCCACGCCCACGCCCATGATCATGGCCATGTCATGTCCGTGCTGCTGCCCATGCCCTTGCCGATTCCCATGCCCCAGGGGCATGCCCTTGCGCCGTTGCATAACATCGTGCCCACACTTCCCTCGTCTGCATCATACCTCGCTAGTTGACAGGGGCGAGCACGGGTAAAGGCATGGACAAGGGTATGGGCAAGGGCGTGGGCAACGGCAAAAGCAGGGGCTGGAGCTGGGGGCATGGTCAGGGAGCCAAGTCCGAGTTCGGTGACTATTGCAGCATCTCGGCCACACCGCCTCACGCCGCATCACCTCGGCCTAAAGGCTAACGGTATCCGAGCCTGGGGTCCAAGCCAACAAGCCGACGCTCATCAAATCACAAATTCCGCGTACTGCCAATGCACCAGGGCCCCTCCATCCCGGGAGCGTGGCGTGGTGCACACCACGACGCAACGGCGTGACGGCCGCACGGACACGAGGCAGCAACAGATATTTCTTACTGTAGTGTTCTTGCGAGGCCCAGTTCATCGCCAGCCCACCGATCTCCCTCAACCTCAGTCTCCTGGTCGCAGTCACGATCGAGGTCGCCCTGCGTGTCGCCATCGTGTTCGAGGTGGCTCAGTCCTCAAGCATGGGGTCGCTTTCTGCATCAAACCTCCCCCCCCAAACCCTGATCACTCTCACCGGTGCTTTGGTTCTACGAGGACAGGAGCACACCAGCACGGCCACAGGCACGTACAGGGGCGGGAGGGGGATTGCATTGGAATTTTTTTGTACAAGCAAATTTCGACATGAGTTTATTTCGTATGCAGTGCCGAATTTGCTGTGGGAAATCGAGGTGATTTCGCACTCACATGCCGTGACCATGCCTTTGGCGATGCTAGACTTGCAATCTCAAAATATCAAATTCCAGCGGGCTTTCCAGGAGGTTCCAGGATGCACTGTTCGTACCCACAGAATTAGACCATACCCCATCTACAAATGCGAAGCTATGTTTGGCAGAGGCAATTGAACAACCAGCAATGTTGCCAAATTTTAACACGAGTTTATTTCGCACAGCGGCCTGAAAATTGTGTTGGAAATTTCGCACAAAATAGAAAGGTGAAATTTCCCACAACGGAAAATCCCCTTCAAGAAAATACCCCCCTGTACGCAGATGTGGACAGGGACATGGGAGGCACCTCTTCGGCAGACAGCTCTTCCAGAACGGAGGCATTGAACTGGACCTTGAATTTGCTACGGGTCATTTCTAGGGGGGGCAGGGAAGCAGCCGCATCTGGTTCCGGCGATGGGGGCTTGACGCTGTCCGCCGGCACCGGCTTTGCCTTCAATTTCGACGGCGGTGGGCTCGGCCGACGCCAGAAACTCCAGCCCTTGGGGGGCACCGGAGGTCTCGCGTGCCCCGGCACAAAGTCCTCGGGATTTACTGCCCGGCGCACCGACCGCTGCTTCCCCTTCGACTTATCTCGCTTCTGCACATGCATGACCTGGATGCCGTCAGTGCCGGTGCCAGGGCCGCTGGGATCGTCGCCGGTGCCGGGGCCGCCGGGATTGTCGCCGGTGCCGGTGCCAGGGCTCTCAGCATTGAATTCGACGGTGTACCAACCCTTTTGGGTTTGAATGACGACCTCGCTCTTGCCAGACTGGAAGGCCTCCTCCAACTGTGCCTGCAAACACAGCAACGAGATCGCAAGAATGGCAGCGGGGAAGGCAACGGCTACAGCATCCCCAGCAGCAACGGTTACGGCACCGGGGAACTGCAGCCGGAACAGCAACGCCAATGCCAACGCCAACGGTAACGCCAACGGGAAGAACGGCACCGGCACGGAGAACAATCAGCGACAGACAGCTCTAACAGCAACAGGAACAGCAACAGTAAATAGTAGTAAGGGCAACTGCAACAGCAGCAATGGACAGCAAACGCAACAGCAACAGCCGCAACGGCAACAGCACCACCGACAGCAAGAGGCAACCCAACATCAACGGCAACAGCAACGGCAGTAAAGGGCAACGGCAACAGCAACGGCAACAGCAACAGCGGCAACGGAGACAGCAACAGCAGCAACGACAACGGCAGAGCGACAGCAACCGCGGCAAGGGCAACGGCAACGGCAACAACGGCAACAACACCGGCAACAGCAACGGCGACATTGGCAACCACAACGGCAACCGCAACAGCAACAGGAGCAATGGCAACCGGAACGACAACAGCAATGGCAACAGCAACAGAGGCACCGGCAAGGGCAACGGCGATAGCAACAGCAGCAACGGCAACGGCAATTGCAACAGCAACAGCGACAACAACAACAGCAACGGCAACGGCGGCGACAGCGGCAACGGCAACGGCAACGCCAACGCCAACACTAGCAAAAGCCAAAAAGGCAATGGGCAGCATAACGGCCACGACAACCTGAACTTCAATGTCGTACGCGCTCCATTGGCTCTCGTCGCCATGCAGCCACTGCCACTCGAAGTCGGGGACCTCCTGCTCCTCTTCCTCGGGGTCCGCGGTGTCCACTGCGTCCGTCGTGGCGGCGCCGGTTTTGGACGAGGTGGCGTCATCAATGTCAAAACTGCACGTCGGGAGCCGCCAGAAACTGAACTCGCCGAACTCTTGGGCCGCCAGCGCCGTCTTGTCGTCCCCAATCGCGGGGAACACCTCGTGCACGAGCTCGTGCAGACTGCCGTACGACTCGTACTTGCAGTTGTAAATGGAGAGGGTTCCGCTGGAGTTGATGGTGAAGATCTTGTGGTCCGGGATGCCGACCACGCGGTACGACTTCGCGTCGGTCTCCCGGTTGCCGAACCCGGCGTAGTACGGGTTGCCATTGGGGAACACGTTGCGGACCGTCTCCAGCGCCGCAATCTTGAACTCCTCGGGCTTGCGCAGGATCACCTCCCGAGTGAGGGCCGCGAACACGCGGTCGGGGGACACGATCAGCGGGCCGTCGGGCAGCACGTAACCGCCCTGCTTGACGCTGGCGAGGAACCCTCTCGTCTGGGCCGCCTGTGAGACGCTTCGGCTGGACAAATACATGACCTTGTACCCGTTGTCGACGATGCTGGTGTACAGGCTGCAGATGCCACTGTGCGACCAGTCCCACCCCAACGGCGGTAGTATCTGCCCCAGCACGTCCGAGCGGGTGACCGTGCCGTCCACGTCGGAGATCACGACGCGGGTGTCCTCGGGCCACAAGTACACCCGCGCAGAGATCTTCTGCAGCCCCCGGAGCGTCGTCTTGACCAAAAAGGAGATGGTGTTGACCCCGTCTTTCAGCTGCAGCTGGTGCAGTTGCCCGCTGCTGGGGAACGTAGTCTTCTTGAGCTTGAGCTGAGGACAGCGCCGTGCAAGTGCAGTACAAAGGGCGCGCGCATCCCAAAAATGCTCGGGGCTGCTACCAGTGCAGACTGTAAGGGGGGCAGCGGCTGTTGCAGTGGTTGCCATTGTCATAGCTGCTGCTTCCGTTGGCATTGCTCCTGTTCCTGCTGTTGCAACACTCAGGGCAGCAGGAACTACAACCGCAACAGCCACGTCCACGGCAACATCAAGGGCAACCGCAACTCGGCACGGTGGGTTTTCAAATGCGCCAATGGAGCCCCCCCAAAACAGTGCGCGCGGGGGTCAAGGCTGGACAGTCAGGCACTGAGAAATGAAAAAAAAAATGTTCACTGGATCCCAGCCAACTGACGACTTTTCCGGAGCCCCTGGTGGCGCTGACCCCCAAAAATGCTATTTTCACTCTTTTTCTGACGGTTGTACCTCCAGGTCACCTCCAGGCTGTCCCAGGACAAGGGGGGGGGGGCTAAAAGGGGGATGGAGCCACTTTAAGGTGGGGGGGGGGGGCGTCTGGCCATGGGGCCCCTCCCCCACCCTCAGACATCAGGGAGCCCAGCAGCAACAGCACCAGTGCCCCTTGGGAAGGGAATGTGCAGCCTGTCCCTCACCCCATGCAGCGCGTTCAAGAAAAGCTACCCTCTGACCCCTACCACTAACTTTCCGTACGCGCGGCAAAAGTGTCATACTGCAACAGCTGTGGCAGCAACTAGGAGGCACAAGCAGCAGTTAGAGCAGCAGCGGGTGCAGACTGCACTGCAGCGGCATTAAGGCCCACCACAAGACCAAGTGCAAAGAACATTGAAAGAGGCTGTGGGCACCATCAACGTGTGACCCATTTTTGACCCAGTTTTGGTTCCACAATGGCCCATTTTCAAGGCATTTTGGGGTATTCGAAGGGCCAAAACGGGCCACCACGGGCTCAGGAATTGGCTAAAACCACTCCAATTTGTGTTTTGAGCCACATAGTCCAAGATAGCTTGCCCTTGGTTTGGGGCTATCTACGGCGAGTCTCACAGATTCTTGGGCTTTTTCAGGCCTTTTTGGGGGCGTTTCTCAGACATATCGTGGAGTTAGAGGGCACCAAAGGGGTCTTTGACACAAGGAAGTCAACCCGCACATGGAGTGTACCAACCATTTCCCTTTGTGGTCGTTTTGAACAGCTTCTAGGGCTGTTTTGGGCAAAAAAAACGGCCATTTTTGGCCAAAAAAAAGCGCAGATTTTGGGGGCGCCTCCCAACTTGGCGCCTGCACACCAGGGCGCCATCAGTGAGTTTTTGGCGCAAAACTTGGATTTGGCAAGGCCACCACCTAGGCTCTAAGGTGGCTAGAGTAGAGTAGCCCGTAGCGTTGGGACAGTGTTGTTGTTGTTCGCTAGATTTAAGGGGCGAGGGAAGTAGCAAAAAATATGTCACAACATGCGTCTGCAGCTACCATTGGGGTAGAAGACCAACAGCAAAGGGAATTCAACCACCCGGGTCCATCAGAGGAGAAACTCGAACACGGTCAAGTCAAGCTGTGGTAAGAGGTCAAGTTGGTGGGAGTTGCATAT